>VXAC01000338.1:144286-172584 GCA_013399225.1 Rhipidura dahli | reverse complement strand
CTCTGAGTGCTGCAGGAATTATGAGGTAATTAAAAAAAAAAAAAAAAAAACAGGCCAGAGCTGGGACAGCGTCAATGAAAGCAGCAGGAACTGATGTCAGCCCCACGCAGGACGTGGGGACTGCTGCCTCTGCTCCTGGTGCTGAGCCCCTGGTGCTGCTGGAGCCTCGTGCTTCCCACTGGCAGGGATTTGGGAATTGAGGAGACAGGACAGACCCTGGGGCTGGGTGGGCTCTTTTTTCTGTGGTGCATTCAGCTGAGTGGAGCCCCTCCCTGGCAAATGGAAACCCTGTGCGAGCCTCGGCAGTGGGTGTTTCATCGTGAAGAGCCACCAAAAAAGCAAAAATTAATATTTAAAGGGATGAGGAGGGGTTCCAAATCACCATTTAGGGGTTTAAGAGGCCTGGTTTTAAGGGGGGAGCATATTTTGCCCACCACAGGGTCATAAGGATGAAACCAGGGAAAAGAAACCTGGGTTTTATTTATCTAGGATTTATCTAACTCAGTTTAACCCAAGACTCAGCTTGGGTTTCCTGACCTGATAAGAAGAAGGAGAGAGAAATCAGCAGGAATTAATGTGCAGGGCCTCTGCACTGCTCATTGCAATGATCTGGGTCTTTCCAAAGCTGGGCACTGCCATGCTCATCAGGGGTTGCTTGTACCTCTCCAAAGAGCAGCTGCCTCCTCCAGGAGCAGCACACGGGAGGTTTTTGGGAGCAGCCTCCTGCCACCCACTCCTGTCCCCACCCCACTCCTGTCCCCATCCCTCAGTCCTGCAGGACACTCTCCTGGGGAATTAAATGCCAGCAGTGCTCAGTTGCTGTGCCAGGCTTGGGCCCCGGTGGGAATTAAAGCCCTGCCTTTGCCAGCCCTACCGAGCACATTCCCATCCCCACATAACCCCTCACGTGTCCCTGAACCCCATCCCCAGTAAAACCCCTTTGGGGCAGGCAGCAGGCAAGGGAAGGTTTCCCCTGCCAGTTCTCCCATAATAATTTCTGGCTTCGTTAATCAATTTTCCCTGTCTGGGACCCATCTGGGAGCCAAGCTGTGACTTTGCCCTTGAGAGAATCTCAGGTTTTTTGCCTCTTTACAGGGTGATGCCTCAGGTTTTAACTTTTACATTTCTCAACTCCTGCACTGAAGTTCTGTGTGGCCTGTCAGCTGCTGTTCTCTCCTGCTGGTCAGACACAACAAACCTCTCTAGGTTTGCTCTCCAAGGACACCTCGATTGTCCCAGGCCCCAAAAAGTGTAAACTAAAAACCTCTGAAGAGGAGGGACAAACCTGGGGTAATTACACCATTAACTGAGGTTAGAACTGGAGAATTAACCCTGATTTGCAAATGGACCAAATTCATAAAAGTGTGAAGAACCCATGGCCCGGGCATCACCTTTGGACTGCCCAGGGCGAACTTTTGAAGGCCCTTCAAACAGATTCCTACTTTTATTCTCTTATTTCTGTCTAGCCTCTGTTTTGAGGTGGCCACCTCAAGGCATCAGAGTCTTTATTCACGTGTAAGGCCTTAATGAGAACAATGCAAGGAAGGACTCCAGCCTCACTGCTTTGTTTCCTGAATATTCCCATCCCAGCTGCTGGTGTCAGGTCTGTGGGTGTGGGTTTTTTCTCCCTTTGTATGAATGAACATAATCCTTCTGGAGAAAGGGAGGTGTGAGCTTGGATGTTTTCACCCTCGGATTTTAGGGATCATTAATTACGCCTGCAGGGCTTTCTGTAAGAATGAGCCAAAGATTTGGGATGTAACAGCTTCCTAGTGGAAAAAAAGGATTATTTCCAAATCACAATGTTTTGCAAAGATGACACCTTGTTTCTGATAAATTCTTTTCACTTTATTTCCAGCTTTTTGTCTTGCTCTTGTAAAACAACTTGCCAGGTGTGCACTTAGATATGTATTTATAACAGAGATGCCTGCTTTAAACAAATTATCAGTTAATGAAATGAAATATTTCTGCCTGGTTCAGAGAGGAGAAGTGCAGCAATTTGTAACTGGGAGGGAGTTTGCTGTGAGCTGCTCTGGAAGTGTCCAAGGCTGTGCCCAGATCAGGTGGGCACGTGAGATCTGCCCCCTCTCCCTGGTCACCCCAAGCCTGGGCAGTGCTGTAGATGCTGACAGAGCTTCAGCAGTGAATTTCTTCAGCTCTCCAGCATTCTGTGAGAGCTCTGTCTTTCCCATGCAAGTTAACTAAAACAAAGTTACCCGTGTTTATCAGTATCCACACCTGCACTTGTTTTTCCCATATTTTTATGGCTTCAAATAGAAAAACACTTGGGAATGGATGTGCCAGAGTTGGGCCAACCCCCTCGAGGGGTGGATGGCCAGAGAACCAATTACTTTATGCCATTTAATTCACTTTTTGTGAACCAACATATAAAAACCTCGGGAAAAAAGCCATTAAATGGGGCTTTGCCACCTTTTCTACTGACCTGGACTCGTGTGGTTTTTCTACTCATCCACATTACAGCAGCAACAAGTGCAGGAGAGAGGGGTACCCAGGGAGGGGGCAGGATTCAGATTCTGCCTCGTGCCCATGGTAGAGCCCCCTGAACTCAGTGCAGTCTCATCTCCACCTCAGGATGAATCCCAGCTGATTTTCCAGCCTGAGCTGTCCAGCCACTCGTGTTGGATTGTAAACTGGATCTTTTACAGGCTCTATGTGGGGCTTGTGGCTTCCTTTCCCCCCCTCTGTCTCCAAAGTCCACAATTCTTAATAAATCATCCTCTAGCCTGAGTTGAGTCTTGCTGTTTTAAGTTTAACTAGATTATTTTTTTGCTGATAAGCCAGACTTTGAATTCTTCCCAAGGTCACGGGCTGGGGCCCATAATATCAAGGAGGAGAGACTGTTCATGGTGATCTATCACATGGGAACAGCACGGAGCCCTCAGGTTTCCCTTAGATCAGCACTTAAAGGCACAGCTCTTGTATCTCACAGAGCTGGTGGGAGGGAGGAGTCAGGGCTCCCACCAGATACACAGAAAATGGACTGGGATGACAGGAAAATGTTGTATTAGACATCTATTTCTTGCACTGTGTCAGTGCCAACAACTTCCTAAGGCTTCAATCCCAACTTCACTGCAATTTCTGCTCTTCCACCTGAACAGACCCAAATCCACCCAAGGGCGGGACTGAAGTGGAGCAAAGCATTGAGAGGACCTGCTACACCCTCTTGTTGTTTCCCTCACTCCACTTTGCCACCACCCTGACACCACATAAATTTATTTTCCTTGACTGCTCCAGGCAAATGTGTCGCGTTTTCAGACCCATCGTGATGTGATCCCAGTTCTCCCAGCCAGTGCCTGAGCTCCTCTCCCAGTATTGCTGTTGACTTTGGCCTCCTCCTCAGAGCCCAGAGCAGCTCCCATCACATCCCACAGAGTGTCCAAGTTGTGTTCCTCGAGGATTAACCCTGCAAGGAACGTGCAGCCCACGGCACAGGTCACCCTTCCATCAGGAGAAGTTCCAGCCCAGCTCTGGGTGGAGCAGCTCTGTGAGGGGCTTTACTGGGATGAGGTGGGAGGTGGAGGAGTCCTCCTCAGGGCTTGTTGTGTGCTCACAGCCTGTGGAAAGAATGGATTAGTTCAGATTAAAGGTGTTCCTGGTGAGAGCAGCCTGGAGGAACGGGGAGGATCCGTGAGACTCGTGCGTGGTCGCGATTTCTAGAGCCATTCTCCCTCTGCTAATGCCTGATACTGGGCAGCCCAGTCCCTTCCACCCCAACCTGCCCCTGGGCTGGCTGTGATCCCCCAGCCTGACTCCTTCTCCCAGTTTAGCCAAAAAAATCCCATCTCTGCAGTGCCAGCATCCCCCAGGTCCTGGATGGGTTTGGCACATCTTTTATCTCACTTGGCCCAGCAGGCCACAAATTCCTGCAGTTCTGGGGTGGGTGAGGGGGGGAGGGTGGTGCCCGGTGTCCCTGTGCTCGGGAGGCAGCTCCCTGTGTCACACAGATCAGTGGGCTGTGCTGCTGCCCAGCCTGGAGATGAGCCAGGGGCCATCCGTGCCTCCGTGGGAAGGCAAGATGGAAGACGTGGTGAAGCTGGGTCTTCACGGGAGCCTGTCTTGCTTTCACTTTTTTAAGATTATTTTTCTTTTTTGGGGGACAATTGTAAACCACAAGATGCCATCTTTGTTTCTCTACAGCTCAGGAGGGTCAGTGGCTGTGAGCTGATGGCCTCTGTCCTGTCCTGGTGCAGCCACCAGCACCTTCCCCTCGGACACTTTGCAGGAGGTGAGTCTGGCTGGCGAAGGCTGGGAGCACCTCAGCTGTGGGCTGTGCTCCTCCCCACTGATTCACACTGGCAGGGACACTAGCAGCATCCCCTGTGGGATTTTGGTGGGCCCTGGGTTCCCCCCCACCTCCCCTGACTGTCACCTCTCAGTCAAAGCCCCAGGTGAATCCCTCGCAGAGGGGGAGAGCTTCCCCTCTCCTCTGCTGGCAGAGGGGTGTTTTCCTTGGCAGCCTGTGCCTCGGGGCTGCTGCACAGTTATCTGAGTGATTAATTCATCTGCACAGGGACCCCCCAGTCGTGAGGCAGAGGGAAAGCATCCATTAGAGCAGCTTGGTGTAGAGGGAGAAGGAATAACAAAGAGGAGAGGGGCGCTGGTTGCACATCAAAGGCCATGCTTTTCCTAGGCTATCTCCTGGGTTTCATCTGGCCCTGGGGAAAGCAGGCACAAGCCACTGGTCTGGTGTTCTAGAGGATCACGCAGGGAGAGAAGATGGAGTTTCTGAATTCCAGCTGTGCTGGGCATGTTACTTTCCCCATGGCCTCCCCTGCCAGGGATGGTTTTCCATGGGGTGGAGAGCCCTGCTATTCCATGGAAATGCTCCAGCTTGGGGCCACCGTGCTGCCACAGGGGAATGGGTGATGGGGACATGGGTGTCACAGCTCGGAGCACACAGAGCCCAGGTGTGAAAATCCCTGGCTCCCTCCAGCCCTGGTGCCAGGCTGCTCCACGTCCCGCCTGCAGCTGGCAGCTCCCAGCCTGCTGAGCTCACAGATTCCAGCAGCAGGGAGAGAGGGACAGCTGAGCCCTGAGCCCTCGTCCGTGGCCCCTCCTCGTGCCTGTGCTCCTGGGGGCTGGCACAGGTGAGGATCCTTCTTCCCCTAAACCGCCTGGGACACGCTGCCCACGTGGATCTGGGAGCCTTTTCCCAGGACTGAGTGCCTGTGCAGGAAGCTGAAGTTCACAGAGGCTTCACATCCCCTGCAAGGAGGTGCAGGCAGCGATCTCTGGGACAGCTGAGACCCAAACAGCCCTTAGGAACAGCAGGATGGCTGGGAGCTGGACTTGTTTCAGGAAATAGATAACGTGTCTCTGAAGGAAAGAGGGATGGAACCAGCCCAGGACAGGGATGCAGGGCCAAGCCCTCGTGGGAGGTTAGGAAGGTGCAGGTGGGTGTGCAGGGTCCTTTGGAAAGAGATCTGGCCCCTGTTTCTGTGCTGCATTGCTCTGAAAACAAACCCCTTTATTTTCTTCCTAAATCCAGGGTCCCAAAGTGAAACTACCATCCCAAATGGTCCAACAAAGGAGTTGGGGGGGAACAGCCTCTTGCCTTGGTTTCTGCAAGCTGTGTCCCCAGGGCAGGCTGTGTGACAGCCAGGCCTGTCAGAGAAAGCAAACCCTCCATCACCTCACACCCTCGGACTGCCAAATCACAGGGCTGCCATCAGAAAGCTCAGCAGATCCCCCTGGACCTCCTGGGGATCATCTGGGTGGCACAGCAGTAGGAAAGGAGCTGGAAAATGGTTAAATTGCTTTTTTCCCCCGCAATCTCAAAGCGTTCATGCCGGGACCTTTTGCCAGCATTGTGCAATGCTGGCTCACGTTTTGCTTGAACTTTAGTCCTGCTTTAATCCATGCCACAGGAACCTCCAGGGAAAGGAATGTTGCTGATTCCTGACTTCAGCCACGATCAAAACCTTTCAGCTCCTTGCCAGGCCATTGTTCTGTGTCCTGTCAGCACTGTCCCTGGGGCAAGGGCAGCTGTGTACCTGGGTCAGGAGTGTTCCTCCACCAGAGCCAGCACTCCTCCAGCCCTGCAAAGCGATCCTGCAGATGCCTTGGAGAGTCAGCATTGCCCCCGTGACCTGCAGTCCCCCAAAACCACAGCGAACTCTCAGATGTTTGTTTGCTTGCTTGTTTTGGCAGGAGGAAAAAGGGCTAAATTGAAGTTTAGGGAAATGCATCATGCATCCTTCATCTGGCATCGTGGCTTTGGCTGGAAAAGCCGTTCCCCACTTCCTTCCCTTATCAGTTGATGAGGTGGATAATGCGGGAAGGGCGCTTGGACAGCAAAGGCAGCGGCCACGGACGAGGCACTGCTGCTGCAGCTACCCCCAGCCTGGCTCCTGGGCAGTGCTTCTGGGCAGTGCCAGCTCCAGGAGTCATGGATTTTAGGAGGATCCATGCACTCACCCAGCTCATCCAGGTGGGGGGTGCCAGGGGAGTTCTTCCAGGTAATTTGGCCCCATTCTCTCGGGGCATGAGCTGCAGGATGGTGGGAGCCCACAGGAACCAGAGCAGGCAGGGCTGGGAACCTTCCACTTTGTTTGGGAAACTGGGAGCAGGAGAGAAGAGGGCAAAGGGGTTCACACAGGCAAGGAGGGTGCACATGTGCTGTCCAGTCATCCAGAGCCCTCTCTCCAGGAAAGGCCAGCTCCCACCCTAGCCTTCCAAGGCCACTTTTTGTTGGAAATGATGACGAGCTGCATGTAACAACCTCAGCCGGCTCTTTCCTGGAAGAAGCCCTCGCTGTCCCATCCTCCCACCACTCCAGAGCATTCTCCAGGGATGTCTCCAGCCTTTCCAGTTCTTCCAGGACCGCTCAAGATGATCTGTTTTACATGGGCCCAGTTGCCTGCAGTCCAGTGTCCATCCCAGCTGGAGAGGCACAACTTTTGGCAGGAGGGAAATCGCTGCCAGGCATTGGAATTGGGCTCTGGTTGGGGTTTCTCCTCCCTTAGTTCCTTGGGATTTTTGTTCAAATTCAGTTTATGAACACCACAGGGCCAAGCCATCCCTGTGCTCATGGGCAGTGAAGTTGAGTTTTCATCTAAGAGGAAGGGTTTGGAAGGGGACAAGGAAGACAAATGCTGCATTAAGGACCTTAACTGAACTGCCAGTATAGCTCTGGGTGTGGATCCAGGATCTCTGCTCCAAGAGCATCGTTGAGGGATTAAAACATTTACTTCTCCAGTTCCAAACCCACCATTTTTAAGCTCCTTTAAGGCATCTGCAGATGAGGCAAAGTCATTTAAATGGTGCAGCTTATCTAAAGACCCTTCCCAAACTGGCCTGCAGTTGGAGAAATCATGATTTATATGGTCTTGAATCCTACAGGTGTCCTTCAAAACCCTGCAAGAGAAATTTGATCTAATAAATCTCCAAGGACTGAGTTTTGCTAGATTTCTGTTTTCCCATCCCATTTTTCTGTGTTGCAGATTAAACCAGGGTGTCCATGTTCTGCAGACTTGCCTGGAAAAGTGGGAATTCAGCCTGGAGGGAAGAACCAACACAAGTAAAAGCAGAAAATACCCGATTCCCAGGACCCCCTGAGTGTATGTGTGGATGAAGGCGTGCATCCCCCTCCCCAGGAAGGACCACACTGTGTCCCTTGTTGGTCACCCACCGGAGCGTGGTACCACCGCCCTGCCCCAGGCTGGGCATGGCCACTCAGTCCAGACAATGGGGATGGAGAATGAATGGAAAATGATCTCCTGTGTTGAGCTGACAACCAGCTCTCTGTTCCCCAGGCAAGTTCCCAGCTCCTGGGTGAAAAGGGAGCGTTCCCACCCCAGGAAATCCCTGCTTTGATCTTCCTAGCGCTGCATTGCTGCTTCTTCCAGCTCCTGGATAATTCAGTGCTTTAAACAACGGAGAGGAGAAGGAAAATAATCTTTTACAGCATTATTTACTGGTGGTTCTTGAGGAGTCTCCCACAAAATCCGCTTATAGGAGCACAGCAAGGGAACAGAGGAGGGAGAGCCCTCTGGAATAGCCAGGCTGTTGGGTGATACTCACACAAGCTTTGCATTTTCCTTAAACCACCTCAGCCACTTCTTAGAATGGTGAGGGCACAAATCCACGCAGGGTGTGCAGAGAACTCTGGAGTTTAGCATTTTCCATGCCACGTGTGGCAAGTTCCAGGACCAGAGAACCCCAGAATGGTTTGGGTTGGAAGGGACCTCCACACCCATCCCTTTCCAGCCAAGGGCAGGGACACCTTTCACTAGACCAGCTCCAAGCCCCATCCCACCTGGCCTTGAACACCTCAGGGAACAAGATATTAGCTGAGCAATAACAGGGTTTTGGGGACTATCCATGACCTTGGGAGTCCAGGATGAGGTTTTTCCTAGCTGGTGCCATCCCAGAATCGTTATGGACTCCATCCCCGCCTCACCCAGCTTGCAAACCCTGTCTGCCTGGCGCTGTGGTGCATCCCATGCTGGTGTGGAGCAGGGAGCAGTGAAGAAAGGAGCTGTGAAGAAAACAACCTGGCCTATTTCTCTGCAAAAGTGCTGGGAGGAAGGGGTTGGGATGAAGGAGACTCGAGTCCTCTTCCACCCGGCCCCTCCGAGGATCTCATGGCCTCGCCAGCCAAATTCCAGTTTGCACACTGATACAGCCTGGCTGCCTGGGGTGGGGGAACTGGTCTGGGGAAAGTGAGGGCAGGATAGGATTTTTGCATGACAAATTTATGTCAACTGCCAAACCCGTTTTCTCAAGTTTTCTATTTATTTTTAACGTACTTTTGAGGGATGGCCAAACTTGGAGAACTTTAGCCCAAAAGGAATTGTATCCAAAGAATTTATGAGCAACTTAAAAAGAGAAGGCAGTGAGGAGAAACTGAAAGCCAGATGTAACTGCAGTTTGAGATGGCTTTTAGTTTAGTTTCAGAGTTTTTTAGGGGCTCTGACAGGGAACTGTTGGGTTTTTGCAACGGGTCTGCAATCGGGTATTGAGGCAACTGTGAACTTTTGATCACTTATTTCTTGGTCTTCTGCCCACATCCGAGAGGGAGTATCTGACCATCTCGTTAACCTCCTCCTTTTAGATGCTGAGATGAGGAAGAGAACAGCAGGAATCAGCAGAAATGCTGTGAAAACATGGATTCAGGAGCTGTGAAACACCCCAAGCAGCGCAGAGAGCTGCTCCTCTTGAAGGCACATCCCAGGGAAGTAGCTCCAGAGAAAGAAATTGTTCCAATTAAACATGTCAGCAAGGCCTCGTGGGTTGTATTCTTCATTACACTCACACTCTGGCCTGATCTGGGAACACCAGAAAACCTTGGCTTTGCTGAGGGAGGATCAGGACAGGGTGAGATGAGGAGGAAGGGTGCTGTTGACAATGGGGACAAGCAGCTTTTGAAAGGGAAAATGCAAAAACCCCCACCAGAAACTGCAGTGAGCTCCTGGAGTGAGCTCCTGCAGCACCAGCAAGGGCTCCTTTGGCAAGGACATCCTTGGCTGAACCTCTGGCCACCAGGGTGGGGTGAGGGATGAGGTTTGAGATGCTCAAGGCACGGGATTTCCCTGTTACAGAGACGGGTTCAGATCTTCTTAAAGTGGTTCTGGTTTTTTGAGGGAGAAATCAGTAACAGCCCTGCACTGGGGCCCAAGGATTACATGGAAAATCTCAGCCAAACCAGGATGGAGGAGACTTGCACAGATTCTGTGGAAAATGATAAGGGATAAGGGATAATCAGGATAGGGCAAGGACATCAGCATCCTCTGCTGCTCCTTCTCCTCTTCTTTGAAGGAAGAATTGCAGAATCACAGGATGATTTGGGTTGAAAGTGACCTTAAACTCACCCAGCCCCGCCATGGGTCTTCCGCTATCCCAGAGTGCTTCAAGCCCCATCCAACCTGGCCTTGGACACTCCCAGGGATCCAGGGGCAGCCACAGCTGCTCTGGGCACCCTGTGCCAGGGCCTCCCCACCCTCACAGCCAAAAATTCCTTCCCAATATCCCATCCATCCCTGCCCTCTGGCAAAACCCACTCCCTCTGTCACTCCATGCCCTTGGAGCTGACTCTTTGGCAGCACCCCTGGCTGATGTTGGTGCCAAGCTGGGCAGAGCAGCCTCCTCCTCCTCCTCCCTCCCCTGCCCTGTGCCCTGTCAGCATCAGGGCCTGGTGCTCTCCAGGGTGTTTAGCTCCACTCTGTGTTTTGCCAGAGGCTGTTATTAAGAAATAAGGCTCTGCCTTTTCATCATCCCTCCAAGCGTCTGTCTGATGTCATTCTGTCTGGCAACCAAGCCATCAAAAAAAAAAGGCTCCCCCGGGAGAAATTTCTCAAACAAACAGCCAGCAACAACAAAATAATAACCCATTAAACGTAATAAAACGCAAAACCCCACAGCATCCTCCTGACAAACGAGGAGGCAGCGTAACCTTGACTCACTCCCAGCACAGAAAGGTGCCTCCCAGCCCAGCCCAGGGCAGGGATGTGCTCCGTGCTTACCTGGGTGATTACCCTCAGCTGAAGCTCTTGCAGGGGCTGAGATCATGAGGTTCAAGTCCAGGAACAAATCTGGGCCAGCAACACCTGCTACCATCGCTCCCACCTACAGAGCCTTCCTGCTTTCCACGGGGACCTGCAGAGCAGGCAGGTTCAGCTCTTTGTGGTTTTTAGCAGTTGGGTTTTTTCCTGTTGTACGAGGCATTTGTGTGCCTGCAAAGCAAACCTTGGCTCTGCTCCTCCACATCCATTGATCCCTGCAGGTTGTGGGGTGACAGACACCCAGCTGTGAGCCCCTGGGATGTGTGCAGGCCTCTGGTTTTGGCAGCTCTGGTTTTGATTCAGAGAGCTGCTCACTGAAATGGGTGAGACTGGAGGAAGTTCATGCAACCCCATGCAAAGCTTCAGCCCCCAGACTGGGGGAAGGGTCCCCCAAGTGCCTTATTTTCAAAATAAAACCAACCAACCAGTGACTTGGCTCTGGATTTGGATAACAAAGGTGGGAAGAATGGGGTTTCATCATAGAATCCTGGAATCACAGAAGAGTTTGGGTTGCAAGGGACCTTAAGGACCATCTAGCCCAGCCCCCTGCCATGGGCAGGGACACCTCAAACCATGGCAGCAGTGTTTGAAGAGGGCTGCCATGGAAGGGAGTGTATTGCACTGATGAAAAGCCGCCCATTTGAGCTGGATCCCAGCTGGATAATCTTGGATCCATCCCTCACACATCTGTAGCTCTGATCCTCCTTTCCAAGCTGCTTCTCCTCAGAGCACTTTGCAGAGGTCATTGCTCCTCGCAAGCCTCACTCCCTCTTGCCTTGCAAACATCTCTGCCATTTTCCTCCCTCCTGCTGGGAGGTTTCAGGGCCTTCAGCAGAGCCCCTCTTCATTTTTCCTGGTGAAACCACCTGCTCTTCACTCAGGTTTCCTGGGAAATGTCCCACCAGCACCTCTGTTGTATAAAACAGGTCCATTCTCACCACCAGGACCCAGAGCTGAGAGAGGAATTTGCTCCTGCTGACAGCCTGAGGCTGGGACGAGCAACCCAGAGCCCCAAAATGAGGTGTTGGTGGTTTCTCTGTGGTTTCACAGGGTCACTGCTGCGAGGCTGAAATGAAATCCAGGGCAGGAGCTTCCCAAGGAGCAGCTCCAGCAGATCTGGGAGAGGGGTGTTGAGAAGTACATCCAGCTTAATGGAATGCAGCAGGATTGTACCCTGCTTCCTGCAGGATCTCAGCCCTGGGCCACGCTGGGGTCTCCTGGGTTTGGGTAGTGCAGCAATCTCAAGGCTCACATTCACTGTTTCCATTTTTTTCCCAGGGTGGGAAAACTTTTGGAAATTCCTAGGAAACGTCTCTTTTCTCCTGCTGCTCGGGGCCAGTTTCCTTCCTTGCAGATTGCAGTAAAAGCAGCAACGTGCCAGTGAGAGCAGAACAGGCTCTGCAGCTCTCCCAGCTCTTTCCCAGGAGGTCACTGCTTCCCTCCTTCCCACGGCAGTACCGTGTGCTCCCTGACACCACCTCCTTCCTTTGCAGCAACAGGGGAAACTGAGGCACAAATCTTTTTAGGAGAAGACCTTCTCCAGACCTCTGTGTGATCTGAAGAGATGAGGCACAGACTCCTGTTTGCCAGCAGGGACTTGACTGTACTCCCATGCTTGGGTTTCCCCTCAAACAGAGAATTTCCCTGCTCTGGGATCCTACACAAATCTCCCTTTCCAGCTCTCTTAGGTGTGACCCTCACTCCCAAGCCCCCCAAAACCCAAAAAATCCCTTTTTGGATCTCAGAGGTGCTGGTATCTCTCACACTTGGCTCGGGGGAGCTGTAAGGTTTTCCAATCATCTCGTAAGGATAGGAAAGCAGCTTTTATTCCTTCTCTTCCACAGTCTTGGCAGGGAAGGTGGAATGTGGATGTGGAGAGGTGCAGCCACCTTTTAGGCCAGCAGCTGCTTTGGGGGATGGGTTTGATAAACGTGCAGGGTTTCCAGGCAGCCCCACACATCCCAGCCAGGGGATTCACCGGAGCAGGGCTGAGCAGGATAACACTGCGCTCATCCCAGGCAATCCCACCTCGGAAAGCCACAGCAACGGCTCTGCTTGGCAGCTCAGGAGATTGCAGAGATAAAACCAGCTCAGCTTGCTTTGGAAAGAGCTGAAGCACAGAGGGATCTTGTCCAAGACATCTTTTGGATGCTCAGGCTGTCCCAGCAGCAGGAAGGAGGAACCAGTCCTGTTTTTGAGACCGAGGTGTGTTTTTCCCCCGTGCCCTGGGATGGGGAGCAGGGATATTGCAGGGCTGTTGCCCCAGCACATGTTGGGAGGACAAATCAGGCTCAGGAGTGAAACCTTCCCAGTGTTTTTCCATCAGGATTTTACCCCCTTGGCTGGTCACCCACTTTGCATGGTGGTGATGGGACATCTGGGCAGCAGAGGGACCACCCCGATGCATTAATGGGCAGGAGAGGACACCGAGGGAAGGAGAAGTCACAGACATGGGCAGGCTGGAGAAGATCCACATCTCTGGAGCCATGGATGGGCAATGGATGGATGGATGGATGGATGGATGGATGGATGGAGGGATGGATGGATGGATGGATGGATGGATGGATGGATGGATGGATGGATGGATGGAGGGATGGATGGATGGATGGATGGATGGATGGATGGATGGATGGATGGATGGATGGATGGATGGATGGATGGATGGATGGATGGATGGATGGATGGATGGATGGATGGATGGATGGATGGATGGATGGATGGATGGATGGATGGATGGATGGATGGATGGATGGATGGATGGATGGATGGATGGATGGATGGATGGATGGATGGATGGATGGATGGATGGATGGATGGATGGATGGATGGATGGATGGATGGATGGATGGATGGATGGATGGATGGATGGATGGATGGATGGATGGATGGATGGATGGATGGATGGATGGATGGATGGATGGATGGATGGATGGATGGATGGATGGATGGATGGATGGATGGATGGATGGATGGATGGATGGATGGATGGATGGATGGATGGATGGATGGATGGATGGATGGATGGATGGATGGATGGATGGATGGATGGATGGATGGATGGATGGATGGATGGATGGATGGATGGATGGATGGATGGATGGATGGATGGATGGATGGATGGATGGATGGATGGATGGATGGATGGATGGAGGGATGGATGGAGGGATGGATGGAGGGATGGATGGAAGGATGGATGGAGGGATGGAGGATGGATGATGGATGGATGGACAGACTCTGCTTCCTACAGAACCTTCTCCAAGTGACTTTCCAGCCATAAGCCATGTCAGTGGAGCACCTCTGCCACCATCAAGGTGTTCCTGCTTAGCAGGGGAACAACCTCACACATTGAGAGAACTTGTGGGAAGTTTGGATTTCTTCCTCTCTCCTTCCTCCTCCCATCCAGCCACCTTCAGGCCTGCTTCTCCACCCAGGGCAGTGGGAAAGGGAGCAGCCCCAGGGAAGCACACTCTGAATTCCCATCTGAGCACAGCATAAGGCAGCCCCGGGAATGGCCCGGCACCCTCCAATCTCTCACTCTCCAAAATCAAAGCAAGACAAAAGCTCCATCTCCTTTTTCCCTCTTGTCAAAGCCTCGAAATCCCATCAAGATCCAAAGAGTGTCATTCCAGTGGGAGATTCATACTGGGGGGAAGGGGCAGAAGTGCTTATTTGATGATTGTGTTGGGTTTGGTTTTTTTTTTAATCCTTCATATGTCCCTTTTTTCTTTCACTGTACAGCACCAATCCCCTTTCCAGCACATGCACAAGAGCGGAGCTGAACCACTCACACAGAAAACAGGTGATAAATCACAGGGCCAGTGATTCGAACCATTCCAGGGAATGGGAAACACATGGACGGGCTTTCTAATTAACTGTTTGATATGGCTGCGGTGAGTTTGGGTGTAGTTTCCAATGTTTTGCATTTGGCTCGGCTCAGCCCTCTCCATGGTAACTGCAGTTTACCGAAAAGTGAGAAAATACTGTGTTCCAGGGGGCTGGGGTGGCTTGGTGCAGCTCGGCTCAATCACATGAAAAAAGCAACCAAAAAGAAAAAGTAAATATGGTGTTTGCTCCATGGGAATGTTCCCTTCTCATTCTCTTTCCAGATGGAAAAACAAAACAAACTGAATGGTTTCTTTTCGTTCCCTTCTTTATCTGTAAATCTGCACTCCCTGTGGGCTGTGCAGTGCTCAGACTGTCCCCTCTCACTCAGGCTGCTGGGGGAGCAGCCTGATCCACCCTCCCTGTCCCTCTGCCACCTCTCCCACCACCAGAGGCACCCACACAGCCCCTTTTTCACCCCTTCCCACTCCAACCACTCACCAAGAGCCCCAAGAAGTGCCAGGCTGGGGATGTGCCGAGAGCCCTTTCCACCCACAGAGCTCAACACACCTGTCTGTCTTTCTGTCTGCCTCGGGCAGGACACATTTATGAGTTTCTTTTTATTCCCAGTATGGCACCTTGCTCTGGGTGTCCCTGTTTGGGTGTGGGGTGCTGTCCCAGCAGGGTGGAGGGGCTGTCCTAAGAGGGCAGATTCCAAGGAATGCCTGGATTTAGCCCTGACTTCTGCTGTCAAAGTAACCAAAGCTCCAAATTAATGGATAATTCACAGTGAGAAACTCTGCTGAGGACTCCAAACACTCCAGGAGGTGTTTTGGAAGGGGAGCAAGCCCAGCCCTTCCAGATGTGTTTCTCCAATGGGAGACTGGAGCTGAGCATGGGGCAAAGGCTGGGAGCTGCTCCTGTGACCCCTCGGCACCGAAACTGGGATGGAGCTGGCCTGGGGCAGCCAGAGGTGATGCTGAGCACGAGGATGGGGTTTGGGAATAACAGCAGGATGGGGAAGGGGGGCTGGGGGAGCAGAGAGCTGCCAGGGTGCCCCAAGTCACTCAGGATTGGGTTTAGCAGGGTCCCCAGGGACACTGACCCCAAACCTGCTCCAGCCCAGCGAGTCCCACCAACACCTCCAGAGTAGGCAGTGCATTAAAATGTAATTGAAAAGGGAATAAAGGTTTAATCCATCCGAGTTTAAAAACAGGCTTTTCCCATATCCTGCTTTTGGCACATCCTCCCAGCTGGGCCATTGTGGCTCGCTCTGTGACACGGGCACAGCTGCTGGAGGCACCGAGCACCAAACGAGCTGGGGATGTTAATATTTTATTTTTTATTAGCTTTTTTTTCCTTCCTTTCCCCCCCCATTTTCCCCTTTCTTCACCACAGCTCCCTGGGGCCCCAGTGGAACACCTGGCCAAGCCACTTCTGGTTCCATTTATTGGCAGGTAATTTATTTGTGGATCAGCAGGGAAAAGTGACCCAACAATTTACTGGATGTCCATCAGCTGACCCCTTGGTGATGTTTGAATGTGGGTTCATTGGGTTTGAGGCCTGACCCACACTTCCAAGGAAGTCAGATCTCCCCTTTAAGATCCAGGGCCGTCAGATCTCAGTTCAAAAACACTGGGGGAAATTAGTCAAATAAATACTCTGGGAATATTATTACATATTATTCATTCTCTGGGAGTATTTGAGAGCATTATTCACTCCTTGTGCATATTGTTCAAGCAGCTCCCACTCAAAGAAGGAAATTAAATTGTAAAAATCAGTGGGTTTCTCTGTCCTTTTATCTTTGACGCCCTCTTTTCCTGCCATTGCTTTCTCCCAGCCTTTATTTTTTGATAAGGACAAGGGAGAAGCACCCCAGACCCCAGCAAAACCTTGCCTGCCATCCTCCCCAGTGTGTTTGGTGTTGCAGCAGGAAGCTCAACTCATTGCATCTGAAAGGTGTCAACAGGCTAATGCTCCCTTGTCAGCAGACTCCTCCAAACCCTCTAAAGCCCTTCCAATGGCCATGGATGCTGTTCAAATCCTGTTCCCCGTGTTTGGCTAAAATTATCCAGCTTTCAAAGATACAAATGATTTCTTTTTTATTATTGTTTTTTGTAAACTTGCACAATCAAAAGCGGGGGCTTATTTTCCCTTTGAATGGAAACACAGAGGTGTTTTCCAAGGAGACATTTTGGAAAAAAGAATGAAAATGTTGCAAGTTTTGTAGCCAAAACCAATTGACCCCTCTCCCTGGGGAAGGGTTTCATTTACTTCTGGCATTGCCACACATACCAGTGGTCAACCTCATCACACACAGGGCTGATCACAGCGTGTAAAATGGAACAGCCAGAGCCTGGGCTGGGCAGGGAATACCTCAGGGAATAAGAAACCTCTTCCTAGGGGCTTCAGCACCAAATCCTGCTGGTTGCCTCATGCCCCTAGACCAGCAAGACCCAGGAGCTGGCAGCTGGTCCCATCTTGAAGGCCAAGAAATTTCCAAAACACTCTGAAAAAAGCAGTTTTCCCTGTTCATGGGTAGCACCTGGGAATTGATCTGTGTTTTTACAGACTCAGCCTGTGTGCCAGCCCCCCCTGCAAGTATTTAACAGCTTTTTTGCACTGCTAACACCCTTCTCTGCCCCCAGGAATTATTGTTACCAGCAAGAGCTGGAGCAGCATCCTTTGCTGAATCTGTGAGGGAAATGCTTTTTCCAAGCAGGCCCCATGCAGGTGGGGAGACACCTCTGCTCCCAGGGGGTGGCTGGGGAGACAAATCTCCTCCCAGGAGCAGGTTCATGCCCTACAGAAACACACAGATGGCTTTTAATCCACCTGGGGTAGGTGGGGAGGACTTTGGCTTGTGCCAGGAGATGCTGGAGGCCAGTGGGGACTGCCCAGAATTTTGGGATCCTGCAGGAGGTTTCCTTTGCACCTGCCCGACACCAGATCTCACAGCAGATTTTCAGCTGTAAAAAGAGCAGCTCTTCCTGCTTATGACCAAATCCAAATAAATTTTTTAAAAATTTAAAAAAGCAGAAAAACCCAAGCAAAAAGAGGAAAATAAGAAATCCAAGCAAGAATGAAATCAACACAGGCTCTCATATCTTGGTAGGGCTGCGGGATGGGTTTCAACCCTGCTGTCCTTTGGTTTTTATTTCCAACTGGGGAGGATCCAGTGGGACTGGGGGATGAAGGGACTGTTTACAGGAACCAACTGATCCGTCAGACATCTCCTCCTCCTGATGGATATTTGTTTGGAGAGACAGTGAGCTCTCAGTGATGGTGGATGTTCACTTCTGCAATTCCTCCCATCCTCCTGGCTTACTGACCCCGTTAAGGACTTACCCACTGATGGTGAAATAGTTGGGAACTGCAAGAGGAGAAGCTCCTCTAATTCCAAGGGATGGCTGGCTGCTGCTTCCCACTTCAGCATGGACCTGCTGTGTGACCCTGGTCACCTCACCTCCCTCATCTCCTGCGTGAGGTGCTCTGTGGTGCTCATCCCCAGCCCCTCAGCCCATGGAAAGCCCAGGATTGGTATTTTTAAGGCAAAAGCTGCAGGGATGTTTCTGTCCCAGGCTCTCTCTGCCTTCCTGCATTTCTAAATCCTGAGCCCTTTCAATTTCTTGGGAAAGCATCTGGTTTCCAGCACTGGGTCTCTCCAGTCTGTCATTTTACATAAATATACAAACATCCCTTTTCTGGATGATGGATTAGGGCTGCACTTTGTCTCGGATCACACAGCCCAGACTGGAAGAGGGGCTTTGAAGCATGAAAATGTCACATTCCCATACTGGCAGCAGAACAGTGCACAGGAGAGACACCCATGCTGGGAATCACAGCCTGGCTCATTGACACTGCTCCAGTATCACCCCTGTAACATCACACTGCTGGCTCACCCAAGGGGCATCACTGCCCTCTGTTTCCTCTGACAACAGGGAGCAAGTTGGATCTCCCATGGATCTACACAGGAGAAGAGCTCCTGGCTGTGATGGAGCCATTGAGCCAACCACCACTGCAGATTCCATGCTGAAATCCCACCAGCAGAGTGGTGCAATGCCAGCTCAATGCAGGCTTGAGCTGCATTCACAGCAGCAGATTCCTTTCCCTGTATCTCCATCCCTCCACCCCACAGGGATTTGGTTTGGATGCTCCTTTGCAGTGGGAGCAGGACTCAGGACCTTGCTGAGAACAGCCTGTGGTTTGTCTCCCAAAATAAGCACGAGGGCTGCTGTGCTGGGTCCCAGGACCTTTCACCTTCCCTGTGAGAAGGTCTGGCTTGGAAAAGCATCAGCCAGCACTGTGGTGATTCTTGTGCTGATTTCCTCACTGAAGCTGTGAACCAGCACTTGCCAGAGGCTCGAGCTACCTGCCTGTTGCAGGGTCTGATGGAGCCAGCTGCCAGGAGGAATCACTAAGAAGCAAACTGGAGTCTGAAATCATTGGTTCAGGCCTTAGAGCAAGCTCAGATATTCCGGTCATTTACACAGGAGGAACAGCTTTGTGTCCTTTGTGTCCTGAACAGACCTGCAAAACCTCCTGCTTTCAACCCCCTGCTCGCCGAGGATAGCACCAATGTAATGAATTTAAGTTCTGAATTCACCTTTTGATCAGGTTTATGGATGAACTCCCACCCTCAGTGCCAGATTTTGCCTTCGTCTTCTGCAGAGCAACTCTTCACCCGCCACGTGCTGCCCATCCTTTTTTAATCCCAGTTTTAATATTTATTTTAGATATTGTCCCTGTGTAACACCCACAGAAAGCCTCCTCAGCCATGGATGAGGAGCATGACCAGATGGAGAGGGGCTGTTTGGCTGCTCAGCAAAGCAGAGCTGGCTCCATTAGGAAAAGGACATCGCGTGTCACATGCAAATAAATGCAGCTCATAAATCAGGTGCCAGCAGATGGTGCTCAATAATTTGCAGCATCCTGGCTGGTCCATTCCCAGCAGAAGGAGGATTAAAAAGCATTTGTTGCACCAAAAGAACCAGGACAAGCTGAGGCACAGTTTATTGCTTCATGCTGGCTTTATTTCAAACACATTGTGGTATTAACCAGAAAAGCACCTTTTCATTGACCCCGCTGCTTGCTTGCACCCCAAAGGTTTTGTTTGCTCAGAAAACATTTGGAGGAGGAAAAATAACATGAAAAAAAAGGACACTGCAGTTCAGTGGCAAAAGAATCTCTCAGTGGCCCAGGAAGATAAACCCTCTGATCGTGTGGTTGGCTTTATCTCCCCTGGATGTTCCACTCCCATCTGCTGCAGAGGATGCTTTGGTTTTTCTCATGTGCAAGTGGAAAAGGATGAAGAACAAGAGGCCTTGGAGGCAGGAGTTGAAGGCTTTCCTTTCTTCTCCTTCCACAGCTACAAGCTGGTGCTCTCCTTTGCAAGGATCAGCTTGGATGTGCTTGGAGCAACCCGGTCTAGTGGAAGGTGTGGGGAGGTTGGAATGAGATAAAATCCCTTCCAACCCAAACCCCTCTGGGATTCTGTGATTCCTGGATATCCCTGCATGCCTGTCCCTGTCCCTGCTCCCAGAATGTTCTCTTGGAACGCCCAAGGGCACCCAGGAGGTGCCTGCTTTGTTCTTCCTTGCTCCAGCCTCAAGGGAGCATTTTACAACCCTCAGATATTGCTGGAAGAGAAAGTCACTGACAAATTCTCCTCCTAAATATCCCAGCCTCCCCCTGAGTTCTGGACACTGGATTTGGATGGGATGGGCACCATCCCTCCAAAGGATGCTCCAGCCATGGAGCGCCACGTGATAAAAAAGCTGCAAACGGCTTTGAAAAGAGCAGAAATGCACTTTTTGGACAGGGCTGGTGCCCGACCTGCCAGGAAAAGCAGTGTTATTCCAGGGGAGCAGTGTCATTAGCTCATTCCCCATCAGCACGAGGAGCAGCCAGCCTCAATGCGAGCGAGCTCAGCCAGCTCAGGGCACCCTGTGGGCATCCCGTCCCCTGCATGGCCCAGCACAGACAGCAGGTGCAGGGATGGAGGCAGGAAATGTTTATAAGGCTTAGGAAAAGCTGAGGTTTCTGGCAGGGTCCCAAGACAGTCAGTTTGGCCTAGAGCTCACTGCTGTATAAATTGTGGAATTAGAGTCGAATATGAAACTGGAGCAATAGGCCAAAGGCAGAGCTGGCAGCTGGGAGGTCGGGTTTAACTTCATGTGAGCACATCCCAGCCAGGATTTCCAAGGAGAGAAAGGTGGGGACGGGGCAAACAAAAGACAGCAAAGTGCAAACAGCAAACTAGGGATGGAAATAACCCCCAAAGGAAGAGGGGTGGGGCAGCAAGGGAACAGAGAACTTGGTCCAGAGACTGTGAAGTGGGAAGGATCTGCAAAGCAAAGCAGCCCGGGAGATGGGGAAGCCAACGCCTTCCCAGGAGCTGTGTCCAGGTGGGTGCCAGCAGAGCCAGCTCTGCTCCTTGGTGGCACTGGGTGCTGCCCCACTGCTCCTGGGGCCTCGGCTCTGCTGCCCTGCCAAGGGGAGGCTGTTGCTCCATCCCTGTCTCATCACTGGCTGTGCTCAAGATGCAGTTCTGCTTTTCAGGATCGGGACCGTGCACTGGGTTGACCTCCAGCGTTTTATGGCCGTGTGGTTTGGATTAGTGACTCATTGTTTATGGCCAGGCTTCAGGGCCGCTTGGTGGGGCCAAGACACACGAAAAAAACCATCCGTGTTGGGCACAGATTTGGGGTGATTTTGTCTGCACAGCATTGATGCAATGTGAGGCAGGCAGGAAGGCAGGTTTCTTCTGGGAGTCTTGGAGAAACTTGATTTGGAGAATTTGGAGAATCTCTTACATGCCGCAGGTAACCCCTGGGACCAGGGAGATAAACAGATTTCCAGCAGCAGAAACCTTATCTCCTTCCTCCCAACTCTTGTTTTCTTTTTCCAGCCATCCAGACATGCTGGGGATAGAAGTCAGATGTGCTCTGAGTAGACACGAGGAATTCAAGTGGGGAAAGTTATGCCATGTGGATGAAGTAGGAATTTGGGAACAGAGACTGATGCCTCCTTCTCAGGGTTAACTGCTGAGGACCCCATCCTTTAATCAGACACCTCCTGAGCTCAGCTGTGAGGGACCAGGGGGGTCTTATCAACCTCAGCAACCAAGGACTTCTCCTTTTGGAGGCCACACAGAGCCCTTCTCCTTGGTGCCATCGTCCCTGCTGGTGGGACATGCCAGCAGCCTGCGGTTGTGCCACAACAGCCGATGTCCCCTGGTGCCATCGCTCCCGGAGGCCAGGTGGGATTCCAGGTAGGGATTTGCTGGACAAACCCACTCCATCTGCAACATCAGAGGATGTTTGGGGCTTATTCCTCGAGGAATGTGTGACCTCAGCAGTAGCTCGGGACCATGGAAGAAGTCAGGTCCATGTCCAGATGTCCATGGGGTCTGTGGGCGTTCAGATTGCAGATTCCCTCTGGCCCCAACCCTGTCCCCGTCAGAACTCGCAGGAGGTTTCTGTTGACTTCACCATGCTCCAAACACCTAAAATTCAACAAATGCAGCTGCTGTCACTGGTTATCCCAAAACCTGCTGGCACAAGGCTCCTAAATAACCAGGGAGGCTGTCACCTCTAAAACTGCCGCACCCTGTGCAGGGACCTCACTCCTCTCCCTCGTGTGCAAACCTGCACCACCAATTCCAAGCATCGCTGCTGAGTGAATACTGATTGCCTTGGGCCTGCTTTGGGTTCAGCTCATGGCTGAAACAAAGGCAAAGCAGCAAAATTTGGATCAGACCATATTTGGGATCTGAACTCTAACACAGAGCTGTTCCCTGTAATTTGCCTTCCTGCAAACTGTCCATGAGCCCTGGTCTGGAGCAAAGGGCTCGGCAGCGCTCCTGGGCTCCTTGAGCACCACGTTGTGTGTCTCACCGTGCTTCTCCTTCCCTTCTGGAGCAGCAGTGGGAGCTCACAGTGACCACCCCAGAGAGACCCATTCCTGTTCTGGGAGATGCCTCCTGTACCCTGAGCTCCTCGTTTGGTCTCGTCAGGCTTCAGCATTGAATATCTGTGCTTGCTGCTCAAACCTCCGAGGTGTGCTGGGATGGGAGCACGTGGAGAGCGTTGAAAAGGCACAAGTGAAAGGCTTTGGTGCCGACTTCATGTCCTCGACCCCCGTGCCACCACTCCACGCTGCTCCGTGCCACCCGCAGCTCCCAGAGACAATGTGCCATTGACTGTCCGAGGGGCTCAGGCCAGCGGGGGGGGCTGTGCTGACATTCTGCGGTGTCACAAGGCCCCGTGTCCGCGCCTGGGAGCGCCTCGCACAATGCGCAGCCTGTGCCCATGGGCGCACCGACGCTCCGCGGGGCCGCCAGCAGCACAAAACCGGGTCTGTGGCGGTGGGGGACAGGCGCTCCTTTCTCGGGGGGGAGGGACGTCATCGGCTCCTCGCTGGAAACAAAATGCCCTTTAAAAATAAAGCGCAAGAGCTGAACTGGCCGTGCCTCGGGTCTGGATCCCCCCTCGCGTGGCCTTTCTGGAGGATGCCCTGGCCATGATAACCCCGGCTCACGCTGACCCAGCTCCCAGGGAGAAGGGAATTAGCACTTCATGTTTCCAACGTGCAGGGCCTGGCCGGACGGCATCCCGTGCCGAAATTCCTCCTGCCCCTCGCCAGCAGCCCCGCCTGGGCTTTGTCTGAGCCCTTTATCCCACCAGAGTCGGCATCTCCCCCAAATCTCCCTCCTCTTGGGACTGCTGGCAGCAGAATGTGAGAGGTTGAGACCAGGTAAAACACTGGGCAAAGCTCATGTCACAACATCAGCCCTCCTGGCCATGAAATTTGGGCAAAGTTTCCAAAGGACTGGGCTCCTGCCGGGGTCTCCATCCTCCGGCGTCATCCTTGGGGTCATGCAGGGGCCTCGTCCTGGGTTGTTGTTGGGTCATGCTTAGGTTTTTTTGTTCTTTAATAAATTATTTTTATATAAGCCTCTTTCCCAAACATGCCCTATAAAATCTTCGAGCAACGTCCCCTCTCCCTGCCCCTTCCTCCCCGTGTAAATATTTTCAGCTCTCATAAACATGAGCCATTAAGCACTCGAGAGTGAAAAGCAGAGTTCTGGGGAGGCACCACTGTAGGGGCAACCCACACTCCTCTTGTTAAAGCACAACCCAAAATTACCCCCTCATGAGGGGGTCCCCGCACTTCCAGGGGTTCCACACCTCTGCAGGTTCAGCACTTCTGGCTGGACACCCTGAGGTGGGTTTGGGGCCCACCAAATGCTTGACCCAATTCCTGCTCCAAAGCTCTGCAAAGCAGATGCTAAACTGGGCTTTTTCAAAGGAAAGCCCAAAGGATGAGCTAGGCAGAGCTTAGGGGGTTGCAGCAATCCCCAAAATGTTAGAGAGCTTGGAAAATTCTCATCCCCAGCCTTAACTCACCCAAGACTTTTTTGGGCACCATGAAGAAGATGCTGAGTGCAAAGATGCTTTGCTGTCTCTTGATCCTGGTTTGTGTGCTTTGATTACAGAATACCTGTGAAATAAATTCCAATAAATTTCCTGAATTTAATGGAAAACTCACCCTTCTTTTCCACCTCCTAATGTCAAAATGTCGAAATCTGGGGAAATCTGAGCAGCCCCATAATTTTTGTGTGTTCTGCTGGAGGCCAGCACCCTGACTTTACACGAATTGCACAAGGGACCACAAAGGAGATAAATAAATTCCCTGCAAGGATCACTCAGAGCAGCACAGGCAGAAATGCTGTCCAGGTCCTGGCGTTCAAGCCGGGTTGTGCAATGAGCAGGAGGGCCAGGATTGCACTGATGAGTGCAAGATGTCCCCAGGAAAAGGACATCCAGAAAAGGCTGGAGCAAGTCAACCATGCCAGGAAAGGACAGCGGGAAAGCTTTTGACGACCACAGAGATGACTCTGCTTGGGTGCAAGAGTCCTCGGGAGAAGGAAAGGGGTGAGGATGCAGGTTTGGGACAAAAGTGGCTTTCACTGGATGTTTGGGGTCTGGTGGGTGGGACTCAAGGGGGTCTTGCAGAGATGGACCCAGCAAGGAGAGGTTTAGGGACGAGGGCTGGGAAGGGGCTCAGTGGCATGGCTGGAACGGAGCAGGATGGGAGCTGGGCTGGGCTCCCGTCCAAGGTCCAGGGCAAGGCAGAGCTCTGAAGTTTCCCAAGCTGCCCAAGCCTCCTGGGTCTGCAGCTTTGCAGCCTCCCAGGATCAGATTCCCATGATGGATTCTCAGGGGCAGGAACACAAAGCTGCCCCAAAGGGCCCAAATCCCATCTGCTGTGCAGCCTCCTCGGGCTGTTTGTGATATTTAGATTTCTGAAGAAATCAGCGAACAAGGAGGAATTTCTCCCTGCTTTGATGGTCCCGTTTCCCTCCTCCCTGGGGAATGTCCCTTCCCCCTGCTCCAAGGTCAACCCATCAAAGTTCCCACAATCCATTGCCCAAAAAAGCCTCCTGCTGGGAAACAGTCCTGTTGCCATCAGGTGCAATCGAACCTCCTTTCCTTCTCTATTGGGCATTCATAGAATTTGTTAAGATGTGATTTGCACAATTTAGGAAAATGTGCTTTTTCTGAGCTCTCCTAATCTCTGAGCAGGAGCATCCCAGTTTTTGCAAATCTAGAGGGTTTTCATAATCATTCCTTCCCTTTCTGCTTCTTTCTCACACCTTCACTTCCACCTTTCTAGGGGAATAGTGTCAACTCTGAGGCTCTGTGGGCTTTGCTTTACAAAGGGAAAGGGGTGCTGAGCACCTTTTCTAACCCAACAGCCAAGCCCTCAAGCATCGTTTTCCATCTCATGCAACCCTGAAATGGGAGAGGTCTCATCACCAGCTGGTGTAAATGGGAACATGGACTGGGAAGAATGTTCCCTCCTTCACAACAAAATCCACGTACCATCCTCCTGCGCTGCTCATCTTCCTCTCACCTCTCCCTGTTTTCTGGCACACTGATCCAAATCCCTGGGCTGTGGATTGGGTTTGCTGTCCCTGCACCAAGGCAATGTTGGGCTCAGGGAAGGGGGGTGAATGTCAGCTTGCCCTGGGTCATGAACAAACCACACACATCCATTTTCCTGTCAAGCTGGCTTTAAACAAGCCCGATGTGAGTAAACAGGGAAGCGCAGGCTGTACAAACACTCCTGAGAACTGGGTTATCCTTGGCAGACATGAGCAGTCAGCAGGCAGGGATGTGCCAGGAGGGCAAAGGAAAAGGCGACCCAGGACAGAGAGGTGCTGTAGCCTCCGGAGCTGGTCCTTTCCCGTGGTTGGGATGCAGGAGGCAGCGGCTCAGAGCATCCCCAAACCCACTCCCATGTGCCTTGTCTGGCTGTGATTCAGCCCAAATCCCCCACTGGGTGTGCTGGGGTGGGGATCACCTTGGCAGGGCACGCTCCGGGCGGGGTTTGCTGGTCGTGGGCGTTTGTTATCCGCAGGGGCTGAGCTGAGGCACGTGGAGGAAAGCAGCCACGATGCTGGAATAATGTTATCTTAGCAAATGGGTTTGTTATGGTTGTCGGCTTCCTCGAGGAGCCTTCCTTAATCTGGAAAAGCAGAGAGCCCAACGCAGAGGGAAGTTTTTCATTATCGGCTCCGAGGAGTTCGGAGATGAGAGATTAGAGGGAAAGGCACAAATCCGCTGCTTCGGGAAAGAAAAATATGGGATTGCTCTTTGGTAAGGTGTGGTAATGCCTTGGAAATACTGGCTGCATCCAGAGCAAGACATTGTCTCTGTTTGCATTGTATTATTCTGGATTATTACATATTGTTCATGCTATGCATTGTATATTGCAGATGTTATATATTATATAATGTTATTTATTATAATAGTAAAAGTAAAAGGAGTTGAACTCGATGCTCCTTGTAGGTCATCATTTCCAACTCAGAAAATTCTTTACTTCTATGATCACTGTGTTGCATTATTAGATATCATGATGATGATGATGATGATGCTAATGATGAATATGTAATGTGGTGTTTCCAGCCTGTACACCACAGGCACAACCAGGACCTACAGCCTGGCAAGGAATCAAGAATTTCTCAGCATCGTGGGGTGCACCCACCAACCTGATACTTTTTTTCTCTCTTGTGAAAAATAACAGCAGAAATTTTATTTTGTGCTGCAGGATTTCTTTTTTTTTTTTTTTTCAAGAAGCACCTGCAGAAAATGAAAGGTGATGGGTCAAGAGAGGAGTTTTGTTCATCCCCTGCAGCTGGATGGTCTCTGATCCAGCAAAGCAATGTGATTTCTTGTAAATACGCATTTTTCCAGTGAAAAACTCCTTACATGTCTTTTGCTAATTATCCAAACTTGAACCCTAACACAACTCCAGTGGGGCTGGAATCTGTCCAGCAGGAGCAGCCATGTCCTAAGCAGGGACTGAGCCTCTGCAGCCTGGATTTGAGCAGGAGCTCAGGTTTAAATCTGGCTTCAGAGTTTTTTTGGCACAAAACCCAACAGCCAGGGGAGAAGAGGTATAGATCTGTATGTACAGATATTTAGATTTAAATATAGATGATATAGATATAGATATAGATGATATAGATATATAGATATATAGATATATAGATATATAGATATATAGATATATAGATATAGATATAGATATAGATATAGATATAGATATAGATATAGATATAGATATAGATATACAGGTGAACCAATTTGGGGGACAAAAATTACAATGAGGAGCACCAAAAGGAGAGTAAAAGGGATGGAAACAGCAGCACGTGGGATGCAGAACCAGAGGGTCCCATCCCAAGTGGGTCTCACCTTCATACAAGCAAAGGTAGGCACTGAAACATCTCACTGCTGCTCCATGAAGGATTTATCCCCAAATGTTTGGGCTCACTACCCAGAGAAAGGAGGATTTAAGGCCTTTTCCCAGACATCTGTGCTCGTATCTCTCCCAGCACACTGCTGGCATCCATCAGCAGAGCTCCACATCCCCTGCCCGTCTGTCCCACATTTTCAGCCTCTCCACACCACCAGGGGAATGTTGTCGGGTTTTTTTATCTCCTCCCCACTCCAGTTTTATCAGTTGGTTATTTATTTGGGTTTATTGCCTTCCTTGCTCATTTTGTCGTTTCGTTTACTCAGTCCCCCAGGCTGCTGAAATGAGGCACCGAAAAAAGAAAATATAGGACAAATAATTATTATTTGCATGTTCTCTGGAACAAGCCAAGAAAGAGTCTCCGGGGAGAGGGTGGGATTGGCCTCTGTTTGTTTCCTCAGAGGCAATATTAAATGGAAAAACGTGGAAAGGCGGCTGGAAGAGTTAACCCTTCCCAGAGCCACGTCTCTGCACCATGGAGAGGGCTGGGATGCTCCAGCAGCGGGAAAGAGACAGAGGATGGATCAGAATCAGCTTCCCTGGTGCTTTTGGCTTCCCACCAAGCAGAAACAATGGAAACAACGAAAGGCAAGAGGAATCCCTGGCAGGGAGCAGAACAAAGCCCTGCAGTCTGGGCAAAGCCAAGGGCAGGGTTATTCTTTTCCCATACAAACTCAACCCCTCCCTCCCAAACAAATACATAAAACACCCCCAGCAGCATTGTTGGGAGTGAATCCCTGCTGGATTTGGTGAGGAATTCCCAGGGCTGGGTGTGGAGGCGTGTGGCACGTGCCGGGCTGAGGGCCCAGCTCTGTGGGATGCTCTGCTCAGCATCACCCCAGGGACCAAGGACCAACTGTGCCTTCCCCAGGGGCAGCTCCAGGGGGAACATTTGCATGTCCCTCACTTTGTACCAGTTTGGGGGCTTTGATTGTTCTTCACTAGGAGGAAACAAACCATCGACGCCTGCAGCTCATGACACACACTAATTCCAGGAAACTTGGCTCTTCCAGGTCCAAACAGGACCTGAAACATCAGCCATGAGTGGAAAATCAACTTCCTTAATCCCTTGGATGTGTTAAAAACAGGAGGAAGGAGGGAAGGAAGGAAGGAAAGAAGGAAGGAGGG
>VXAC01000338.1:127450-144252 GCA_013399225.1 Rhipidura dahli | reverse complement strand
AGCAAGGAAGGAAGGAAGGAAGGAAGGAAGGAAGGAAGGAAGGAAGGAAGGAAGGAATTGTGGAGACTTGTTTATACTGGAGACAGAATTTCTAGAATAAAGATCATCTTAATTGCTTTAAAATTCTGCGGTTCCCATTTTTTTTCCAGATGCCAGGTCCCAACTCTTGAGGACACGGTCTAAGGACTGACAGGAGATGTTTCATCTCTTCTCACTTCCCTTCTCTCCCTCAAAAGCAGAAAAAAATTTCAAAGGTACTGAGCCACGGGCCTCCTTTTTAAAAAATTACACACTTCAAACAGTTTTGTGCACCCCAAAAAAGCACACTGTGAAGAGCAGAAAAGGGATTTTCCTTCCCTCTCCCATCTCCTTGTGGCAGCCCCTCCAGGGATGGTGGAGCAGAGCAGGCACCAACCTTCCGAGGGGCTCTGGCTGCTCTGGGGTGCCCCAGGGATGTGGGGCAGCCAAAACCCCCGGGATTCAGGTGGGATAACATCTGCTTTGCATTAGCATGTCCCTCTTGAGGTTTCTCTTGTTTTTGCTCTTTCTCCTCATTTCCTTTTCTCTCTGCTCACTCTTTTCCTCCTTCCTTTGGGAGCAGGCAGCTCAGCCCAGGTTCTCCCTGTCTTTCAGTGTCCATTTTCCCTCGTGTTTGTTTTCCCACCTAATACATCCTCACCTCCAAAGTAAGTGCTGAACCCGGGGGTTAATGAGCAGCTTGGGAAAACTCTAATCAAGGCCATTCCTTGCCACGGTGATCCTGCACGACCCCAAGTTAGACCCTAAACCCCAGATCTCACCTCCTGAATCCTGGGGGTATCTGAAGATGGATGAGGATGTGGTCTTTAGTCTCCCTCATTTCATGCAACATCCAGCACTGGGATATTGGGGTTTTTATCCCCAAATTCCCTGAGGGTTTTTTTTTAAGATGCCCAGACTGACCATGCTTCAATACTCTCAGTCTGCTCCTCATCATCCTGCTGCTTCTTTCCCTCCATCCCTGGTCTGGATGTCCTTCCCTGCCTTTCATGCCAGGTTTCTGCAGCACATGGGGCTGCTCCTGGACAGCACACACCACGGAGAGCACAGAGATCCTTCATTAGCTCTGTCATGATGATTCTCTGCAGTGGGCACAGTTTGGAGATGTGTTTATACCCTGCAGAGCCTGAACACTGCCCTTTGAAAGCATTCTGAGTGGTACAGATCTCCAGAGAAGGCCCAAGGGTATTAACAAAAACCCCTCCCCATTTCGTGAGGTGGGGAGGGAAATATTCAGGGTATTTTCTCCTCTCTGTGCACCCCAAAAGGCTTTGATTCAGCCTCGATGGAAGCTTCCAGCTTTGCCTACAGGCTGTACTGAGCAGGGAGGTGCTGAGGTCCCTGCTCCATGTTAAGACCGTGCTTAAGGGCTGAAAAAAATGTGCAGTTTTTTAAGTGCAAATAGCAATTAAATAATGAAATGTGGCCCTGAGTGCCTCAGCAGCTCAGGGACAGTGTTGTTCAGCCAGCTCTGACTGTGCCCAATGCTTCAGCCACCTGAAAATGTCCCCGATGCTCTGATGGATCCCTGTGGTCTCCATTTTTTAATTTAGAGCAAAAAGCAGCTGTTACTGTGAATAATTACCCTCATGCCTGGATTACACAGTGTTGTTCCCTTCACAACTCCAAAACACTGTTCCTTGAGGACTTGTATTTCCAGGGCTGTCAATCCAACACCTTTCAGCGGCGCTAAATTCATTTACAAGTGGGGGGAAAATAAAAAAACCTTTAAAAAATAATCAAGGCCCATTAAAGAACCATTTGGGAGCCCATCCGCCTCCCAGGCTTGCTTGGCTGAACTTGATATTAATTAGGCTAAATCCAAAGGCAGCACCTTCCCCAGGAGTTGGCTTGGAAAGCTCTCACCACTCACCCCGTGGCTGCAATTTCCAAGGCTTTTACCTAGTTAAGGGTTATAATCTTTAACAGCTGCCTGATTTACTCAGCTCATTCCCTCGGAGATGCCGACGCCGCGCTCGGCCGACAGATCCCGTCCCGCTCCTCCTGCCGTCGCTTCTCCGAGGATTGTGCCTTTATAGGAGTGAAAGTATGTGATGGAGACCTCCAAAAAGATAAAATCCTCCTCCTGCCGCTGGTCAGTGAGGAGGTGGGAGTTTGCTTGCCATAAATCCACGAGCTCTGCTTGCCAGGTTAGCCTCAGCCAGATAAATCTGGCACTGACCGTGTGGTATAATTAGAAAAAAAAATAATAAAAAGGAAAAAAAAAAGAAAATAAATAAACCCAAAACAGCAGAAATGCTTGTGGGAATGTGTCAGTTTGCTGGCTTGGAGGACAACAGGGGAAGTTTAGTCTGCTGCAAGGGCCGGCATCGCCGGGGGGTCGGCACTGCCGGGGGCTGGGCATCCCTTCCCTGCGGGTCCCACGGCCATGCTGGGGCTCATCCCCATCCCGAGCAGAAAAGCTGCCCCGGCTTCCCCTGAGTGCCTGACCCGGGATTCGGATCATTCTCAGAGCGGGGAGAAGGCCTTTTCTGCCTGAAGAGTGGGATTTTCCCTGCCAGGTTTGGGAAGAAGCAGCCGGAGCTGCATCACCGGTGCCGGGAGAGCTGATGGAGAAAAGCAGAAAGAGGGGCTGGGGTCTCCCATCCCAGCTCCATAGCAGCATTTTGTTTTACACCCCTGAGCTCAAGTGAACATTCCCACTTTCCCAGGCACAGCAGAGCCCTTCCCAGTTTATTTCTTCTCCCAGGAGAGGTTTTCTGCAGGACATGTGTTATCAATTAGGTCCATTAGTTCAGCCTACGTCTGGTTTTGCTTTTGTCTCCTAGCAAAGCCCAGTAATTATAATTATTATTAATAGTAATGGCAGTAATATATATTTATGTGTGTGTGTATATAGAGGTCCAGAAATAGCAAGGCAGCACCCCAGCCCCAGGGAACTGACCCACAGCCACATCGAAGCCCTGGACCAGAACACCAGATGAGGCAGCAGCATTTCCCTCACCCTCCATGGTTTCTCTCCCTTACACTGCACTCCAGGTAATCCCCTTTTAAATTTTTTTTTTTTTAAGCTTCTTGTGTTTCAGCATAGGACAAATGTAAACAAGCAGATTTGCAGGCGGTCCCAGAGGCAGGATTGAGTTTTAGCTTCCTAAAGACCTTTGGTGTGCTCTGCCCAAGCCATCTTCAGCTCTCTACCTCAGCCAGGGATGGATTTGGACCAAAATGAGAATTCCTGGGCATGATTCCTCGGCCTGAGGGGCTGAGCCTCATGCCTATTGCTCCATCAGACCATCCTCCACCTTCCCTCCCCTGCAGGTGAAGGCACACTGGTGTCCCCTGAAGGGAAAAGCAGCCAGCTCAGACCTTCATTAGCTACTCCAGGATCCAGAGACAACAAATTCCCAGTGAGGGGAAGAAACAATAAAACCTTTTAGTGCTGGAAATTGATGAATCCTGAGAATCGTGGCTGGCAGCATCCCAGGGCACTGGGAAAAGCCTCCCCTTCTTCTGGGACAGAGCACGGGATGCTCCACGGCACTGCCCTTGCACCAGGAGCCTGCTCCTGTGCCCTGAGGCTTGGGACAGATGCAGCACAACCCCTGTATCCCCCTCCTGCTGCCAGCAGCAGCTTTCCCTGCCTCAACACCTCCCCTTCCCTTCCAGAGGGTGTTTCTGGCACCGATGCTGGGTTTATTTCTTCCTCACCAGGTAAATATTTGGGGGTTGTGGGAGGTTTTTGTCTCTCTGGGTGATCTTTAGGGGCACCTGGAGGAGCAAGGTGATAGTGTTAATTGAATTTTCTGCTCCTGAACAGATATTTGAGGCAGAAGTTATGGCTATACCGGCTGGAAATCTCCCTCCCTGTTCCAAATAAATTCATTTGCAGCTGGTGCCTTTGCAGTGTGGGGTATATTTGGGGTGAAAGTAAATTTTACTGTGAGGGGAGGCACAGGCAAGAAATCCTTTATGTCCCTGTAGGAGCTGCTCAGAGGCTGTTTCTTTATGATTACACATTAGGGAGAAATTCTCACACCCCTGGGACAGTGCTGAGACCCTGGCACAGAGCAGCTGTGACTGCCCCTGGATCCCTGGCAGTGTCCAAGGTCAGGTTGGATGGGGCTTGGAGCAGCCTGGGGCAGTGGAAGGGGTCCCTGCCCATGGCAGGGGTGGGATGAGATGAGCTTTTAGGTCCCTTCCAACACAAACCATTCTGAGAGTCTGTGATGATGAAAAGCAAACTGAGCTTTCCCCCCACCAATAAAACACACAAAATCAGCCAAATCATTACAACATAACAGGGAAATCAATTGCATTTGCTGGGGGAAAATAAAACCCCAAGCACTGTGCTGAGAGGTGGAGGGGGTGACATCAGGCATCCCTGAGCTGACACGGCCCAGGAAAAGGAAGGGCTCTGTCTCACCGTTGGTGCAACAGGGAAGAAAGAGCTCTGACTCAGGGAGGGTGTGCTGGGAATTTCAGGAGGAGCACACAGACAGGGCTGTTCCAGGATGTGAGAGTGCTGTTCCAACTTACATCAACCCTTTTAACTCTGTATTCCTGTTACCCTGACAAAAGAACATCCTCATTCAAGCCTGAGGAAAACCAGCCTCGGTCATTTAACATCCCCAGTTCCCTTGGGGTTCACAGGGACTGATTCACCACTGGGCTCCTTCAGCCTGGGTTTTTTTTTTACCAATTACCAATAGTGTAGCAGAAGCAAGTCAGAATAAACCTTCTGAGCTTTTAAAGGGGATGGTTTTGTTCACATTATCAGGGGGTCAGGATCACAATAAGACAAGGAATGCCCTGCAGCCTCCAACAAAACACCTTTTGCAGGCCCATGTCCCCCCAAGGACCAGGTGTAACTTTAAATACAGATTTATTTCAGGTTTGCTACTGACGCACAAACAGCAGAGATCGATGTTCAGTATACATGGTATACACAAAGCAGCCAGTTCCATCGGCAGCTCCGTCCTTCTGCTGCACCCCCAGCAAAAGAACCACACGCAAGGAATCCCTCCCCTCCTCAGGAATGAGGCTGACGGTTTCTCGGTGGCTTAGAAACCAGCTGTGGGATGGCAGGGCTCTAAAGGCAGCTCCTCCGAGCTCTGTCCCCAGAGGAAAGCGCAGCGGGCTCAGATACGCAGGAAAACCCTCGGAAAAATGGATGGCATGTTCATGGGAATGGAGACCTGGAAGGGATTTCCTAAGAACATTAACTCCCGTTCCCTGCTGTGCAGAGCAACCACAACATCTGCTCCTGGCTCTGTGGAGCAGCGTGGAGACCTAAAATATTATTGTGTTGAAAAGGGCATTACATCAACCCAGGGAGGATGAGCCCACAAACATTGTCACCAGGGGTTTGCGAGCTGCTGGAGAGACCCCCCAGGGGAATCCTCATTGCCACCTGCCCCGTTCCTTGGCCTTCTCACCTTCTGGAGCCCCCCAAGGAGCAACGGAGCCTCCACGTTGTACCTCCAAGGGACTGAACAAGCAAGGCAGGCTCCAAGCCTCTACTTGCTGAGATGGCATCTTCTGCCTACCCAAAATCTGTGTCTCACCCCCAAAACACCTCTCTGCTGATCCCAGTAACCACGTAGCTTGACCCAGAAGCTTTGGCCTGCTCACAGTCACAGCTCGTTGATTAACAGGCACCTTCATCAGTGATAAAGCAAAAATTTCCATGGTGCCTGATGAGAAAGAGACCTCAATGATGGGTTCAGCAGGTCTTGGGAGAGGTAAAACAGTCTCTGACCACAACGGGCACGATGCTACAAAACCGTCAGAGGTGCAGAATAACTCCAGAATAACTGGAGGGGGAAACTGGTTGTAGATGCTTTGCAGCAGCAAGAGGTTCAATTGTTCCTCTTTCCCTGCATGCCTGAACCCCACTGAGCCCCCTCTTCCCCAGGAAAGCCAAAGACCCAAATTAATCTTCCCCTCCCTCAGCTCAAAAGTGATGCCAGGGAAGTCACCCCAGCTCTGACAGAGCTCAGGATATCTCAGGGAGGCTTTAAACAGAGGGAAAATACCCCAACCTGGTTAAAGACTGGAGACTATGGGATATCTGGGCATGACATACTGGTCCCATTAAGCATTGAGCACCATTTCCAGAGCAGAGTGACTGACTGGGGGGGCTGCATCTGACCCTGTGGAACTCCAGCACAGTTGCTTGTTGCTTTTTTGGAGTGACAGCTCAAACCTCAGGTCCACAGTGATCCCTTTTAGCCCTGAAAAGCTTCAGGTGGACCAGGGTGTAAAGGAGCATCCAGGTGTTCACACAGCCCCGTCCCAAAGCACCATAGGAAACCTCAGGCAGGTGAGATCCCCTGGGAATAACACCAGCCCTGCTATGCAAGGTTTACATCCATCAGGAGGGGAGGAAGGAGGTTAAAAAAATACAGAGTTAAGCACCATAAAATTTACACTGGTCAGGTCATAAACGTGAGGAGAGAATGAAAATAAAGCCACCACCTTCCAGCCTGACCCAGGGGTGCTGCTGGCACAACAAAGTCACCACCAGCAAGCCCCGGAGGCGTCAGTCCCAGTGCCTCATCGCACCGGTGGTCATTGCATTGGTAAATCCTTTTGGTCCCGTTTAGCATGAGTGTTGGGGGAGTCCAGGGAGAAGGGAGGGAGGTAGGGTTGCTCCTGGGAAGGTGGGGAGAGGCTTCATCTGTGCAATTTAGGGGCATCTCCCTGCCTGTACCACAGATCCATCACAGGCAGTGATGACCCTCCTCGTTTCCATCTGTGCCCCCAGTTCCCAGCCTCCACCGGTGGTTTCCGTGTCGTTCAGTGGCTTCGAGGTAGATGTTCATTCCTGCTCTGTCTCCAAGCGACCTGGTTGGTAAAAGCCCTCTCTCCCAGGTGCGGGGGGATTATCCCCACACCCAGGTCCCTTTTTATTCCCATTTTTTCTTATTTTTCCCCCTTTTGTTATGTGCTATGGACATCTCCCCCACTCCCAACCTCTGGCGGCTGCTCGGCTGCACCCAGCCACAGGAACACCACGCCCTTCCTTGCAGACACCCCTCAACCTGCTCAGCACGGCCTCAAGGTGCAGAAATCCAGCTCCTGCGGCTTCCTCCGAAAATTGCAACTCTCCCGGGGCAGCAGGCGCCCAGTCGGCACCAAGCACTTCAACGCCCGTCTCTTGAAACCCCGACCGCAGCTCTTGGAGCAAGGAGACCACGGTCCGGCTTCCCAGGCGGGGCAGGGCTCCCCGCACAGCCGGACATCGGCGGGGCGCTGCGCCGCGTCACACTCGGTGGCCGGTTGGCCGTAGGAGTCGCGACAAGCCACCGAGCGCTTCTGCAGCCCGTCACCGCAGGTGACAGAACACGCCTCCCAACCGCCCACCGCCCACTTGTAGGAGGGGCGCTTGTAGCTTGGCCTCCCGCCGTCCAAGCGGTTGGACAGGCTGAGGACGCTGTTGTTGAGGTCTGGTGGGGTCTTGCCCTCCTTCTTGTAGGGGGACTTGTCCTCCTTGCTCTCCTTGGGGAGGTAGAAGGAGTAGCGTACCCGAGGAGGGGTCATCTTTCCCACGGAGAGCACCTCCAGAGTCAGGGGTTCCTGGATGGGTTTGAAGGCTTGGAGGCTCTCGACGGCGGTGCCGGTGCCGCTGTACCTCAGGACGCTGCCCTTCACCATCAGGTCCCTCTCGACGGCCGAGACGATGAAGTGGCCGTTCAGCAGGTACTTGCCCTGCGCGTTCTTCAGCGCCAGGTAGTTGTCGTCGCTGATGAGTCCTTTGTAGCCCCGCTGCCGGATGTCAATGTTGGAGGCGCCCGCGGGGATGACCACCACAAAGTTGTAGCCGTGCCTGAAAGAGAAGAGCGGGCAGGGCAGGACATCAGGCACAGGGACATCGTGACACTGCATTGCTTCAGCCCTCTACAGCTGCTGCCCTAAGATCCTCCCAGCCCTACATTCATCTTCATCCTGTGAAGATAATTTTGAAACTCCTCCCTGTGCTGAGTCTTGTCTAGGCTGATGTCATCCAGCTACAGGAGTATGGTTCAGCTCCTCTGGCTCAACAGCACTCCATCAGCAGAAGTCAACAGAACATTAAATGTGTCCTGCTTCTCCTTCAGAGCCAGCCCAGGTCTCTGTGCAGTGATGGACACGAGCACCAGCAGATTTTGCTTGGGATGGATTCATTCCATCACCATCCCCACAACCTTCCTGCATCCCCCACACCAAAACACAGAGCTGGGAGAAGGGGAAGCATGCGTGGTCAGCAAACACTCACATGGGTTTGGTGAACAAGCCTGAGACCTTCTTGCAGCTCTTGTTGTCCCCTCCACAGACGCTGCATTTGTCGAACTTCTTCTTGGAGCCCAGCTTCCCGTCACAGCCCGCCTTGATGCACTTGCCCTGGACGCAGACCGAAGTGGAGTCCGGGGAGCAAGGGGTGCCATCCACAACCTAAACCAGGTGAGCAAAACAAGCTGCTGCATTTCCCTCTCACACCCCCGAGGCTCCCCAGCTGTGTCCATCCAAGCCCAATCCATCCCACAGCTCCTGAGGAGATGCCAGCAGGCACCATGCTGCTCTTTGCTCGTGTTCTGCTTTGCAGGCAGGATTTTTGGGGGCTCTGAGAAGAGATGGATGGGACTACATCCCTTTTCTGCTCCCATATGCACAATTCCCTTTGCAATTTTCCATTGCAGGGAACAAGCTGCACAGGGGACACTGCTAATACCACCCCACTCGGTCCCATGTCTGGATGGCCACCCTGTCCTGCCCATTGCTTCCCCAGTATCATAACTATCATACTCCACACCAGGACTACAGGAATATGCCAGAGACACCTTTACAAGAGGTAAAAATGAGGACTTCCAGAGGAAGACCTTCCATGGACCAACTCCAGCCCCAAGCTGATTCGTACCAGACTGGTGGGCTCCTCTCCTCTACCAGCTCATCTAACACCATCCACCCAGCAGACAAGGAAAATCTATTCATTTCCAGGCACACTGAAGCCATCCCACAGTCCAGGCACTGACCCTGGGGGTCTCTCACCAACCTTGGGTGCCAGCACATAGAAGTAGCCGGTGCCGTTAGCCCGGCAGATGAGCTTGCACTTATCCCGGGGCGAGACACCGGAGTATTTGGGAACCCAGGAGACGGAGGCAGTGAGGCGGTTCGTGCTGTGACTGTAGCCATTGAAAGCCTCACACTGTTCCTCACGGAAGCTCTTCCCTGGCACTGAAAATGAGAGGGGTGTGGTGTTGGACGTCCAGCTTTAGTTTGAGGGGGTTGTTACAGCTCAAGCCGAGCTCCAGCCCTTACCTGCAGCAGCACAGGGCTCCAGGTTGCAGGAGCGGTACTTGACGCGGATGCCCTCGCAGTAGGAGCCCCCGTTGGCCGGCACGGGGTCGGTGCATTCCCGCCTGGCCAGCTGCACCCCACCGCCGCACGTCCGCGAGCACGGCCCGTACGGCGCCCACTTGGCCCAGCCGCCGTCCACCTGCAGGGATGGACGGGATGAGGCTCTGCACACCCTTCACCCTCCCCACAGCTCACAGGCAAAACCTCCGACTGCCCAAAAACCTTCCCTGTGAGGGGAATCCGAGGGGCAGACACGGACCTCTTCTCTGTGGTGACCCAAGGGAGTGGCGTGAACTTGTGTCAGGGGAGGGTTAGGTTGGATCTTAGGAAAAGTTTTTTCTCCCAGAGGGTGGTTGCGCACAGAACAGGCTCCCCAGGGAAGTGGTCACAGCCCCAAGCCTGGCAGAGCTCAAGCCTGGCAGAGCTCAAGCATTTGGACAATACCCTCAGGCATGTGGTGTGACCCTTGGGAATGGTCTTGAGCAGCGACAGGAGTAGGACTCAATGATCCCTGGGGGTCCCTTCCAAAACAGCAAATTCTGTGAAACTTGCCCAGGGCTGGCTGGAGCAGAGCAGCACCCTCACTCCTTGAGAAATACATGACACCCAAGGGAGCTCCTGCTCTTCCCACATCAGTGTCCCCACATTGTGTTTCCACCATTGGGAGGTTGGCGATAGCTCCACCAGCACCCACTCAGAGCGACCCTGTGGGATGTTTTTGGGGCTCCTGGCACAGGTACTCACCCTGTACCTACTGACGTTGTGCCTCTCCACGCAGGCGCCCTTGAGGCAGAAGCGCCCATCGCCGCAGCCGGTGCCGTCGGCCCAGGGGAAGTGCCGGGTCTGGCAGACGATCTGCCCACGTGCCTTCCCTGTGCACCAGAGCTTGGCACAGTACTGCATGTAGGGGCAGGGCTTGGAGCCCACCCCGAAGGCCAGCTCGCACTGCTGGTTCAGGCTGTAGCTCGTCCCCGGCAGGTCTTCGGGCAGCGGGATGGGTTTGGCAGGCTGGTCCAGCAAGCAGTCCCCTGCAGGAGTGGGGAGAGGGGGTCTACCAGGTCCTGGGGGGATTGTACGGAGCAGAGCGGGGAGGGAAAGCACCACTGCGGGGAGATGAGGGAGGGATTGGGCCAAAACTATCCAGGTGCTACCCCAGGGATGCCCTCAATCTTGGCTGTATCCCAGACGTGGATGTTTCCATCTCCTGGGGATGCCAGAGCTGTGCCAGCAGCCTGAGGGCACTGCTGGGGACATCCAGGAAGTCTGGATGCTACAGAAGTGCTGCCAAACTCCCATTTCCCTCTAAATTTGTTTAGGGAGAGGAAGTGCCCTACAGTCAACCATCCTCTTGCAGTAAATACCTTCAGGGATAGACCTGTTCCTAGGGGACAGGGACACAGGAGGGCTCACCGTGGCCACTGTCGAGGAAGTCGGTGATGATGGCAGCGCTGCAGGCTGACCAGGGGTTGGCACGGTCAATCTGGATGAGGGTGGGGGACATCATGTGGTTGGTCTTCAGCCGGCCAAAGACCTCCTCACAGGCCTTGACGTTGTCGTGGGGCATGTTGAACACGTGGCCTGGGGGTGGGATAAGGGAGGCAGCATTAATGACCCAGTACAGCACCATGGGTAGGGACCCTCCAGCTTCCTTCAGGGGAGACTGAGACATGCAGTGGGGCAGACCCTTGCAAGGATGGCAGCTGTGGACAGCCCAGAAGAGTCAGCAAACATTCCAGCTCTCTCCTGGATGCCTCATGCACATGGAAAGCACACGGGAAAGGAAGGGCAAGGGAAATTGTGAAGAAAAGGTGACAGGTGACTCCAGCACTTGTCCCACTCTCCCAGAGGTAGTTGTGTCCTCTGCCTGTTATTTCAGGACTCTTGAATCCTGGAAACCCAGCTGTGGTAGCAACCATGAGAGCAAAGCCTTTTTCTTCCTCAGCAGCCCTTTCCCACGTGGCTTAGGGGGACTCTTGTACCCAAGGCACCGTGTCCCTATCACCCCGTACCACCGATGGACCCATCTCCCAGAGGCTGGAACCAGGGCTATTCTGAACCTTGCCAGCTCCTGGAATCCCCCTGAGAGGAAGAGGAGAGCTGGGAGCCTTACCCAGCTCGTGGGCGGTGGTGAAAGCCGAGGGCAGCCCATCGTCCTCGATGACGGAGCAGCTGCGCTTGGGATCACACATGGTGCCCACGTCTGCCATCCCCAGCGTGTCACAGGTGGTGGCCCCACACAGGTCCTGCCAGTCACAGAGGGAAGGGGTTAGTCCTGGGCACAGCACCGACGCAGCAGTTCCCCTTTCCCACCTCAGCCCTGGTGTCCCCCACATGGGGAGCTACTGATGGGAAGAGAGCCCAAAGGGATGGAACCACACCAGGACAGGGAGGCAGGAAACCTCAATCCTGACCCAGCCCAGGCTGCAACAGTGCGTTTGCACTTAGCCCTGGCACCAGGGATGTGTGTAGCATCCTGCCCTGCCTCCAGCAACAGCTTTTCCCACCCAAACAGCTGCTCCAGCCAGGGTGGAGCTGGTTTTGTCATGGAGGAGCCAGTCTGGTTCACTTCTTCTTAAGCGTGAGCTCAAGGACTGGGCCCAGGTGGTTGGATGGGAACACATCTGGCCTTGGACTCAGGGCTGAACCCCTTCTCAATCTCATTTCTCAGCTTCTTCCAAGGAACAAGAAAGCTCTGGACCAGGTCCAGAGGTTTCCAAGGTGCTCCTGCCTTTCTAAGACACTCTGCAGCCATCCTTCAAGGAGCAACCAAGCCCAGCTGATCAAAGGAGGAACCAGCCCAGGCTTCCACCCCCAAACTGAGGACAGCCAGATCTCACATGGGTGTTGCCAGGAGAGAGGCTGGGAAGGGTCTCATCATGGGCAGATCTGCCCTTCTCCAGGTGCTGGTGCTAAGAAGAAAAGTCCATTTAAGACAGGCCAGTGCTGCAGCCTGGCAGTGACCTTGTCCCAGGTGCTCCCTTCCCCTGCTGGGGTGTGGTTTTGGTTTGGGAGGGCTGGAGCATCATCCCCTCCCCTGGTGCTGCCCCCGAGCTGCAGGGGAGACCGTGCAGTGGGCAGGGAGCTGTTTTCCACATGAAAAGAAAAGTGAGGGACTCGCTGGGCGCTGCCATGCTATAAATAAGTGTGATTCATGCTCAGCACTCGCCCAGCCAAAGCGCCTGGGTTGCTCAAAATCCTGCAGGAGCTGCTGTGCCAATATTTCCAGCAAGGTTTCCAAGCTGAAGGCATTCCCGCGCAGGCAGGTTCAGCCGTGGGTAAATAAAAGTCCTGATGACTTCAGAGAGCCCCAGCCAGGGCTCAGATGGTTTTAACAGGAGACCTGGGGCTACGGACTGCAGAGGCACAGGCAGGACCGTGATCTCCAGAGAGGTGACGTGAAGAAATGTCTGGGTCTGCACTGGTGCTGGAAAACCCCGTCCACAACCGGGTTCAGCACTTTGCTGTGCAATGATTGTCCCCACCAGCTGGGACCCTGCTGCATCCCTGATCCCATCACACATCACTGTGAGCAGGGAGAAGAGGTGCCAACCCCACGCTGCAGTGGCAGGGCCACCAGTGATGGGCACAGGTTGATTTGTGGTGCTGGCAAGCCCAGGTGCAGAGTCCCAGTCCCAAAACACCACCAAGAGCCAGTGCCATCACCACGCTGAGCTAATCCAGGGCTGCAGCTTGCCCAGGACCCCCTTCCTGTGCTCTGCCCAGTGCTGGAGGTTTGGGGGTGAGGGTGGGGCAAGGAGAGGAATGTCACAGCTCCCAGCTCCCTGCTCACTGCTCTTTGAAGAGCTCTCTCCTCGCCAGCACAGCAAGCTCTGGCTCCCAGCCCAACACCTGCACTGACACACTGACCGACTTCTCGCTCTGAACCTCGCTGGGATACACGACCAGCGGCTCTTTGAGGGGTTTTCCCTCACTCCCCACCACAGCCTCCTCAGGACAGCTTGGGGATGCCAGGCAGCATCTCTGAGCTTTAATGAGAGCCCCTGATCCCCCACCTAAACACCTCCTTCAGCCCTGTCAGCTGTTAAGCTGCTCAGGAGGAGAGGAGAGAGAAATGGAAGAGGCTTAGGGTGGGAAAGCACCGAGCAAGGAGCCGGCTCTGCCTTTGCTCACTGTCACCAGTGTCCCCCACAGCCAGCTCAGATACAGGGAGGATGCTTGGCCCCCACGGGGCTGCAGGCACCCTGCTCAGTGCATCAGCACTCTCCTGCCAGCCTGACCTTCCTGTATGGGCTCTTCCAAGGCTTTTTGTCATCCCTTGTGCACTTCTCAAGATGTTCCACAGCTCAGTTCCAGCTGGGGATCCTGGTGGCTCGTGCATTAATTCACCTACTCAGAGTCATAAGCACTCTCCCCACCACGGAGGCTTCCTGTGTGCATCCAAAGCAACTCCAAAAAGCTGAGGCTTGAGCTACAGTTTCCAAATTCCCCCACAGCATCTGCCACACGCCAGGCTGCAGCCAGATGTTCCTTCATGCAATGTCCCTTTGGTTTCATAGCGCAGCAAATGTTTGCTGGTGAGACATCGAAGTCCAGGATGGGTGGGAAGAATGGACAAGCCCTTTGCCATGGTGTGCAGGGGTATTTCCAGGAGGCAGGAGTGCAGCTGAAGGCTGGATGCTCTGCAGGACCCTCCAACAAGCAGCAGCTCAGATAGGAAGGGGAATCTGCACCCATGAGCTGGTCAGGACTGAGCTTCCCAAAGGCAAATCCATCGTTCAGCATGACCGACGTCGGGAGGGAGCAAATCCAAGCAGCAGGAGAGCCCCATTCGTCAGCAACTCATCGACACAACTGAAAACTGCCTGTCAACCAGCCTGGAGGTGAAATTTAAGTCGGGGGCTTATGTAACAGCTTTTTGGCAGGAAGATAAGCTTTGGGATGTCAGGGGACCACAGATGGATGCACTCAAGGAAGGCAGATGTCTCCCTGACCGTGTGCCTTTGCATTGAGCCTGCTTTGGGATTTCAGGAATGGATGGTTTAGCAATGTGTAAAAAATGCAGCCCAGACGTGATCCACATCTTTTAAATCACTGGGACCGACTCTGTCCCACGTGCAGCTCTGGTGACCTCACTGGGTTTCCACCAGAGGTGGAGCTGGCTTGTCCCTGCAGAGGTGTTAGCAGTGTCCTCCTCTTTGAGCAGCCCCGTGCAGGCAGGAGCTGCTCCAGCAGCCTGGGCTCCGATCCTGTCTGTGCTCCCACAGGATTTACAGCTGGCCCGGGGTGGGGGGACAAGAACACAGGACAGGACAAGATCTCACACGTCCTGCACAGCATCAGTCCTGCTCCAGGCCATTGTCAGCCCTCGCTGAGGCAGGCTAGGGACAGCTGAACTGAGCTGGACACTATATCCTTCCCACCCACAAGGGCTTGACCTGGAAAAATGTTTTGGGAATGGTCTTCCTGCTGCTGAGGGGAGTTCCTGACCTGTCCCTAATCCAAAAACATCTGGGCAGGGATAGGAGAAGGAGAGAATGCAAGGAGCCTTTGCTGCCAAAGCCTGCAGCAGCCAGGATAAGACGTGACTGTCCCCTCCAAGCTGGGCTCATCCTCCTCCCATCCCATCAGTGATTTTGGGATGCAGGCACTGAACCGATGTCCACACTGAGACAGGACTACAGGGAAGGAGGAACAATGGGGGAAGGCTCTGGGAGCTCTGGTGTCACCCAGTTTGTGGGGGTGGGAGGATGCAGAGTTCATCCCACACCCCACATCACCACAGAGCCGTGCCCAAGGCAGCTCCAAGCCCCTCTCCCACCAGAGGGATGCAGCCAGCCCACGGCAGTGGTGGCAGTGGCTCTCCCCTCTCCCCCACTCGAGGGCTGCAGCGCTGGCCAAATCTCTGGCGCTTCACTTCCAGCCCTGAACCGGGTCCATGCAGCGCAGCCAGTGCTGAGGAGTGGTCCAGGTTCTCAGGAGGACCTCGCACATGAGTCAGAGGAAGCAGGGAGAGGTTTTTTCTTGGCAGGTGGCACTGTGAGCTCTTCCCAGCTGGGGAGGGGGAAGCGGGACCATGCTCCTCCTCTTCTGGGCTCAGACCTCTCATTTCAGGGTGCACGCCAGAGCCTCAGGGCACTTGCTGCCAAGGCTCCTGCACGGAGGCAGGAGATAGAGTGGTAGGTTTCTGCCCGTGGGGCAACCTGCCCTTGGACACCTCCTGGCCTCATTCACCCCACGGCAGGGATTTTTCCAGGCTGATAGTCAAGACCTGCCTAGGAGACAGCAAGGGCTGGCTCAAGTCGGTTTGCTCCATGCCTCTGCTCCCCCCAGCCCAGCTATCTGACAGCAGAGGCTCCCTTGGGACAGAGGGATCGGCCACAAGCACAGCCTCCTCCACCACGCACACAGGTGGCAGAACGCCTCAGCCCAGTGCAGGGCTCCATGACAGGGGGGACGGCTCCTCCGGGCCATCCCCCTGCACCCACCTGCTTGGTGAAGAGGATGGCGGTGTCCCAGTACTCGGGGTGCTTGTCGCTGACCTTGTTCCACTTCTTCTGCCAGGCGCAGAAGTTGCGCAGGGTGAGGGCGGCGTTGCTGGTCACTTTGGGCCCCTTGTCATCCTGCCCGATGAGGAGGAACTTGACCACGGAGATCTGAATGGGGTTACGGATGCTGGGGTGCTTGTAGAGGCGGGCGGCCGTGGCCATCAGGGTGAGCAGGTAGTGCTGGAGGTCATCCCCGTGGAACTTCACCATCGACTCGTCGGCCACCACCAAGGTCTCCACGTAACGCGGGACCGAGGCAAAACGCTTGGCCCGACCGCCTTTCCCCCCCGCACGCCCGCGGTACTTGTCGAGCGCCTGCAGCACGCCGGGGGTGAGCCCGGAGCCCACGGCGCAGCGGGATGCTCCGGCCCCGACGGGGCGTTCGGGGCTGCGGCGCTGCAGGCGATGGAGCCCCCCGGCCGCCCCCCCCGCCAGCGGGCTGATCAGGTACTCGGCTCCCCGGTAGCCGAAAGCCCCCCGGAGCCCCCCGCACAGGCTGAGGGCGGCGAAGGACTCGCGGTCGGCGTTGACATCCCCCGAGTAGAAGCAGTGGCGGAGCGCGGGCAGCGGGCGGGCGGCCGCCCCCAGATAGTGGGCGGCGAAGGCGGGCGCGATGAAACGGGCGTCGGGGGAGAGGTGGAGGTAGAAATCCTCCCCGAAAGCCGAGAGCTGGATCACCACCGCCTGCCCCCCCCGGGGCGGCTCGGCCGGGCCCCCCCTGAAATAAGCCGGCCCGTTGATGTCGGGGTCCAGGCGCAGGGGAGTGACCAGCGCGGAGTCGGGGTCTGGGGGTGCCCCCGAGGTCAGGCTCAGCCCCGGGGCGCCCAGCAGCAGCAGCGGCAGCAGCGGCAGCATCGTCTCGGCGGGTTCAGGCCGGCGGCATCGGGGTTCGGGGGAGGCGCGGGGGGGAGAAAGCAGCACCCGGCCCCCCCCTTCCTCCACCTCCTCCTCCTCCTCCTG
>VXAC01000338.1:44339-119856 GCA_013399225.1 Rhipidura dahli | reverse complement strand
GGAAAATAAGGCCACCAACCCCCCCAAAAAAAAAAAAAAAAAAAAAAAAAAGAGCAACAGGAGGAGCTGGCTGCATTGTATTATTCTCATAGGTATTTTCCACAAGTCTGATTTAGCCCGTTGTCTTATTCCAGCTGGAGGAAACCCCATGTGGATCCAGCTGTTGGTTCAGAGCATGGAAACTCCTTGTACGTGTGTCCTGTTGGAGTTTTCCCTGGGGCCCAAAGCCCTCTCTGTCCCTGGCGGAGAGAAGGACATGGGAACCTCCCGAGGCACCTTCTGAAACGAGATGCTCTCCAGCTGGCACGGGCCGGCTGCTTTCCAGCTGGGAAGGGATGCTGAGAATCAGCCCTCTGGAGTAAATCCTTCCAGGTGGTGGAGGGGAAAGTGCCAGCCCCTCTCCCAGGGGCAGGACCCCCAGGGCCCGGGTAGGATCAGACCCGTGAGGGCAGCGCTGGGGCTGAAGAAGGGGTTAATACTGGGAGAGCAACAGGCTGGAGTTGACACTTGGAGGCAGGCGGGGCTGCCGGCGCCTGATTGGCCTCAAATCGTATCCAAAAGTGGGTTGGGGTTTTTGGTTTTTTTCTTTTTCTTTTTTTTTCCTTATTTTTCCCCCCCCCCGTTGGTTTTGGGGTTTTTTTTTGGTTTTTTTTTTTGGGGGGGTTGTCCTGTTGCAAAGTTATAAGATAGATTCTATGTGATGAATAACTGAGCAGGCTGAAGGTCTTCGGTTTGAAAAAGAGATGTCTTGAAATGAATATCATAGACATCTGTCAGACAATGAGTGACATGAACAGAATGGACAACTCTTCACTGCTACATAAGCACAAATATGGACCTCAAATTTAAAGAGGAGGAGGAAAATTTGGAGTAAATACAAAGATGTACCTACTTAGAAACAGCTCAAGGAACATTTTTGTTGCCACCTAGTTTCAAAATTTGAGGCAAAATTTTTGCCCAGCTTCAAGAGGGCAAAAAATAAAAATGTTTGTAAGAAAATCAGTTAAGGACAATTGAATAGACCTCACATATCAGAAATTTCCAGAGCTAAAGTATCGTAGGTTACAATAGATGTATTTAAGTATTCCNCGCGGAGCCGCCGCGCAGGGCCCGGCGCTTCGTCTCGCAGGCGCGGTACGTGGAGACGCTGCTGGTGGCTGACGCGTCCATGGTGCGCTTCTACGGGGAGGACGTGGAGGTAAGGGCTGCCGGTGCCTGCCGCCCCCGCTGCCCGCATCCTCCTGTCCCCGCTTGTGCCCGTTCTGTCTCCAGCTCTTTCGGCCCCGCAGCCTCTCCATCCTTCCGTCCCTTGCTGTCCCCATCCCAGCCGCCTCTCCGCCTCCCCATATCTCCATTCCAGTGTTCCCAATGCCTCTCTATCGCTTTCATCCTTCCGTCCCCCCTACACATCCATCCTTTCATCCCCTTCACCCTGCTGTCCGCATCCCCGTTGCCTCTCCTCCTCCAGCCCTGCCGCCTCTCCGTCCCCTCGTGTCCTCCCGCTGCCGGGTGCCCCCTCGCCCTCCCGGTCCCCCCAGCCCCGGAACACCAGGGACAGCTTTGAGTGAGCGAGGGGCGGGGGGTCCTTGGTCGCCACCTTCCCTCGCTGTGTAGGGGCTGTAAGTCCCCGGGCAAAGGCTACACTGCTGATCTGTGGCGTTCAGTCAGTGTTTGGGCACCCTTTCCCAGAGCCAGCATCCATCCCGGCGAGCCTGCTTCTGCACACAGCGGGCACTGTGATGTCCCATCAGCCCGGTGTCCCCAGAGGTGGGGGACAGAGCGGGTTAATGTCCTTCCTGCTCCAAGGAAAGAGCCGCGCTGCACAGCGATGGGCTGAACTCCCTTCCGGGTGGGAGCCGGAGCCAGATAGTAAATAAACCAGGGGCTGAGTAATGCGCAGTCCCGCTCCTGAGCCACCTGTTAGCAGCCGAGCAGATGGATGAACAGCGCTTTCCCTCAGCCACCAGCGCCGGCAATTCTCACCCTCCTTAAACACTCTCTCTGCGGAGACCCTGCCCCGATCAGGCTTTGGGAGGACCCCAGGAGCAGAGACCGTGGTGCCTCAGCCCCCACATCCATCTCCAGGCTGTTGATGTGCTTCATTCATCAGCACCAGGTCGTTTCTCGTGCCTCTGGCAAAGCCAGCTCCCCGCCCCTACCCTGCAGGGATGGGTGGTTCAGGTCCAAATTCAAGTTTGCACCCTCGGAAATGCTCTGCGGTCTTTGCAAGGGAGAAGTGTGCACTGAAGTTGCTCCTCCTCTGGTTGTTTGGGCTCGGGGCTGGGAGAAGAGTTCTTGAAGCCGGAGCTCAGCAGGGAGCAGCTGAAACCAGGGGCTGCACTTTGGCTGCCTGGCTTTGCCGCTTCTACCGACTTGATCCTTCCCCTAGGGGCTTCTCTGCTGCTAACAAAGCGGTGCTTTAATGCCAGCCCTGCTCAGGCCAGGCTGGACCTTGGGAAATGCTAAACCTTGGAGCTCCAGCTGATTACAGCTGCTCAGCATCACTCTGGGTTTGCCCCTTGCTTGGTGTTACCGCCAAGGCAGGCTGGCAGGAGCAGAGAGCAAAGGGTCAGGGGGAGAGGGGTGACACTCCTCAGCTGGGGACAGCACTCAGAAAAGAGTTTGGAATGGAGTAAGCTGAATTTTTAAGCAACAGACATGTAAATGGTGATGGGAATTACTCTCCCCATAGCGTGAAGTTGGTCTCTGGCTCCCCAGAAAGGCAGAAAGAATAGTCCAGTGAATCTCCCTGCACCCAGCTGGATTTAAAAGCAGCACCCAAGGGTGTCTAAAATGCTGGGAATGAGGTGATCTATTTGGGATGAGGGAAATCCTGATAATGCCCAGTTTGAGCTGGGGGGAAAGGAACAACCCTGTGGGTAAATCTGTGAAGGCAGCAGGAGAGGAAATGGCACCTGCACATAACCAAGGGGCTGTGGAGCACTGGCACCCTGCCCTGGTTTGGCTGCTCCAGGGTTGCCTGGTTGGCTCCCATTTTACCATCATTTCCTTGGCCCCAAGAGCAGTATCTTTGCATCAGCTCCCAGGGATGGGAAGGAAACCTTTAAAGATCTTGTTTTGGATGAACAGAGCAATAACATGTTAAAATATCTGGGAGGAAACTTCCACCAGCTCTGGTGTAGCAGCTGAAAACAACCAAAAAGCCACCTGCTGTGTTTCTGTGTCTTTTGTTCTCTGGAACAAAAATGCAGGGAGCAGCACAGCCAGCGTGCTTCTCCCTAAATACCTTTTCTGTGGGTTGAAAAAAGCAGTGACAAGCACTGGTGAGGTCTTAGAGAGATGACTAGGGGAGATGCCCAGGGAGTAGAAATGTTGAGTCAGAACAAACCATATTTATATAATGACTTTTCTTCCCGTAACCACACTTTAATTACCAAATATTTATTAAAGGTCACCAGCATTGTTTGTATTCCCAGTTATTTTCTTGCATAAGTTGTAACAGCTCGAGCAGAAGAGTCACCCTAAGATGCGCTCAGGCGTTGTGAGTTATAATCAATGCCATGCTCTTGGTGGGAAAATGCTGTTAATGATTTATTTCTAATCAATTTGAGCCTTATAGCTTGGCTGGTACCCTAATTTAGGTAATAAGAGCTTATTCTACCTTCATCAATACTTTTATGTAAACCAGGAGGGACTGGTGAAGTGAGAGCAGAACTAGACTCGAAATTTGGGGGTTTAATCATTGGCCTTGATGATTGCAGGGGATGGGGTGTTTGGGGGGGCATTAGCAGCAGGACAGTGCTGGGCAATAAATCCTGTGGGGATGGGGCAGGATTCAACCTGGGAAGAGCCCTCACACAGGGATGGGAGCGAGGATCCAGGCTGGACACACGAGTTCTTGCATTTTTCTTGCAGAGGATCCCAAATGCTTGAAAACAAAGGCACTGTGAGCATCACTCACAGAATTAGTGGGGGTTTGAGTATGAGGAGCTGGGGCAGGAGAAGGGGCTGATCCTGCTGCTGTGCAGAAGGGCTGAGCACCTGCAGCTGGGCTGCACTTGTGAGGATGCTCTGCGTGGCTCAGGAACGTTTGCCAAGACACCTAAAGCACCAGGCAGTTCCAAAACCCAGCTGCAGCATCCCCGGCCAGTTGGCAGCCAAACGGGATTCCTGTGGTGGGATTTCTCCAGTCTCTTGGGTGCAGATGAGACGCATTTCCAAGCTTTCCTCCGCAAGCACGATGGCTGTGATTCCCTTTCCCTTCTCCTCTTGCAAGTGAGGAATCTGCCGTTCCTGATTCCAGGGGCTGGTAATGACTGAAGAGCACAGCAGAATCAGATCAGTCTGGAAAAGCTGGGATTCCTTGCTGACTTCTGTGTTTTTTCCAGGCAGATTTACAAGGTTCTAGGCGTGCTGTTGCAAACCCTTCCCTCTGAGACCAGACAGGTGCTGGAGTGCAGGGCAGGGGCATTGCCGGGGTCCTGCTGCCGGCTCTCCCACACCCAGATCGACTGGAGGTAGATCCAAAGCCACCCTGGAGCCCCAGGTCCCCTCATGTCTGGCTCTTAGGCTTGCTTTAGGATATTTTGCAGCGTGAGTGGGTAAATTTGCTTAATCCCTCAACAAAAGAAGCCAGCCCCTCCTAAACCCATCCCAAAGGCGACTGGAGTGGGATTAGAGGGGATCTTTGCAAAGGGGGACCTGCATGATGCTGCCATCCGCCAGCTTTTCTTCTGGGATTTGTCCTCTGAGTGTGACCCTGAGCCTGCATCCGCTTCGGGCCAGGCAGCCTCCCTGAATGTTCCTCTGGCTGGTGCCTCACCTCACACCGGGGCGTTCAACTGCTGCTGCCTTTCAGGGCTTCGGAGTGAAATGTGCAGTGTGGAGGGAGCTGGCTGCCACTGAAGTGACTCCCAGGCTGCAGCACTCCTGCTCTGGGATGCTCTCAGGACAGGGCTTTACTCCATCTGTGCCTCTGGGGAGCTGGGGGTAGTCAGGATGTGCCTCAGTTTCCCCTGCTTTGAACAGGGGTGGTTGCTGCTTTTGTGGTTCAGCCCCAAAATATCCAGCAAAGAGGGAAAGGGAAGGGGTGGGGGAAATCATGTGGCAAACAGAGCAGGGGTGGGCAGAGAGCCGGGAAGGCAGGAGGGCAGGCAGGCTGGCAAGGTGTCCCCCTCTCCCCTGGCTTGCCCCCCATTTCCCTTGGCTGCCTCTCACATTTCTGCAAGGGAATTCTTGGCCCAGGCTTGAAACCACAGGAGGAGCTGGCAGGGCAGCCAGCAGCCCCTGGGCACCCAAGCCACGGGGGGAGCTCACAGATGGTGCTTTGGGGGAAAGGGACAGCCTGGGATGTTTGTACTCGTTGATTTTTAAAAGCTGGGCAGCCCTTGCATCTGACCCTGGGTTTGTTTCCATCCATCTGCCTGCGCTCCAGAATTTCAGCATTTCTTTCTTCTTTCCCCCTCCTCTGCAGAAATGTTGGCTTTGAGGGAGAAAGCAGGGAAGAAACCCAACCAAAATCAACCAATAATTAGATCCTACAATTCCTACAGCCCCAGGCTGGGCTGAACGTTGCTCCCCATGCACTGGGGATGTGTGTTGGAGGAAGGCAAGTTGGGCTGGGGTGTTCCCTGGGTGCTCCCTGCTGCCCTTCTCTTCTGGGTGGGTCCAGCAATATTAAACCATTCTGTGCATACCACAGTAACAGTGTCTGTATAAGAGCAGTTTCACCCATCAAAATAATAATAACAATTAAAAATAAACGCCAGCGTTTGGGGATCTTTGTAGGCTTCAGCTTCTGAGTGGTTCCCATGAAAGGGAATGTAAGCAGAGCCTTTGCAAGAGTCTGTATCAGAAACCTAAATCCTTCAGAGTTATAAAGGCAACCACTTCAGTTCCCCTTGCTCTGATTTGTATTTATTTTTCCTGTCCCTCTGCCTGTGCAGTTTGCTGGTGGAAGGCTCCTGGCAGGCAGTGCCTGGCTCAGGGCAGGGCTCTCCCAGGCACAGAGATGCTGTGGCAGGAGGGATATTGGAGCTGCTGTAATGCAGGTGTGTCAGGCAAAAGTCATCCCTCCTCATTTTTGGGGGGAAGTGGATGGAATTTGATATTGAGAGCAGAGGGAGCCCAGGACTGCAGCTGGAGGGATAAAGGGGTGCGAGGTTTGTGGGGCATCACCCTCCATAGTGCCTTGGCATAAATGCAGGACATGGGGCAGAGAAGGGCTACTCCACGACCCTCTCTGGCTCCTGCTGGTGTCTTCTACCCCCAGAGCAGGTGACTTTCCAGCTGTGTTTACCTGACACCCTGCCAGATCTCCCAGGATGCTGGTTGGAAGTGGCCGGGAAGCTCCTCGTGCCTGCAGGGCTGCAGCGCCTGGCAGGAAGGCAGAATCCAGTCTGTGTGCAGCCCTGGGCTCTCCAAACCCTACCCAAAATCCTGTCCTGCACCTGATCCCAATGCCCACATCCTCAGCCTCGGTGCTGGGAAGGAAACCCTGGAGAAGGCAGTGTTCCCTCCTGCGTGGATGGTCATGCCAGAGCCCGTTTGCAAAGGCAGGAGGATGGTACCAGCAGGACTCAGCTCATCCACAGGCAGTTGTTGGCCAGAAGCGCTCAGCTGGCCCCTCCCAAGCCCTGAGGATCCCATAATTTGCTTTTGGCCATGGCTTCAAGCCCTTGGCCAAGCCGAGGCAGTGCAGGTGGATTGCTGCTCTCCCTGGAGCAGCCAGGGTCCATCTGAAACCAAACCAACTCCTGCACGGGCCAGGGATGGGTATAAATAGATACCAGATGGTGGAACAAGTGAATTTGACCTTTTAATCTTCACTAAATAGCTGTTTGTTCACTTTGCTTTCCATCTTCCCTTTCCACACTCAGGGAAGGTGGACAGATGGTTTCCAAGTTCCTCTGTTCCTGATGCTGAACGAGGTTTTTGGCTGGATGTACCCCTGAGGATGGGAGGGTTGGCGTGCCGGGGCATTTGTGGTATGAACTGAGATCTCCCAGGTCAAATCTACTGTTATGGACAGAACCCTCTAATGGGCTAGAAAAGGATGTGGCTGGACTCATTCCCTTGGAAATGAGGGATGATCCCATGATGGGCAGCTCCAGGGCAGAGCATCCTTCTAGATCTTCGGGGGTGTAATTTTAGGAAGGCTTTGTGATATTTTTAGCAAGGTTCCCAATGGATTTTCCCCACAGGGTGAACAATTCCCCCAAGTTCCATGGAGCAACCACTTGTGGGGATCTCGCCTGGATTTCTTGCCTCCACGGTGACTTCTCCGTGACATGAGCTGCATGCTCCGGTCTGGGATGTGAGTCACGGCGTGGAGATCTGGCCAGTCTAAATAAACCAGTCTATTCACTGCTCCCATCAGCCTTGCTGGGGCCTGCCCTTGGAATAATGAGCCGGGGAGGACTTTGGGACATGTCTTGTTGAAACAAAACATCTGTTTACACAGAGCTGCCAGTGACAGGATAAAATGTGGCAGAATAATTTAAAATAGCCACAAGTGCCCTGGGCAAGTGGCTCTCAGTGAAGCAAATATGCTGCATCTCCTTCAACATCTCCCTCATTTGCTAAGGAAACAGCATTTTGTGTCTCAGAAAGTGGCATTGTCCTGGCAGTACCATGATGGATGGGCACACAGAGTCAGCTTTGCTCAGGAAATGTATTTTGGGTGAAACTTGGCTGTCGGAGAGGGCTCCCATCGAGTCCTTCCAGTTTAATTAGGCTCTGAATTGAGACCGCAGGGTGTAATTTGTCTGGGGAGGAGAGAAGCCACTTTCTCTTTCCCAATACCATATTGTGTAATAGCTGCATTTTTTTCTCCTGACTCCAGGCCGTGAGCGATGCCAAGCAGAGGAGGAATTCTGATGCTCCGATAAGATGTTTACATCAGCCTAAACATTGCTGGCGCTTTTGACATATGAAGTAATCCCTGGTCATCACCGAGCAGGGGATGCTGCCGGGCAAAGACTTGGCTGTCAAAGTGTTTTAGTCCCAGTTTGTCGCCAAGGATGTCAGGTTCAAACCCTGTGACCAGCACAGGCAGAAGTTTTATTGGGCGGTTTTGCAGCAGCAAGATGTGTGTGAGTCGGCTCCTGCCCTGGGGCAGCAAGGGTAGGGTTAATGCTTTGGGAATATGCAGAGAACTCTCTAGAATGCTGAGGTTTTCCCCAAGGAATTTCTTCCAGAGGGATTTCTAGATGCAAAGAGTTCATGGGAGGAGAGACACAGCGTTTGGAGAAGGGGGTGCAGGGCTTGTCCACCAGCACAAGGTGTAAAGCATCACATACAGGAAAGGCAGCACCAACTCCATCAGCCCATGGTCTGGATGTGACTGACTTCATAAATGAGACTGATTCCTTCTTTTCAACCAAAAAAAATTGCCCTGTAGCAGAGGTTTTACCCAGGCTGTGCCTGGCCATCTCTTCCCCCACAGAACCACGTCCTGACCCTGATGTCCATGGCAGCTCGCATCTACAAGCACCCCAGCCTGAGGAACTCCATCAGCCTGGTGGTGGTGAAGGTGCTGGTGGTGGAGGAGGCAGCGGCGGGGCCGGAGGTGTCCGACAACGGCGGGCTCACCCTGCGCAACTTCTGCAGCTGGCAGCAAAGGTTCAACCCCCCGAGTGACCGGCACCCGGAGCACTACGACACTGCCATCCTCCTCACCAGACAGGTCAGTGTCCCTGGGGAATGCTCCGAGGCGGGAAGGAAAGGGGTCAATGCATCCATGGAGGGAGAGAAGGGGGTTGGCCATGGAGGTCGATACCGCGCCATGCACAGAATGGAGCTTGCAGCAAAGGTGCTGGGGGGTGGTTTCACTTGGGGTGCAGACCAGAGGTGGGTTGCTCACCGAGATGTTGGGGCTGAACGTGGGACCCCCTCTCTCTGCCTGACCGCTGCCCCTGCCCGGCACAAACAGGACTTCTGCGGACACCAGAGCTGCGACACGCTGGGAGTGGCGGATATCGGCACCATGTGCGACCGCAACAAGAGCTGCTCCGTGATCGAGGATGAGGGCCTGCAGGCAGCCTACACCCTGGCTCATGAACTGGGTAATGCATCCCTTCCCAAGGGGAAGTCTACTTCTTCCAGTCCTGCTGCTGGGAGGGGTTGTGGCACAGCCCAGCACCAGCATCTCCTGGCTGGGGACCACCCACTAAGCCGTGGGGAGCTTCTGGCACTGAGAAAAGCTGGTTTGCACCAGCAGAAACACTGAGAAGTGCCCAAATTGTTGTAAGTTGGTGCATTTGCACCAATTCAGGAAGAATTTCTTCACTGGAAGGGTTGCAGAGCATTGGAAGGGGCTGCCCAGGGAGGTGGTGGAGTCCCCATCCCTGGAGCTGTTCAAGAAACGCCTGGACGTGGCACTCAGTGCCCTGGTGTGGTTGACAAGGTGGGGATTGGTCACAGTTCGGACTTGAGGATTTTAGAGGTCTTTTCCAGCCTTAATGATTCTACGATTTACCTGTTGTGATGAGCGCAGGCATGGGATCAAGTACATCTCTCGCTCAGTTTGCCATTCCTGCACTGACTAATTGTTACCCAGAGAAGCTGTGGCTGCCACATCCCTGGGAGCAGTCAAGGTCAGGCTGGACTGGCCATGGAGCAACCTGGGATAGTGGAAGGTGTCCCTGTCCCTGGCAGGGGGTGGAACAAGATGAGCTTTAATCCCCCTCCATCCCAAACCATTCTGGGTTTCTACAAGTTTGGGCTGCTTTGCCCTGCACACAGCAGGCTGTACCCCTGAGACAGAGCAAGCAGCTTTTATTCTTTCTGATTTACAGAAGCAAAAAGCTTTTGCAGAAGTAGTGGCTGCTCGATATCTTGCAGATTCTCCCACACAGAGGAATGTCTGAGGGAACTGGGGGTGTTTAGCCTAGAGAGAAGGAGACTCAGAGGCGACCTTATCACTCTCTACAACTTCTTGAAAGGTGGTTGTAGTGAGGTGGGGGTTGGTCTCTTTTTCCAGGCAACAACTGACAGAACAAGAGGACACAGTCTTAAGCTGCGCCAAGGAAAATATAGGTTGGATATTAGGAAGAAGTTTTTTACAGAAAGAGTGATAAAATACTGGAATGGTCTACCTGGGGAGGTGGTAGAATCACCATCCCTGGATGTGTTTAAAAAGAGATTGGATGTGGCACTCTCTGCCATGGTTTAGTTAGTTGAGGGGTTGGGGGATATGGGTTGGACTCGATGATCTTGAAGGTCTCTTCCAACCTGGTGATTTTGTGATTCTGTGACTCTGTGCTGAGGAGCAGGAGCTGGGCTGGGGAGCTCAGCTCTGCCATGCTCTCTGCTCCCCAGGCCATGTGCTCAGCATGCCCCACGACGACTCCAAGAACTGCGAGCGGCTCTTCGGGCCCCTTGGCGAGCACCACGTGATGGCCGCGCTCTTCATCCACTTGAACAAGACCCAGCCCTGGTCTCCTTGCAGCGCCATGTACCTCACCGAGTTCCTGGACGGAGGGCATGGTAAGGCTCAATCAGCTGCCTCATCGCTCAAAACAACCTTTTCCTTAATTGCTCAGGCTCTTTGCAATGCCCAGAGGGGTGTGTGGGGTGAAGGGGGAATCAAACCAGACCATGGACAGAGGTGTGGTGTCACTGTCACAGTTCAGGCGCACAGAAAAACCAGAGTTCAGGCTCAGGTGTCAATGGCAGCAAGCCCTTTCATGGTTTTTCCCAAGGCTTTTATATGTCAGTTCACAAAAAGTGAGTTAAATGGCCTAAGTTAACTGGTCCTCTGGCCATCCATCCCTCGAGGGGTTTGGCCAAATTCTAAGATGTCCATTCCCAAATGTTTTTCTGGTTGAAGCTGAAACAATCTGCAGGTGGAATATTTACAAAACTGGTAACTTTGTTTTAGACACCTTGCATGGTCAAGAGAGACAGAGCTCTCATAAAATGCTAGAGAGCTGAAGAAACTCACTGCTGAAGCTTTTTCAGCATCCACAGTGTGGGGTGCCCTGTTTGGTGCAGTCAGTGGTGTCAAGCCATGATAGATCCACCTCCAGCCCAACTCTTGACCCTTGCCCAGGTGATTGCTTGCTGGATGCCCCAGCCCAGCCTGTCTCCCTGCCTGCCGAGCTGCCTGGCCAAAGAGCCCTGTACAGCCTGGACCAGCAGTGCCAGCAGATCTTTGGCAAGGACTTCCAGCACTGCCCCAACACCACGGAGGAGGACATTTGCTCCCAGCTGTGGTGCAGGACCGGCAGTGGGGAGCCCCTCTGCCACACCAAGAATGGCAGCTTGCCCTGGGCAGATGGAACCCCCTGTAAAGCCGAGGGGCTGTGCTGGGACGGACGCTGTGTGCAGGAGGATGCCCTGAAACCCCAGGTAATGGGAGCGCTGGGGGATGGTGGGAATGCTCTGTGAGGGAGCAGCTGGGGCTGGACAGGCTCAGAGATGGATTTGGCAACTTCTCCTGGCCTCTTGCAGCCAGCGGTGGATGGCGGCTGGGGCCCGTGGGGTGCCTGGGGCTCCTGCTCCCGGAGCTGTGGGGGAGGCATCCAGTTCTCCCACCGTCACTGCGACAGCCCCAAGCACCGGCACGGCGGCAGCTACTGTGAGGGTCAGAGAACCAAGTACCAGTCCTGCCACACCCAAGAGTGCCCGCTGGATGGTAAGGATGACAATTCCCAAATGCACACTCAGCTCCCACTCCTGCTCCTCCAGAAGGCATTGCAGGGATTGCTCTGCTCTCCCTTGAATATTCATGTCTGGGGGAAGCAACAGCTTCCTGCTGGGGGCTGTGACCTTCTCTGGCTGATGGAGGGTGTGTGGGATCCATCCTTCATGACATTCCTCCTCTGCTTGCATGCTCACTACGTGCTCCCACTATCCTTACCTCACTCCCGTATCTCTGTGATGGCCAAGGACAGCAGCTCCTTCCAGCTTCCCGTGGATTTCAGGCCATGTTCCACCTTTCCTTTCAGGGAAGAGCTTTCGGGAGCAGCAGTGTGAGAAGTACAACAGCTACAACTTCACGGATCTGGAAGGGAATCGCTTGGAGTGGGTTCCTAAGTACGCGGGAGTGTCCCCCCGAGACCGATGCAAACTCTTCTGCCGAGCCCGAGGGAGGAGCGAATTCAAAGTCTTTGAGACCAAAGTAAGAGCCCTGGTGATGGGAATCACCAAAGTAAGATTCCTGTTGATGAGAATCACCAAAGTAAGATTCCTGGTGATGGGAATCACTCCTGTTTACCCCATTTCAGGACTCATCCCCTCATTACTCCTCTGTATCCCCCTTTCCCAGGTGATCGATGGGACGCTGTGTGGCCCAGAGACCCTCTCCATCTGTGTCCACGGGCAGTGCATCAAGGCTGGCTGTGACCACGTCATTGGGTCCTCCAAGAAGCTGGACAAGTGCGGGGTGTGTGGTGGCAATGGCTCCACTTGCAGGAAAATATCCGGCTCGCTCAACAGATCCAAGTGAGGCGCCAGGGAGAAGGTTCTGCAGGGATGGGCTGTGGGAGAAAAAACAGCATCCTCTCTCATTCCCCTTTTCCTATGGCTAAAGTTCTAGGCTAGGAATACGTAAGGATCCAAGCCAGCATCCTCAGCTGGCTGGCATTGCAGCATTGCAAGAGCCCGGGCTCCTCCCCAGACTCCAGGGCTTAAGCTCAGTTTATTTCGGGGCAGAATTATACAAGCCAAGTAGAGTTTATTTCCTAAAATAATAACTGGTGTGACAGGCTCAGTACACCACCACAAATAAATCTGCTGCCCCAACAAGTTTACAAAACACATTTCACCCCCGTGCAGTGAGTTGAATGCATAGTCAAGGGCTGACGTGTGATGTAAATATTCAGTAACTTTTCCCTGGGCTTAGGGGTGATTTGAATCCTGGGATAAGGGCACGGAGGCAGCCACTTCCCTCACCCAACATCTCCGTGGCTTTGCCAAAGAGCAGAGTTTATGGCTTTTGTTGGAAAACCGTAACAAAAGCCCAACCATCCAATTCCATGCAGTGAGGTGACTCACACACTCAAATTAGATTTCCTAAATGCTTTCCTTCCAGGGAACAGCTGAAACGGGGCTTCCACTCTCCTATGAGTTGTTTGTGGTTGACTAAAGGGAGATTAGCGTGGGAGCTGCAGCCAAGAAGAGATCCCATTAAGATCAGGGTGAGGGAGGCCAGGGTGACGGAGAGCAGAGTTTTACTCAAAGGCTTTTTTCCAAAATACTCTGAACCTAATTACTGACCGCAGCACCCACCATGGGGATCCATGGAAAGCGATCCTGCTGGCCCCACAGTGTGAGTCACAGTGCTGAGGGCTCAAGTGAAACCTTCCGTGTGCTGTCCCGGGAGCCGTGGTGCTCCAGGGATGGGCCTTGGCTGGCTCTGCAGGAAAATGTTTCCCTGGCATGGGAATGCCCTTTGTATCCTCCAATGGGATTACATCTGCATTGTAGTAGTGGCTGCAAAACCCTTCGAGAAGTGAGTTGAGGGTGCAGAGACTCCCTCCTGTTCTGTTGTTCTACATCTGTATCTATGTCTACATCTACATAATCTCCATATTATCTCTGTCAGTAGACGATGTCATCCTTCAGCATCACCAGTGGCAGGCTTTCAGTCCCAAACTCTTCACCGTTTCCAAACTTAGGGAGTGAGGGGGATTTCCCATCTAGGCTGGTAATCACAGGGCTGTTCATTTGATTTCATTGCTCATTTTCATATGGAATTCAGAGAAATCTTCCAGCTGAGCTCACATCTAGAACATCTGCAATATTTCTAGCTCTTGAGTGCTTGAGATTACAGAGAGATGGCTTCAGAGCCAAGATCCCAAGTGCTATTCCCTACAGGGCTGTGCTCTTAGTAAGCCTTGAACAATAACCATGTCCCTTTGTCCTGTGCAGATATGGCTACAATGACATTGTCACCATCCCCGCCGGAGCCACCAACATCGACATCAAACAGCGCAGCCACCGAGGCATCCGTCACGATGGGAATTACCTGGCCCTGAAGACCCTGGAGGGCAGGTACCTGCTGAACGGAGACTTTGCCATCTCAGCCATGGAGCAGGACATCCTCATTAAGGGGACCATCCTGAAGTACAGTGGCTCCATGACGACTCTGGAGAGGCTGCAGAGCTTCCGACAGCTCCCAGAGCCCCTGACCGTCCAGCTGCTGACAATTGCCAGCGAGGTCTTCCCACCAAAAGTCAAGTACACCTTCTTCATCCCCAAGGACATCCCTTTCAGCAAGCAGAAGGGCAAAGAGAAGAAGTCAGTCAATGTCATCCGACCAATGCTGACCTCGCAGTGGGTCCTGGGTGACTGGTCCGAGTGCTCCAAGACGTGTGGCTCTGGCTGGCAGCGGCGGACGGTGGATTGCCGGGATGTGGAGGGTCAAACCTCCTCGGCCTGCAACAGATCCCTCAAGCCTGAGGACATCAAGCCCTGTGGAGACATGCCCTGCCCTCTCTGGCGCCTGGGCCCCTGGTCCCCGTGCTCCCAAACGTGCGGCGAGGGCGTGCGGACACGCAACGCCTCCTGCATCGATTATGCCGGTAAAATCACCGCCCCAGAGAAATGCAGCTCGCCAGGGCCACCGCTGGCCACCACGGCCTGCGTGCTGCGTCAGTGCTGAGCCCTGCCAGAGTGCTAGGAGTCGAGGGTGCCACAGGCTTCCACCACCCTGGGGCAGGACAGCGAGGGTGCCGTGGGCTTGCTCATCAGACAAATAACCACTCTCCAGTGGTTCATCCCCACCGCATCGATGTCTACCTCAGAGGGGAGAATAACGGCGGCAGAACAGGGAGGAATCACTTCTTTTCCTTTCTTTCTTCCTTTTCTTTCTGGCTGGCTGCTCGCAAGCAAGTTGTAACTTAAAGGGCAAAATAAGTGTATCCGTAGGGTGTTTTCAAAGAGCTGTCGTTGAATGTGGTCATGGGTTCCTTTTGTAAGGTTTGCTGGGGTTTGGCACTGGAGAAGATGTGGAGCCTGGTTCTGCCATCACCCCATCCCAGCTGCAGGTCAAGGAGGTCCAGGGTGGGTGTCTTTGCTGATAAAACTGGGATCTCTTCACAAAAGGCATGTAATGGGTTGCCGTCCCCTCCCTGCAGCAGCAGGGGTGTCCTTGAGCATGAGGGGTGTTTTTTCAGCTGTGGATTTAACTTGGGAGATTAATTGCTTGTGTGGATGGGAGAAGGAATAAGCTGAGGGCCAGATCCTAGCATGAATTAGGCAGGAGGAGAGGTGAGAGCTGGTCCTGGTGGTTTCTGCTAAATTTATAATCTACAAGGTGACAAATCTCTATCCAAACATCCCCAATCTCTAGCCAAACATCCCCAGCATCTGTAGTTATTCCTACAGCTCTTAGCCCACACCTCTGTTTCCCCAGCTATCAAACCAAGGCTTAATTACACCTGATCTGCCTTACAGGGCCACTGTGAGGATTAATTAATTCCTAATTCTGTAGTGCCCTGACTGTGAGATGCCTATTGCAATGCCCTCTGGAGCAGGCACTCTGGTGTGCCAGCGTTTGCTTTCCCATCCTTGGCTTTCAGTCCCCTGTGGGCTCATTTTTTCAGCTCTGCTCTAATTTTGGAGATAATTCACTAGCCTGGTTTGCAGCAGGGATGAGCCCAGGATCTGTAGATCATGCTAGAGGTGACCAGTGCTGCTCTTCACCTCTGCTTTCCTGGGATATGTGATCTGGTGCCAGCTCCAGCCTTGCTTGAGAATTCTCAGTCCAAAACCAAGCCTGGCAAGGCTGGAGCTGCTCTTTCCCGGTGGGAAGCAGCCACATCCCTCTCACCAGCCCAGCTGCTGCCTGGCCCCAGCACAGATGGCTGTTCAGACCCTGAACTTTGCCCTTTCCAAAGCAATCGCTGGCCATGTGCTGGCAGCAGACCGTGCCTGGGGAGTGGGGATGGAATTTGGAAAGGTTTTGCTATTGCTGGATGAGCAATTCAGTATCTCCAGGCTCCTCTCTCATACCCTGCCTTGGCTTCCTTTTTGGAAGCAAAATGTTGAATTTCCAGTGGGATCTGCCTTCTTCTCATAGGGAGGGGAGGAGGGCTGGAATTTTTGATGTTTCAGATTCCCCATTCACATTTATGGAGCGAATCCTTTTCCTTGTTCCTTTTGCTTGAGCAAGCCCAGCTCGTGTGAGACCCTTTCCTCACTGTCCAGTCAGGTTTGGAATGGGATGGTGGGATAAGCTGCTCTATTGAACACAGAAACTCTACTATTTACCTGAAAACATGAAATATTCCTGTTTTATCTCCCATACATGGTTTCTATCAAAACCACAGGAGCTGCAGCCCAGGATTGAGGGTATTGAGGGCTTGGCTCATTTAATTTTTTTAGGAAAGGAAAAAAAACCCAAAGGCCAGCTGCAGAGTTTGGATGCAGAGCTGTTTGTGCTGTGGTACAGACCCACCTTTGGGCAATGTTCTGCATCTGCTAATTAATCTCCAGGAATTTAAGTTCTAACAAATAGCTGGATGCTAAAGTCATGTAGCCTTGCAGGGTTATTTTCTTTTTCCCCTCTTGAGTCTGGCAGGGTTTTAACTCAAAGCCAGCATGTGTTTCCTCTCCAGTGTCACTACCAGCATTTAGGATGGGTCAGGAATATCAGTCTGAGACAGTGCCAAGGAAAACGTCTGTATTTATCACAGGAGTCGTGCACGCCAAGGGGCTTTTCCAGTTTCTTTTATAATCACTGCGCAGCTGCTTAGCTGGAGCTTCCTAGATGTAAAAACTCCTTTTTACAAAGGCAAATCCTGCTGCTTTTCCAGCAAAGAGGAAGGTGGGGGATCCCCCTGGGATGGGGGAAACCAGAGGCAGTGATGCTCTGTTGAGGCGTGGGGTCTGGGTGATGCCAAGTGGAATTCCTGCCCCAGGCTTCTGTAAAAACAAGTAGCCTTTCGCTGATTTAAGTCTAAGAAGTTATATATTAGGCTATATATATGTGTATATATATATATATGTTTCCCTTCAGTGAAGGATTGTAGCAATGTACTGAGCCTCTTGTGTTAGGTATTTATTATAAATTTCTGTTTGGTTTTGTACAGTAGCAGTCTGGAAAGGAGAAAAAAAAAAAAAGAAGGAAAAAAGAGATTTAAAAAGACTGTGTTTTAACATGCTGCTCCCACATGCCCTCTCTGAAAGCTGCAGTGAGGTCGGAGAAGGGATGTCTTTGCTCATTTTTTATCCACTCTGGTATCTGACTGGTGTTTCCCTCCTCCCTGGTGTACCAATCAAGCTGTGCAAGCATAACAAATCCAGCCAAAATTGAGCTTTAGAATTCATCTTGAGGAGAGGGGGGAAAATACAATTTTCTGATTTTTAGCCTCTTGTTGTATTTAATTTTGAAAACAGTCTGTTTGTGGCTCTGCCTTTACCCCTTCAATAAAGGATTTCCTGCCTTCTATCTCTTTGCATTTGTCTTTATTTGCACTTTCCTCAGGATTATCATTATCTCCATCCCAGAGAGATTTTAAATCTCTCTTTTCTGTATCTTATTGATAACAAATGGTTCATTCAGTTTTAAGAAGCTGAACCAAAAAATTACATGAGAGAATAGACAAAATCCATGGAGCCAAAATGATCTTGCAGAAATTTTGAATCAACTGTTTTGCAGATGCCTTATGAGCACCTTCCTCCTTTCTATACATGTACAGTGTATCTATCTATCTATATGTTATATACTTCAATTATTATAGAATTATATGGGTTTTGGATAGGTATTATCTATTATATAATATATTATTAGGTGTATTATATAGATATATTATATCTATATATATCATATATATGCATAATATACATATTATACACATAGTATCACGGAACTCTAATTTTATTATATAGCTATATATACATCATATATTAGATATACATGTAATATATGTTATATTATCATAGACTCCTATAATTCTATGAAAATATATTTATATACATTATATTGTGTATATTATATATACCTAATATACATCATATATATTATATAGACATAATATATATATGTACAAATATTGTCATAGAATTTTATAACTATTACAATATGTAATAATTATAATTAATAATCATATGCTATATAATGTATCTATATATAGATAATGTGTATTTTATATATATTATATCTATTACATAGACATAACATGGACATAATACAGATACAGTATATCTGTACATACATACAGAATATAAATCTGTTCCTACATATCGATAATTCTGCTGTTTCTAGGAGGATAGGCAGCCTAAGCCAGACTTAACCAGAGGGGATTCTGACTCCCTTACTTGACTGCGTCATAACCACAGGCAGGAGGAATTTGGTGTTGTCTCTCTGGATGTGGTGTAGTTCTCTGAAACACAGGAGGGCTACATTTGTGATGTGGCAATGGGAATTTTGGAGCCGTCTCATTGGAATAAGCAAGGGCTCGTTACAGGGGAATCTGGCTACCTGCCAGCTGTCCTGGGTGAGAGCCCATCCTGACCCTCAACAGCAGCTCCAGTTTATTTTCTAGGCATTATGATGTTCTATATAATATTCACTGCTACTATTNATGAATTTTAATATATATAATTTATATTATATTATTATACCACATTATTATAATATATAATACACATAATATAGAAAATTTTATTGTTAGAACATTCTATTATATTATTATTGTCTATATGTCGGGGATTTCCATCCACTGAGGCAGCACTGAAAATGCTCCTGGCAGAGGCCACCCCTGTGTTCACCCTGCCACGGGTTAAGCCACCATGGGATGTGTCCCCACATTAATGGGCACAGCGCTCCTGCCACCCTATTTATAACCAGGTGTGACATTCATTCCAGATGACTTCCCTTGGCACACAGACAAACCCTGGCTTTCAGCTCATTAAGCCTGCCCTGGCTTTTCCCCCACTTTTTTACTTCCTCATTTTGTTGCCATCGCTGGGTCTGAGTTGAATAATTGGAATTTCAAACAACGCCAAAGTCTTTGGGATATTACCAGGTAGGGAAAAAGCCCTTAATTAATGATAGCAGTGTAACCATCATAATTTAACTTAAAAAACATAGTGGGATAAGATAATAAGCTCTGTGGTCAGAAATAAACCTTATGGGAACGTTTCTTACACTGGTACCACGATGGTACTATAGAGACAACAGGGATTCATCTCTGCAGTCCCACCAGGGGAAATTATTGGGGTCAACCCACAGCTGAAGCTCCCCAGCCTGTGCTGCACATAATGCTGCTCCCCAGTCAGGGTGATTCTATTTTATGGGCATATTTCCTCTTAAAAGGCACTTTCAGAGGGTGCAGGTTGCCACCAGCTTCTCCCCCAGGCATGAACATTACCAGGTGCGTGTTGAAACTGTGGTTTGCTCCTTGATCCTAAGAGCTCCTCCCTCCAAGGACTGGGCTCTCCTGATCTCCAACCACAGCTGTTGCTGGACAGTTGCTCCCCCTTGTCCTTGTGCTAAAACTGTTCTTTATTTTAATGCTTTTCATCTCTCCTGGGTTCACCCCTCCCTCCCCATGTGTTTGTGGACAGGAGTCAAACCTCTCCCGGCGTTATTTTGCTACACTTTGCAAGGCTCACCTCATAAAACACCCTCCTCAGCTCTGAGCTGAATTTATTATCCCTGGACAGAAGGGACCACAGTGTCCCAGCAGGGTCACACCAGCAGCTGGTGCTTCAGCCACAAATCCATCCTTATTCCTGATGGAAACATCCTTCCTGCCATGTCCTAGAACCTACTGTCCCTGTTGTGCCATTATCCTCTGCTCTGCTCATCCATCTTGGTCTTCCGACCACTCTGCTCAGCTAGATCCCTCTTTCTCCATACAGATACCTGATAAATCCATCCTCAGGTGCCCAAGAAACTGGTCTGGTTCCTTGATGATGGCATTTCCAAGGGGCTATTGCAATTCAGAGCATTGCAGAAAACAGGTTTCTCTCCTAAATTCCTGCTTCAACCTCCTCTCCTGCCAACTAGGATGCTTTAACCCTCAGGACTACACTCACTGAGGACCAGACAAAGCATTTCCAAGTCTGGGGAGGACATAAACCCCAAATCTTCCCCATGTCAGGAGAAAATCAAGGATTTCCAAAGAGAGAAGTCAGCAGGACTGAGTTAAAGCTGATTAACTGAGCCCTGGAGACCACAACAGACAGGAGGATGGAGAGGAAATAGCTCCTGCACTCCAGTGGTAAATTCAGGAGCAGGCAACAAGTCCTTGAGCATGGGAGCAAAGATGTTTTCCCTCAGGAGCTGCTGGGTCAAGGAGGTGAGAGAAAGGCTGTGTAGAGAAGGTGTCACTTGCTTTGGTTGTTAATGGATGAATCCTGCCAGGAGCAGGCTCCTGGGAGCACAGCGTCTGCTCCGAGAGCTGCTGAAGCACAGGAAAACACATCCCACAGGCTGCAAAAACAGGGTAAACCAGCTTCCAGCCAGAAATTGCACCTTCTGGGTGCTTGAATGAGGTAAGCAAGGGAGAGATTCAAGGATTTAAAAAAGGGGCAGATCCCAGGGATGGATAGGAGATACACCTGGGTGTTTTCTGGATGTGTGGGAAACCAGGACTTCTGTTCACACAGACAAAGGAGGCTTTAAGGAAATGGCACAGCCTCCAGACACTTCCCTCACGCTGCAGACAGGAATCCCATTGAAAGCTTTCTCCTGTTTTATACCCATCAAGTTCCAGCTGGTTCAGCCCAGGAGCTCCTGCGATCCCTCTACGTCCCTATAAATGAGCAGCAAATGCACAGACCAGTTTTATCACTGAATTACTCAGGGTTTATGTTGGTGTTGCTCCATCTATGTCCACAAATCAATTCCAGAATATTGTAAGAGCAAATCCCATCACTGGGCAAATACCAGGAGTCAGGATTTGGCATTTCAGTGCAATGCCTCTCACTGGGAAACTGCAGCTCCGTGGAAAAAGCAGAGTAATAAAGGACAACCCAGTCACGTACGAAAGCTGAGCAGGTGTGAATCAGTACAGCTCCTTCCACCAAAGGACACGGCTCTGGGAATCACTGGAGAACCTCTCCAGCTATTGAGGGCTGATAAAATGTTGCTAATAAACAGCCCCTTCCAGTGCAGGGAGAAGAAATTGAGGTCAGAGCCAGGCTGATGTGCCCCCTCCACGGGGATGATGTGCAAGGTGCTCTGTATGCCAAACCTGCCAGCTTCCTGCACACAGCAATGAGAAGTTAATCACTGAATGAATTCTTTTAAAAGAAAGTCAAAGTAGTTCTTTACTTTGAAGTTCTATGGCGTATTTCCAGGTTGCACAGAGCAGGCTTAAAGACGGTTCAATGCTTCACTTGGAGGATGCTGATCTCTGAGGCACAGTGAGGACACAATTAATTAATTAATTAATTACTTCTACTGTCCTCCTGCCACAAATTTGTGTAGTTTAGACCCGTTTTCCCTCCTGTGCAAAGCCCGTGACCTGCTCAGAGCAAGTTTCAAGCTGGATATGAGCATTGGTGGCAACCCACAGCACTGAGTGAGTATCTCTGCTGTGCTCACTTGATGCTTTATTCATGAAATTGCTACAAATCAGCATTTTAAAGCAATTTTAAAGTGGCAACAACACATCTAGGAAGTCAGCAAGAAAAGGCACATCAGATTCTGCACCTACAGGAAACAGCACTGGCTCTCGGTTGACTTAAATCACTCATTCTACAATTTCACCATCAACCAGGCCCTGATTGAGACTTTTCAGAGATTTTCAAAGGTAAGGGATAGCAGCCTGAGCTTTTTCCGTAACCTTCAGTGATTCAGGAGTTACCACAGATAGCCAGGAGCAGATTTCCTTGAAAATTATGTCTCATTAAAGCGGAAACAACACCTGCACATGTGTAATATGCTGAAATTGGCGCTATTTTACTCCTGCTTTACACAGGAGTAGATCGCAATGGGAGGCTGCATGTTGCCAGGATTGCAAGAGAGATCCTTGGGAATATAAACCCAATATAAGAGGAAGTGAAATGAGAATTAAGCAGACTCCAACTCTCTGCTCTGGTTCTCCCCCCAGTTTTGCAAGGAAGCACCTAAAAGGATCCCTGAGTTTTCACAACAGCACGGGGGGGGGGNNNNGCCGTAGAGCTCGCGTTGTGCGACGCGGCGCGCGGGGGGGGGGGGTGCGGGGTTGGCCTCTTCCCTCTTTGCTGATGGAGCAGTGTGGCTTTTCCAGGGACGGGTTTTAAAGTTTTCACTGCTGATTAACACTTTTGGACTGTGGCCCTTCAATCTGTTTCCTGCTCCAGTTTGTCGAGTGCTCATCACCAAAGACAACAAACCCAAACCAACAGAAAACCACACCATAAAACAATCTGCGGAGGAAAGGGTTGCGTTAATCCTGTTGGATTAGGCTGTGTTTACCCGATTTAGTGCATATTTGGACCAAATTATCAGGGTGGATTAATTAGAGACTCATTAACTCTTAAATTGATTGGGATTGGTGGCAAACTGGTGGCAACTGGGGTGGCTTATGAAGTTTTGGGGCGTGGTGCACCAGGTACCCCACTTTGTGTGGGGGGGTGCAGAATGCAATGCCTGACTTCCCGCGGCCGGAGGATGCAGGAGCAGAGCATCTCACTCCACCGGAGCACCTCGTATTGGGGGTGGAGGAGAACGCGAGCACTGCAGCATCCGGTCCCCGGGGAAGCACGACTGGAGCAGCCCCGGCGCAGCGGGGCACCCCGTGCTCGGGGGAGGGGATGCGCGGCCGAGGGGATGAACTCCCCGCTCCCCACTCGTGTCCCGGAGCCCCTCACTGCCCGGTGCCTCCCCGCGGGTGGGGAAGAGGGCACGAAGACCCTGTTCTCTCCCCGTCTCGTGGGACACCAGGATTCCGTCCCCTCTCCGCTGGAGCGCACTAGGACCCTGCTTAGCCTCCGTCGGGCGGCACTAGGCCGCCGTTACCCCATTGGGGGGCACTAGGGCCCCGTTTTCCCCCTGCTGAGGAACACTAAACCCCGTTATCCCCGCTGGGGTTCACCAGGACCCCCCATTGGGTGCAGCAGGACCGCGCTATCCCCCCGCTGGCTGCAGTAAAACCCCTTTTCCCCTCAGCTCTGCGGTCCCCACCGGCGCGCTGCCTCCGCGGGGTGCCCGGCTCCGCTCGGGCGCCGCCGGGCCCTCATTGCGCACGCGCGGGGCCCCGCCCCCGCCGCCGCTCGCGGTGCACTGTGGGACACAAACAAAGTGCCCGGGCGGCGCGCGCGCGGGAGCTCGGACGGNCCCCCGACAATATCCCGCTCATCCCGGTCATCCCGCCCCGCCGTCATGGCCCCCAGATAGCGGCCCGGCCTCACCGACCGCCCGCAGGTAACCGGGGAGCGCGGCCGGGCCTGGCGCGGGAGGGGGCCGGTCGGTGGCGCGGCGGCCGCTGGTGCCCCTCGGGGGCGGGGGGGCGGAAGGGATCTGGCTCCGGCCCCTCTCCCCCTCTTACAGTCCCCTTCCGTCCCTTCCCCCGTGTTTCCCGTCCGTGCCCCGCGGCCCCGGGGCTGCGCTCGCCCCCCCGGGGGATCCCATTGCGTGGTGCACAGCCCCTGTGTCCCCCTCCCGCGGGGCCGTGTCACCCCCGCGCCTCACCGACGGTTTCCGGGGCGAGGGTTGTCTCCTGTGCCGGTGTTTGAGGGTGTCACCTTTCTCCGGGGGTGTCCCCCGTCCCTTTTGCCGGTGTTTAGGGGTGTCACCTCCCTCTGGGTGTCCTCTGCCCCGTGTTTCGGTGTTTAGGGGTGTCCCCTGCCTCGTGTTCCCGTGTTTGGGGGGTGTCCCCTGTGCCGGTGTTCTCCCCTCCGGGGGTGTCCCCTGCCCCGAGGGAGCCGCATTGGCTGCCTGTGGGTTCACATGCAAAGCTGTAGTTTCAAGGGGTTGTGTTGTTTCCTGCGTCCCAACGGGATACCTGCTGCCTCCAGTGCCGACTTACGGGAGGAAATAGAGGGATTCCCACTAGCTGTTAGGCTGTCCCTTTGTTGTTGGTTTTTTTTTTCCTACAACAGCCCCTTGTGCGTGTTCCTTAGTGTCCATCTGCCAGGGTCTGCTGTGGTGCCTCTGTGTCCATGCACCATGAGGGTGTCACAGTGCTCATCTGCCAAGAACTGCTTCGTGTTTTCCTGCTCTCCTTCCATCTCTCCGGAGTCATTTTCCTGTATAAACATAATCAGCAGATTCTGGGAGGGTATCATCTGCTTCTTGCTTGCCAAAAGCCTGTTGTCTCCTTTAATACACACAGGGTACCAGTGCCTCCCAAAATCTGCTGCAGCTGTTTCCACGCACAGATGGAATGAACTCCTGTGCTTGACCAGCACAGCCTGTTAAACCCCACACCTCAGGGGGCTCCTACCTGTCTGCAAAAAGCTGCTGAGTTTTTCCCCACCCAGAAAGACATCTCCTCCTCCAAATCCTAAGGGATGACTCCTCCAGCCCATCTCCTGTGCTGTGGAGCCTGTTCTGCCCACTGATGAGGGATATCTGTCTCCTCCTCCACACTCACCAGGGTTATCCCACCGATTTCCTGCCAAAAGCCAGTGCACCCTGCGTTGTGTGTGTTTGCACACCTCAGGGGAGGTGCAGGCCAGCAGCCTTTCTGCAGGCAGGCACTTCTCATGCGTGTGGAGGTTTCCAGTGTGTGTCCTTTCATGTCTTGGATGTTGCCACAGACGCCCAGTGGCAGCTGTTCCCGTGCTTGCTCCCATCGCTTCCGTGCTGCACGTGCCAGAGAGGTCACCCCTGTAGCCCCTCTGATCTCTTCCTGGCTGCCTGTTATATCTTCCATGGCTGAAACTTCCACCCTTGTCCTTCTTGGGCCCTGCTGATCCTGCAGTGTGAGACTCTCAGGTTAAGCCTGCCTTGGTTTTTGCTTTGACTTTGGGGTTTCCTTTGCTGGGCAGTCTAGCAGAGTGCAGTTAAGTAGTCTGTGTACTTCCTAGGTGTCTGCACATCCCGTGGGTCTAAAATACCATCACTTTCTCATTTTCTGGTCATACACATAATTTGTCCGCTCCAGGTTTTTTTTCTGAGACCTTAGACCCTCTTCCAGTGCCTGAAGGAAAGCAGATCAGAGACTTTTGACAAGGCCATGGAGTGACAGGACAAGGGGGAATGGCTTCAAAATGACAGAGGGCAGTGTTAGATGGGATATTGAGAAGAAATTCTTCCCTGTGAGGGTGGTGAGGCCCTGGCACAGGGTGCCCAGAGAAACCGTGGCTGCCCCTGGATCCCTGGGAGCATTCAAGGCCAGATTGGACAGCGCTTGGAGCAGCCTGGTCTAGTGGAAGGTGTCCCTGCCTGTGGCTTGGGAGTCGGACATGAACGTTAAGGTGCCTTCAAACCCAAACCATTTTGTGATATTTCTAGAAGTTTTCTACTTCCATAATTGTTCTCAGCTGATATTCTGGGTTTGCCATCCCCACACGGGGAGTTCCTCAGTTTTCCTAGTTACATTTTTGCCCCTGCTTTCTTCCTGTGCTTCTGCCTGATACGAGGCTTTTCCTTTCCCCTTTTAAAATTTTTATTTTCTTTATTCTTGGGGTGTATCCACATGGAAGCTGTTATTTAGGTAGAGGTCACCCAGTTCATTCCTGAACTGATGCCTGGCTCTGAGCTGGATGTTTCCATAGACAAGGCGAGGTATTTGTCACATGTGGGACACACCTGTGGCACTGCTCTGTGGACCCTGCAAGGTGATGCTGAGTGGGAATGACTCCTATGCAGGCAGGTCACTGAGCAGCATCCAGGAGTCTTTCAGGGTATTTGGAGTGCAATGTGCTTTTCTTCTGCCCTTAAGGTCTCTTAATGCAGCTTGGTGTCTATATGTGATGCAGATCCAAGGTGTGATGAGCCTGGAGACCTTGCCTGGGTTTAAGTGCAGCCATTTACGAAGGTGCAGCTGAGCCTGGGAGCTCAGACACGGCTCTCCCAGTGTAAATGCCTCCATTGATGTCAAACTGTTTATTCCAGGAACCAGTTACAATGCTCTAAGTGCCTCTCCCTTGGGACTACTTCTATTTAAACAGCTGGTTTTAATCCGAAGCTTTAATTGGTGCAAACACTCCAAGCAGTCCCTTTCCATGGGAAGGGAATTTCCAGCCCTACTTTAGTCTCCCCAGGTGGATGATGCACGGATGCTGAGGGAGGATCATGCTTGGGAGGTTTTGCCCTGGTTTTGTTTACGGGGTGAGGGAATTCCTGCTTCGGTGAGTGTGAGGTTTGGAGGGGTGAGAGTGTCCTTATGTATTCTTTCTGCAGTACGTAAGAGGAGTAGTCAGAGAGTGAAACTGAATCCTTGCCTTGTTTGTTGCAACAGGAGGTTAATCATAAACTCTGGCATTTTCCAAAGGGGTGGTTTCATTCTGCGGCGTCGGTAGGGAATTGTGCTGCTCGGAGGGTCTGCTCAGCTGTTTGCCAAGAGGATCAAAAGCAAATACGGCTTTCCCCTGTCTGAGGGTGAACAACCAGCCAGACATTGGTTTTGGTTGTATCCTGTGACTTGCTGGAAGGCGATTTTTTATCTTTATGGCCTTTCTTTGAATGGATGTGTGGTGCCTGTGCCTTGTGAGTTGTTTGTGTGACCAGCATCAAGTCTTGGGTCCTTCACACTTGTGTGGGGTATTTCACATCAGTGTTTCACTGGCCTCATCCATTGTGTCTGGTAAACTTGTTTTTCCGTGAGCTTTGAGAACATCTGAGTGTTTTCCTAGGAGAACGTCTGGTGATATGTGTAGCTTCCCTCCTTTTAGGAACTGTAATCCCCTAGCTTAGAGAAAAAGAAAGTCAACCTGTGACAAAACAGTGATGCTTTTGCTGGCATGTGACGAAGAAGGAGATGTCCCCTGACGTAGAAGGGATTGTCTGTTGACATTCTTCTCCCTCTCCCGGTTATAAGTAGGTTATCCCTGCTCAAATTATGCAACTGTGCAGACAGCCAGACTTCAGGAATTCCAAATACTTCAATGTGTCAAGTGCTGACTTCTAAATTAAATGCCACGGTTGCAGAGCGTGTTCACAGTCTGTCGCTTGAAATACGACATCAATCTTGGAATCGCATGTGGCTGAGAAGGGGCAGCAACTTAATTGCTTGTTTCTTTGAGGAAGTGTTGTGTGAGAGTGCAGGAGCCAAACCGGGTGGGAGATGTGCCTCTATACCTGTGACAGTGTTTCCATATGGAAGTCAGCAGTTACAAGCAGAAAGAAAAATACAGAAAACATTGATTTATGTAACAAATTGAAACACTTCATTCTTTGTGGCTGCGGCTATTGCCTCAAAGATGCAGTTTCCAGCATCTAGATCTAATTAAATAGTTGTGTGCTTATTGCTACGTAAACATAGGAGTCCATCACTCTTCTTGCCTTGGAGAGTAAATTGATTCTTCTAATGGTTTCTCTGGATAGAAGCAGATGTCTAGGACTGCTTTGTGCAAGGTGCTGAAATGAAATGATGGTAGTAGGAAACGAGCTGCAAACCTGATCAAATGGGATGACAGGAAATGCAAATGCTCAGCATTTCATTTAATCTTACATTCCATTTAATCAGGTTAAGGAAGTGACTTAAACTGTGCATTATTTGTAAACAGCGTGTTTTTAATGCGTTCCAATTTAGAGCTGGGGAAATAATTATTTCACATGAACAGCTTTATCAGAGTACATGAACGATGGGATAATAAGGGCTGCAAAAAGTGCCTTGGACTCAGCATGTGGTCTGTGACAGTGGCCAGAAGTAAATCATTAGGGGACAGTGGAGGAGCAACCCCAGACAGCTCAGTCATCATCCCCAGCTCCTGGTGGTGAAGGGTTTCGAGGTGTCCTGAGCAAGAGGGTCTGAGCTGGCAGTGCCTGTTGGACCTGTCTTTGAGGGATTTGCCTAAACATTCTGAACAGTTTATACCTGGAGCTTCTGTAGAATACCCTGTGATGAATCCCTCAATTTGTACAAAAATAATACCTGGCTTCTGGGGGCTTTTGCTTCTTTTTAAACTGTGGTCTCATTGAGTCCCTCCTACTTTTTGTAGTATGGGAAAGAATAAAGAATCTTTTTCCCATCAGCACCTCATTTGTGATTTTATAGGTTTCCATGTTCTCAGTTTTCTCTCTTTGGGTTCTTTTCCTTTTCCAGGCTGCATTGTCCCAGTCTGTTTAGTACTTCTGCCTGCAGAAGCAGCTCTACATCACTTTGGGGTTTTTTTCTTTTAGCTCTGCTATATCATTTTCAGGTGATTTGACCATGCCGTTTGCTTGCTTGCTTTACCCAAGAAGACAGAATAAAGGGAGATATGCTTCCTACTTAAAGGATACTTAGTAGCTCATCTGTGATAACATTATAAACACTTACTATGTGTAATGCTTTATATTCAAAGTACAAATGAACATAGTAATCGTAGTGAGAGTTATTGTAGTGGAAGTACAGATACTGAAGAAGATCTTTGTTTATAAATACAGCTACAGATGGCGGTTGATAAGGCATTTTGTATTTGGATATTACCAGGGCAGCATTATGGAAAAACTACAGTTGTGGTGGATGCTTGCCAGATTTAAGTCTGTTGGAAGGCGTTGGAAACATGAAGATTCCGTGTCCTGTGGAGACCTAAGAGTCCTAGAAATTACTGATGGGTTTGGGAATAAATGGTGGGTTAAGGGACATATTGTTCCTGTGTTAGGGACAGATAATGACAGTGTTGGAGCTCCGTGGTCCAACAGTTCCTGGAGTTTTCTTTCAACATCTTGTTTTGGGTTTTTTAAGTGGATAAATACCCCTGTTTTGAAATACCTGCCGTGAGAAGTTTCTGTAAAATGTTAGTAAAGATACTGGAGGTTAAAAAAAAAAACCCAAAACTCTCCTTATGCCCAGCACAAACCATAGATGTGGTTCTGCCAGGCCAGCTTTGGCCATACAAGGGCAGACAGCTGCAGCCTGTGGAGTTGCTGCTCACCTGATAACGTGATTTGTGGATAAATACAAGGACCTGTAGCTTTGGAGCCAAGAAGAACTCCTTTTAGGCATTTATCTGCATAAATGAGTCATTAGGAAAATAAAGGTACACGTAGTGCTGAAAGGGTGATGACACAACCACATTCCTGCCTTGCTTGAACTTGTTCAGGATTCTTTATGGCTGCTTCCGTTGGGAAGGTGGCTGTTGTTTATATGTCTGTGACACCTTGGCTGGCTGGCAGCAGTCCATGCTGTCTGGATTAGCAAAGCCTTTTCTCCTCCTCGGATCGCACGGGATGTGAGACTTTGCCTTGATCTCTCCCTTCTGCTCTTTACAGAAGTTTTTCTTCAGTGTTGCTTCCAGCACTGGGGGTGTTAATGGGGCTGGTGTGCTTCAGGAAGAGTTCAGATTTGCATTGCCATTCAGAAAAAAATCATTTGTTATAGTTAATGTAGATTTCATTAGGGTGTAATGCTTCCTGAAATAAAAGTGAGAAAGAAAAGCTGTCATTTTGTGTAATAAACCTCACTATTTCAAACAACCAGTCACTTGACAGGTAAGCTTTGTGCTGAACTAGTGAAAACTAGCACTTAGCCAAATTTGGTTATCACAAACCAACTGGTTGTGGTATGCCTTGCAGTCATTTATTTCTGTCAAATCAGGAGACAAGGGAGTTGTTTCCAAGGGGCAGGAGGGAGCGCAGTGAGGTGGGAGGCATGGTTTGGGGGACAGTGCAGAGGAGGAGCTCTGCACTTCAGCTGCTTTTGGTGTCATGCACCCAGATAGGCCCCAGTTTTACCTTGGAGGAAAGGAAAAATTAATGTGTGGAGAACCACAGATGGGGGGGTTTTGCTATTTTTGTCTCTTTTGACTCTTTTCAGGGGTCCAGCGGAGGAGTGATATCAAGAAAATCATGAGCCATACTGCTTTGGTGTGCCATTTTTCCTGATATTACTTCCACATGCCATCACCTGAAAGGGCTTGTAAATTTTTGCTTTTGTGACTAATTTGGGAGGTTGGCTTGAGTAGTCTTCATCATGTATATATTTCCTGACTTAGTGTTGATATGCTTGCAGAGCTTCTGAAAGTGAAGGCTCAAATGCTGTGGGTAGCCATGGTAAAACAAGAAAAAATAGCGTTCTGGAATTCGTTTAAATTAGCAGGTTGCTGCCACATGCAAATGAAAGTAATATATGGACATTTTTTGGCAATTTGCAGTACTTAGATGTCTTTAATATTCAGTTGGGTTTTTTTGTACTGTTGTTAAAAGACCAAGGACTCTTAAAACTGAAGCCTCACTTTTTATTACACAGAGTGGGAAATGGTGGTGTAACAGCTTTTCTACACTAAGAAATTTGGGAAAAATTTAACCTGAATTTGCATGGAGCAAAAGTATAAAAAAGTTACTGAGATCACATAAAAATTATGCGTGAATGCTGCCATGGAAAGCGTGGTTAAATCTGAATGTGTGCCTTAGGGCTGTAACACATCAGTCTGTTCGCTATAATCTGATTACATTCTGAGGCGCTTCCCTGCATAAGGATATGATGAGGATTCAATTCACTTGTTGCTTTTATTCTACCAAAAAAACCCCAAACAAACAAACAAAACCAGTGGAGGTTTATTTCATATATTGATGGCACATTTAGTAGTTTGCTCATGTGCTTTTTTGGAGAACTGCTGAAAACCCAAAAGTACAGGGTAGTGAATCTGCTGTGAAATATCCCAAAACTCTCTGACTAGTGAAGTTCACACATTAATTTTTATTATGAGACTAAAGGAAATTCAGTGTGGAACAAGACCTTTTCACAGTTACTGCTCATATTGTTAAACGAGCCTCAGTTTTAAGTGCTGTCAGAAAATGTGCTTTTATGTGTTACATGGAATGCTAATGTGAGATTCCTACAATGCAAAGTTTAAAGCAGCAGAGGCTGGGGAAGGTGGCATTTATCTGGTTTGCTTATTCAACCATGTGAAAGCTATATGAGGCACATAAACTTTCTACACAACACGGCAGCTTCAAAAAGGCAAGAAGTTAAATCCAGATCCTTTGAAGTAGTGAATGGTAACATTCTGTTCTCCAAAAGTGGCAACTTCAAATGATCACACCAAAACTCAAAAAAACTGTCATGGCTGAGGAAAACAAGACAATTCTCCTCCGATAAATCTTATTTCAGAGTATCAGTGTTGCATGAAACATAGGTTTTGTTGGAGCCAGCAAACTTATGTAGAAAGGTAGAGAGTCTTAAAAAGGACATGTATCTTCTTTCTCTATCTGTAAATGGTCTCAAGAAACATCTTACTGTTGCATAAAAGCAGTCTGTGGCATCAGATCTGTTTACATACAGCAGGCACTACTGTCCTGCCCTGATTATTGTAATCTCTGCTTTTAATTAGATGCTGAGATTAGGAGCTGTTGTGCTGCTCAGTGCTGCCCTGTCCATCGTAGCTGCTACAGTGTCCCTTGTGAAACGTCACCTGGTGAAGATGCTCTGAAAAGATCTAAGCACAGTTTACTTTACAGACACACTAAGGGACAGATGCACAGAGAAGAAAAATACACCAAACCCCCCTTCTTGAGAATCTTTCAGGAGGTTAAAATAGATATTGACAAATACCTGGCAAAAAAATAAGCACTGCAGTAGGTTGGTCTTCTGTGTGCCTTTTACTTAGCTGTTAATTTAGTTTAATTTAATAGTATGGAGATCTTACTCCAAAGTCACTGTTAACATATTAGCTTCCAGTTTACAGCTCAAGTCCATTCCAGCTCCCTAATGTATCACGTCAAGTGTTAAATTCATACTGTTGGATTTCCCATTAATTTCGTTCTGTTCCTGGGGCTCCAGTTGTCAGTCATTTGTTTTTGTGTGTTATGCTGATGATGCATCTTAACCTTTTGATCAGCATTTTTTGAGCCAGTGTCTTGGAGATCTTTGCTAAAATAAGTTCTTATGGCACTTCTTAGGTGAATTCTTTAATCTGTTATTCCAAGTACATGAATTACCTTCTTTCAGCCGGCTCTTTACCCTCAGTTTGTTCATCTCCGTGTTTTCGCTAATAGCTCTCTCTGTCACGTCAGTCAAACATCTAATCTAAGTTCTCGTCATAGCTGACATTTCCTCTTTTTCTGAAAAATACATTATCAATTCAGCTTGAGATACTTTAACTTCAGTAAACACCAGTGCTATCCCAATTTCTGTTTGTTTTCTTAGTCTTCATTCTTTTTTTCTTCAGTTTGTTTTCTTTTGGCTGGATTTCTGCAGTTGTATACAAACACCTGCAGTCATATATCTTTGAGAGATGAAAACACCTCTATATTTTTTAGTAATCAGACCATGTACACTAAATATTTGAGAGACAAAATTATCATAGTGCTAATGTTGCCAAGCTTATTTGCAGGTGTGTACCACAAAATGAGAGTGTTTGAACAGTCCTGCCGCTTCTCCTGGTACACTGACACCTTTGCCCTGAGAATTAAAGTATCAGTTGTTTAATCACAGCAGTGTCTAATGGAAACACTTTTAGACTGACTTCTAATGAAAGGAGTGGTAACATGTTCTACACACCTACAACGTGACATTTAATCTGCAAGTTTTATCTGGGCCAGGAGTTGTAGCTATGCTTTAATCTTGCTGTATTAATCCAGCACACTCAGTGCCTACGTACAGAGCTCCAGGTCGGCTCGCAGTGATTCCCAAGCGTTTGGATTACAAGCTGTTGCCAACTCGCAGCTTTTCCCATCAGTCAGAAGGGTCTGTGCTCAGCCATGGCCATTTACAGAGCTGTGCAGATGAATTTCCATTGCCCTGAAGCCAACGGGAGCATTTAGCAGTTGAAACTTCACTATGGATGACTTAAATTCCAGCTCTGTGACATTTCTGCAGTTAATAATGTCCCCATTTATCTGTATATTGGTTTTCCACTCTAGACCTGCTTCATGGCAGCTGTGAGTCCATCAGCTGCAGAGACCAGAACTCTCATTTGCCTGAGACATAACTGATGTGCAATTCCTGCCGTGTAAATTAAAAAGAAAGGATTGAGGTAGGATTAAACTCTGTTGCAAATTTGAGATCAGACAGGAGAAAGTCTTGCAGGCCCCTTCTTGTAGGCCTTATATAAGGTTTGATAAGGGACAAGAATAAATCTAGAAGTGTCACTTTTATGAGGAAATGACAAGCCAGAGCTGCATGAGAGTCTGCTGCAAGTATGTGGCTGCTGGTGAAGTTAATGAATGTGGCCTTGGAATCTGTAATTATTACAGTCAGGCAGACGAGTGCTTAATTCTGCCAGATGAGAGAGCTCCACTCTGTCCACTCCAGGACATGCCTGGGGGTTTCAAACAGATACACTCTGCAAAAACACTCTGGAAGATGCATCAGCTCAAATAGGTAAGTTCTGTGCCTTTTTCTGTTCCATCACTGGGAAGTTTTTGAAGGTTTGTGAAATCACTGTGATCAACAAGTTTGGCTTGGTTTGGGTGCACACATTTCCATCCTCTGCCGTGTGCTGGGCTCTCCTCTGCAGGCTGTAATTCTTCTTCCTATCAGCCCTCTCAGGCTCTCTAATATCTCCTTTCACACTGTCAGAACACAACTGCTGAATTTTTACATCCAACTTCTTAATTTCCATGCAAATGACTAGTCAGGAAAGCAAACAAAAATCCTTAAGACACGTTGTGCTTCACCTTAAATGTAGAAACAGCAACTCCTGAAAAACAGTGAGTTTTAACTGACAGTTTTCAGCTTTTTCTTTGTTGTGGCCTCACAGTATGGGAACAAGAGTTCTGTGGGATGTTTTGTGTTGGTTTTAATACTCTAAACTAAAAGTAGTAGACATGCATATACCTTTTTCATTACAGTAGATGTTTTGGGGGGTTTTTTTGATGCTAGGGCAGTCTTGTATCATGAGGAAGACTTTGGTCATCTCATTTTGGAAACTGTAAACTTTTTTTGAGTTTTATAGTTTTGAATGAGGACAACTGAGATACTTGGAATTAAGCAAATATTTCTGATTTGTTCTTGGTCTGTATTGCTTTAACAGCAGGTCGGTACTGTGCTTAGTATCTGTGGTGTAAAAGTACAAAAATTCTGGAAAACCACAGAGGAACAGAAGTACATGCTAAGGCGTTGTCCATCTTTTGGCAAGGGAAGTTAAATCAAGTACCAGGAAGGTGCAGAAGTTGATTGCAAGGATGGTGCAGTGTCTGACCATTTCTTACACCTTGCTGCTGGTAAGAATTAAAACAGAACACCAAAATAGGAGAATTTTTTTCTCTCTCTTTTATGGGAATATACATGGAGCAGTTTATTAGATTAACTTTTTTCAAAAAGCTAACAGTGATTAAGGCATTGTTCCAAAACCAGTGGCTGGTTTTGAGTGATAAATTGAAGGGGTGATAAGTGGCTGGGAGCCTTGGCACCTCCAAGAGGAGGAGTATCAGCTCCTGAATTCAACACTCAGCTGAAGTTCCAGTCATGCAAACCAGTCTAAGATAATCTCTGCTCTTCTGCTTGGGGAAAGTCTGTTGGTGCTGTTCCCTTAAAATGTGTATGTAAATGTTTTCTAATTTTATCTTTTCAGAAGTGTTCTGTTGCAGCTGACATCCCATCTCGACTTACAATAAAACCATTCTGTAGAGTAAATTGATGGGTTTGGCACCCCACTACTTGTCTCTATGTCTTCACCAGCCCTGAGAATTAAAATACACCTACTAGATTTGCATCATGCAAATGCTTTTTTCCATGATCTGAGTCAGTTTTTTCCTATCCCCATGAAAAATTAATGTTTTCGATAGCAGTGACAGTGTGAGTCAGAGCTGTAACTGCAAGCTGGGGCTTTGCCATGGCCGCACACATCTGCTTTCCTCTTGTGGCATGGTACAGTTAAAGCTTTTGTTTGCTGTTATTGCAGGGTTTAATTTTGGGGAAACTGAAGAGATCTGTTAGGAATACGAAACATGTATTTCATGGATGCTGGGCCTGCTTTTTTCCTGAGTAATTATTTTGGAAGAGGAGATGTTGGATGCTTTTTGCCTTCTCCTTTGCAGATAAACACTGTACCTGGTCTGTTGGAGGACTTAGAGTAAAGAAATATTGTGTGCTTTTGTCCTTATCTCTTTCCTGCCCTGAAGAGCTTTACCTTGGTTGCTACCAAAAATTATGGTGGGCCCTGTCACAGCTTAGGATTTTCAGATGTGCAAAGCTTTTCAGCAGTTTTTTGTGAAGAGTTGCAGCCTTGGTGCGCTGACTTTGTAAACCTCAGCTCTTACAGCACTCACGAGAAACTTAACTTAATGTTTACAAATTCATTTAAAATTGGATGAGAGGAGCTCATTGGCATGATGCAGTTTCTGGGAGTGATAAACATTCAGAGCCTCTGAAAATTATGTAGGTTATTTACATTGACCTGGATCAGTTTGAACCATGGCTGCTTCCTTGATGGTATTTTAGTCTCTCTCTATGGAGCTGAAGTCTAGTTCTGGAGTACTGCCTGTCACCCTTCAGCAGCAGCTTCTGGTGGCCTATACATAAAATTTAGGAAGATCTAAACTCTAGAATTTGGAAAGTCTCTTTGCCAGGAGTTTTTCAGAGGAAGAGGTGGATTTTTATGGAGCAATTTGCCACTGTAGCATCCTTGGAAAGTGCTCTTGTAAAAAAAAAAAACTTTAAAAATTAAGTGTGGAGCAAAGGAACAGGCTGGGGGGTGAGTACAGAGCAACCAACAAATGCTCTCTGTGAGCGACATTAATGATCAGGAAGTCAGTGGCCTCGAAAGCTCTGACACATGAACTTGGTGTGCCAAAACCCCAGTCTTTACAAAATATACGGTCCTGTCAAATGCAGTATTTTTGGAGTACATTGGGAATGCACAACGCACTCTTTATATGCCTTCTGCTGTGAAAGGGAGCATTAACTGCTAACAATAAATAGGTGGGTTGTAGTATTTCAAGCTTTCAGTTTGTTAGGTGAAATTGCTCTTCCATTCCAGCTCCCAAGTGGGGTTCTCTGGAGTTACTAACCTGTCATCATCCACTCTTTGCTGGGCAGACAGAGATCTTCCCAGGGGACTGTTCAGTGTGCAGCTTGAGCCCTGCCCAAGAACAAAACTCTTCAAAACCTCTTAAAACAGAAAGTGCCTGAAAATTGGCCTCTTCTGAGAAGATGGGAAGGAGAGGGATACAGGAGCACTGTCAGTGTCCTGGGATATTTCAGTGAAATGGTTTGGAGAGTCAGAGTCTGGTTCCTGAACTGAGGGACTGGGGACTGGGTCAGCCCCAGCACTGAGAGCTCCTAGCTTTTTGCTGGATGTGGCATCACCTCACTCCCAGTACAGGCTGGAGCTTGGCATCTCTTTCAGGTTTAACATAACCGTGTTTATGCAGTAGCTGCCTTAACACTGGCTCCTTTGTGCACTCCCGTTTGGAATCTGCTCTCCTGGAGGAAAATAGAGGTTCTCAAGCCCTGCATACTTCCCAGAATGGGCCATTTCCCTGGTCCACTCACCCACTGCAGCCAAAGGTTACAGGTTTGCATTCCAGAGATTCCTGAGCACCAAAGTGAATGCTACACACTGACGTCACCTTGAGCACAGAAACCTCGTGTTTGCCTTTTCTTTTACATGAATACTGTCAGGCTTGGCAGTGCTGGCTTGAGGTCAGACTAGGTTTACTGACCTTAGTTAAAATATGATTTTAAATAAAGTTTAGAAAGTGCTGTTGATTGATTTGAAACTAGAATGGGTTAGTAGCTGTGGCCAGCAGTTTTGTGAAGTGAAGCAGGGCAAGATTCATAGTGGAGATACCTTTTATTAGGCCAGCTGCTTTTGGGAAACAGATGCGTGTTTAGATAGAAATAGAAATAGCAAACTTGAAATTTGTTCTGATTGAAGCAGTTGTTCTGATTCAATTATGAACCTAATTATACTTAATTATACCAACCATTTAATTTGAGGGAGTGAGGGGTGCTGGTACCTGTGTACTGCAGAGGGATGACAGAGATAAAACGATCCAGGTCACATGTTTATCCCCATGGAAGATTTTGGGGGGTCAGTGCTCTTGTTATATGTCTGTGTCTGGACTGCTGCTGTTAATGGGATGCTGCTCCAACCAGTGCCTAAGGAGTGATCAGCATTAAAAGTTAATAAAAATAAACGAACCAGTGGTTGGATTTACACCATGGGCTCACAGCTGGATGAACGTATCTGAGGGCTTGGTGAGCACCAGGGTGGGAATTTGCTAATCTTTTTAGGGCTTATGTGGCTGCAAAGTGGTATGAAGTCTGTTGGTTTCAGTATTCAGAAAAAGTTGGTGTTTTCATGCTGTAAGTTGCCACGGGTCAGGATACAGAGGTTAAAGGTGGGGTGGTGGTTTTGTGGTGCTAAAAATTACTTTTGTTCTGAAATGATGTGGCTAAGTGAGAAACAGAATGCAAACAGCTCTGTGAGTTTGATTCACTGACTCTTCCAAAAAGTTATTATAGATGCCATATTTCAAACCCAAACATTATTTGAGCCATAACATTAGGCAGCAGGTGAATAAGGAGCTAAATTTTGTGTACATGGAAGTACACAAGGTCACATAAGCAATATTTTTCTATACCATTGTAGTTTCTTTTCCATTTACAGTTTCATTACATTATAACATTACACTTACAGTGTACAGTTTCATCTTTGCTGTTTCTAAGCTCAGAAACTTGACACCTGTTTAATCCCAAAACATTGTATGTGACGTGGTAGCTGTTGCTAAAAATTGCGTTTCAGTAGCCTTGAAACAGTGAGAATGAGCTGAGTTACTCCAAACTACTTAAAGGTCAGATCTTCATTTGTGCTCCTAAGAGTAAAAAGAACCCAAACTAATTTTCAGATTAATTGTACAAAGTCTTTGGCACAGTAGCACTTCCCTTCAGACTGCTTTTGGCTAATAGTGGACAAAATTGTCCTCGCTCTGGAACCCCTGAAGTGCTCATGTTTGAATTCGCACCTTGTTCAGGGATCTGTGCTGTGGTGGTGATTCCTCACGTGTTTCCAGGGCAGGAATGCATGCTGGAAAAACCATTCTCTCCACCTGTTTATGTCTGTGGCAAAGTTAAATACAACTCATTAAATATGGACTGAAGTGTCCCACTGTGAATATTTCTAAAACTTGTGAAAGTGTCTTTGAATTTCACTGTGTTTCTCTGGAGGTTTGCAATGTGTTGTGGGCCAGGACATAGGTGTGTGCCTGGGGATTGGGAGGAGCTCTGCTTTCAGCAGCTGGGAAGGAAAAGCCACCCTCTCTGTGATACCATCCCTGGTCCCTGCTTAGAGAACCCCCAGTGGTTTGTGGCTCCAAAATTAACAACTTTTCCAGTTCCAACCCACTTACCACTTAGTTTAGGTGTGCACCTTGATCTCCCCACCCCAGCATTCCCAAGGGCGTGGGTATATTTAGTTCTTGTTTCTGGTTCTGGAATCACTGTGGATGTGGCATCCTGCACTTAACAGTCCAAGAGCTGCTGTCAGGGACTGCCTGAGAATGGGAAATAATTATAGACAAAGTGTTATTTTGAAATGGTGATGACACAGAGATGATGGACTTGGGGTGAAGCTGTAATGATGCAGCCCTTTACTCTCTTAGGTCACTGTGAATTGAGAGCAGCTGTAAAAGTGCCTTGTGCCACTGAAAGATTAGAGAGTTGAACCATTGTATAACCTGACTGTGCTTTAGCATGCTCATCTTTTCATGTGGAAAATATTTTTATACTGTTTAAATTACCTTCTAAAAATATTTGATGTTTTTACTACATCATTAACTGTAAGGAACTGATACTGATCCCCCTGCTCAGCCCAACCCTTTGAATTTTCCTGAAAATAGCATGTATGTGCCTGCTCCTTGTTCACACTGAGGCCTGGGTAGGAGCCACTTGTTTGAATGGAGGTGTCAGTGCAACAGGGGTGAAAGTCATTTTACAGAAGTGATTTAACAGAGCAATAGCCACATTCGTGGCAAGAACACTGCTCCTGTAATAAATTTAAATCAATTTATTGCACATCACTGACTTCCGCTATTTTATTTTAAATTCTGTAACCAGATCAAGGTCAAGGAAGCAAAAGATGAAAGGAGAAGGGGAAAGGAAGCCAGAAGAGGGGAGAGGCAGCAGGAAGGGGGGAGCAGGACAAGGAATGGTTTAGAACAGGGTAGTAGAATCAAGCTCTCACTTTGGGACTGATGAGCATTGCTTGTTCAGAAGAACAGAGAGGAAAATGGGCTTGCCTTTTTGGGCCTGTAAGAACTGGGAGGATTGCTCTGAGATTTTTCTCCTTGTTTCTAATGATGTATTGGTACTGTTTCTAAATACCAGATTATTCCATGGCCAGTCCTTGTGAATGTATTGTTCTTGTACAAGCTGCTGAACAGAAGTGCTTGTGGACTTGTGATGTGCCAAGGAACTGCTGCAGCAACCGGGATTTCAGAGGGAAGGGTATCCAAAGGCCATTTCTGAATATGCTGTTACAAGATTTTGCTGTAGTGTTTTGGTCTGAGATCAATGAAATATGCTTTTCATTTGATTCATGCTGGAGAACAAACAGTCTGGATATTCAGATGCCTCTTGAGGTCGATCCATTTTCTTTCAGTGAGGAGAATGTTTTGCTTGTGCTTAACTTCTTCCTCTGCACCAGTGTGAAATTTCATTTTAAACCCAAATGGCCATTATAGTTTCCACCAGACTTTATATATATTATCAAGTGTTAGTTAATCTGTTCTCTTGAACAGTTAGTTTTCCTCTGTCTGCAAGGGTTTGAGTATCAAAAGTAAAAACCCAGGAACAAGAAGCAGCCAAGTGTAAATGTCTGTAGAACCAGGTGGGCTGTGACAGCTGCCATTTCAATATGTCACATTTGGGATAAGTTGTTCCACACTTGAAGTTGTTCTTTGTATATGCAAAGCTCCACACGAGCCATTTGCAAGCATGGTATGGTTTTTTATGTGAAAGGGAAAGAAGGATGATGTGCAGAAGCTGACTGACTCCAGGAACTAATCAAATCCAGTAATGTTGTTGATGTTTAACCAGTGAGATAATTCTGTATCATGTTAATTGTATGAGGCAAGTACAACACAGAAAACTTCCATGGAAGCTTGGAAGGGGCTTAAGGAGGTGAAACATGGCGGTTTATGTTCCCTTTACAGTGAAATGTTTCTGAAATCTTTTCAGAAATCCAGGGGTCAAGCACCCCATTCTCATCAGGACTTAGAACAAAACACTTTCATTTGCTCCCACATGGAGAGAACTGGTCCCCAAGAAGGCAGGTTTGTGCTTTTCAGAAGAAAGAAGTTGCTCTCCTTGTTTTATTTATCACATATATAAAATCAGTTTATATGCATTTGATTTAAACTTAAACTTTCCTTTGAGATTTATAATGCATTATGGTTTTGAAGGAATTTTCAATAACTTCTCATCCTACTCTAAAACTATTTGTTAAAAGCAGCTTTAGGTAATCGATACCTGCACTACAGAAGGAAATCAGAACTATTGGCAACTGTTGTTTTATGTTTATTAGTTTGAACTCTGGTCTCTGAAAATTCATGCTGTAGTTTCTCTAAAGCTTTTCTGGTATTAAATACTTTCCCTGGGAGATTTGCTTACTCCTGCACCCTCGTTGTTGACTCCAGCTGATGACTTTTCTGCTTAAAAGAAACATTTGGTAGCCTGTCAGGTATAAGAACTATAAACAATAGTTTTCTGGGCCCAGAAAATGAAAATATAGGTTTCTACACAGATAATAGTTTCAAAAATGCTTTGTTTTTAGTATTACAAACATTTTTTTGAACTGTGTTGGGAATTTCATTTTGAGTGGGTAGTAGCAGGAATGTGGACAAAGAGAGATGCCCCTATATGTATAGGGAGACACAAATACATCAATACATAGGTGTATGGAAGATGATGGGGATAGATTGCAACGTTTAACCTGTGGTTATGAAAATTACAAGTAAGTAATTGTATTTCTGTAGAGTTAGTCCCTTGCAGAGTCTGGATCCCAGAAGACCCTGGCCTCAGAGAATTCAGATTAATTTTCTTCATACAGTCTTGTAATCATGAATCCACTTGACTTTTGCTTTCAGAGATGAAAATGACAGTTTTCCTCTTTATTTCAGGATACCTTTGATCTGTCGTATGTGGGTAGAACGCTAAGAGAAGCAGCTAAAAATGGGTGTTAAAACATTCACTCATAACTCCCCTGCACACAGTCAGGAGATGCTGGGGAAGCTGAACATGCTCCGGAATGACGGACACTTCTGTGACATCACCATCCGCGTCCAGGACAAGATCTTCAGGGCACACAAGGTGGTTCTGGCAGCCTGCAGTGACTTCTTCCGCTCCAAACTCGTTGGCCAAGCAGAGGACGAGAGCAAGAGCGTGTTAGACCTGCACCACGTGACGGTGACAGGCTTCATCCCTCTCCTGGAATACGCTTACACAGCGACACTCTCCATTAACACAGAAAACATTATCGATGTGCTGGCCGCTGCCAGCTACATGCAGATGTTCAGCGTGGCCAGCACGTGCTCGGAGTTCATGAAGTCCAGCATTTTATGGAATACGCCCAACAGCCAGCAGGAGAAGGTGCTGGATGCGGGACAGGAGAACAGTGCAAACTGCAATTTCACTTCCCGAGACGGCAGCCTGTCTCCTGTCTCCTCGGAGTGCAGCGTAGTGGAAAGAACCATTCCCGTTTGCCGGGAGTCTCGGAGAAAGCGTAAAAGCTACATTGTTATGTCTCCTGAGAGCCCCCTCAAGTGTAACACACAAACCAGTTCCCCCCAAGTGCTCAATCCTTCAACTTCCTACCCAGAGTCCAGAAATCAGCCCGTGGACTCGTCCTTAGCTTTTCCCTGGACTTTTCCTTTTGGAATTGATCGAAGACTTCAGTCAGAAAAGGTGAAGCAGGGGGAGAACACCAGGACTTTGGAAATGCCTGGGCCCTCCGAGTCCAACAGGAGAATGGCGGATTACGTGACTTGTGAGAGCACGAAAGCCAGTTCCCCCCTGGTGATCGAGGAAGACGTGCGTGTCAAAGTGGAAAGGCTGAGTGACGAGGAGGTTCACGAGGAGGTGTCGCAGCCTGTGAGTGCGTCCCAGAGCTCCCTGAGTGACCAGCAGACGGTCCCAGGGAGCGAGCAAGTGCAGGAAGATCTCCTGATCAGCCCTCAGTCTTCATCTATAGGTATGACCATTTCTGGAGTTACAGATAACAACAGGCACGTGAGCACTGGTGCTTTTCTTGGAGGAAATGTGCCTTGTGGGTTTTCATGCTTTGCTTTTGTGAAACTCCCTTTTATTCCCCTGATTTATGAAATGTTACACATAAACTTGGAATTCTTTAAATAACTTTGCTGAAGGCAGCTGAGAATGGTAAGCATGTGGCAGCCCTCTTTATTCAGCAGAGGTTGGTAACTCCTTTTTACCTCTAGTTGCCTGACTGGGGAAACTTAATTCTGCTTTCATTAGTGTCAAAAGGCACGATCTCATCTGAGCTGCAGCACCAGATTTGAAAGGCCTGTAGCCACAAAGGGTTAGAATAGTACTTTGCATCAGACATCAAATCTTGTATAATCGTGACAGAGAGCCTTTGTAAGAGGATTTGCAAAATAAGTGGTGAAACACTGTCATCTTAATGCCCCAGACAAAAATAAAACCACAGTCATAACACTGAGAATCTTTCCATTTCTCTGGGATTTGATTCTCAAGTTGCTTCTTCAAATGCTGCTGGTTGCTGAGAGAAATCTTTTTTCCATGAAAGACAATTTGAAACCAGTTTTGGGTTCTTATAGCAGGCTGTTCTTTATTAAGAGCTAATACTTAAAGGTTACTGGAACAATCCATTTTTTCCTCTGCACAGAATGCACTGAATGGCTTTTAGTAAATCAGAAGATAGAGGTTTTGCAATATTTCTAGTTTAATTACCAAAATTTTGCCCAAGTCAGCTATTTTACTCTCAAGTGGCTTGACCTGTGCTCAGCAGAGTTTGTTTACCGAAAGATTTTTAATAAAGCCTGTTCTGTTTGAAGACCATAAGAATGGCAAATGTACTGCTCTGCATCATTCAAATAATGTGTAGGTGAAAGGCTGCCCACTTAATTAAATAAGTAACTATAACACAGTAAATAGCTGTAGCCTTGTAGTCTGCATTATTTGTTTGCTTCCATCAGTGCAACACTCTGCCTTCTCTGGAGAAAGTGAGATCAGGCTGACCTTCCAGAGTAGCAACATACAATCAGTGTCAAACTATTCAGGTAATACTCACTAAAAAGGGATTAAAATATTTCCCATTTATGCCATCCTTTGCTGTTGGGTTGTTCTCCAGTTTGTATAGCTCACATGTTGATATTTTAGATAGTAAGAAAATGTTTTCTTTATTGGAGACAAGGATGTTTGCTTTTGCTGAGGAACTTTATATGTATTGTTTATATGTATATGTTTATATATACTATACTATAAGACTTTATATCTTGTAGTTTAAATCTTTAAATGTTGTTTTCCAAAATAGTGCATAAATTAAAAACTAAAAGAAACTATTTGTTTGCTGGGGAGTCACCAGGAAAAGAGGTCCTTGTTCAAAACCAGGTTTTGTTTGATTCAGTTTTTAATGTGTTATAGTCAGAACTGAAAGACTTTGCCAGGGCCATGTGATAAAAGATGCAAATTATTTCATCAAAGTAATTATATCATCAGAGACAAAATAGGACAAGTAGCAATAATGATTAGGGAAGGATAAAAATAGCATATCAAGTGATATATATCATAAATATATAAATAAATATCACACCAAGGCAGCTTAAAGAACAAACTGGGTGTAAACTCCACAGATGAGTAGTTTTGTGTGCATGGGGTAGAGAATCTCAGGCTTAAGTGATTATAATTTTTAAACTTAAATATCTGTCATTGCTGTTAATACAGCATGTTCTGCCTTAAAACAGCTGCAGAAAGAAGAAAAATGTACCAGGGCAAAATCTTTAAAATACAAATCTGCTCTTTGTCTTGAATGTGTTTGAATTAATATTTAGTGGTCTTGGCATAATAACCATCCTCAGAATGTTTTTTATTCATGTTTTGCTATAAAGGGAAACAGTGTTCTTGCTTTTTAGCACAGTTATGATACAGCACACTTTGTAGCTAGAAAGCACTTCTTACCTCCCAAAGATGCATTACTTTATGCAGTAATGTAAGAACAGTAAATGGAGGCAGCAAGATCTGGTAAAGTACAGCTTTTTCTTCCCTGAACATAGTTTCCTCATATAATTGCATATATTTATCTCAGTGTTTTATAGTGCACTTACAAAAGCATTCATGCCTCTCTCTCTGATATTGCAAAAAGCTCTTATTCACTCTTTGGGAAATTTAAGAATTGTTCATTTGCAATTTATTATATTTGGAAGCACTTTATAATACAGAAGGAGACTTGGAGCAGGGACTTATTTATCAAATCATTATGGGTACAAAACCAGCTGTGTCTGAGAAGATACTCTCAGAATTCATTAGCACTTCTGGCATTTGAGAGGTGAAGGCATGAAATTAAACCTAGGAGCAGTTAGGCTTGTTTTTCAGTAGACTTTCATGTAAGTATTTCATGAGAAAGAAGGATAAATCAAAATGGGATCAAATTTTGTAACTTTATAGATTGCTTAGTTGATGAATTTCCCAAGCATAGTTTGTCACCTCTTAACAAAGTCAAAGATTTTGATTTTACTAATTGTGAACCTGTCAGAGATGCAAATTTCCTCTTGTCACTGGCCCCATAACATGGCATCACATTAAGACAAGACTCTTTCACTTGAGATCTCTCATTCTTTCTGACAGAATATGCACATTTTCTGCTTTACTTTTCATGTCTTTGTTCCTTCTCTTTGGTTTTCTCTTTTGACACTTCCCAGTGCACACCTAATGCTACTTGATTTTCCTGGTGAGCTTTAGGGTTCCCAAATTCACATTGCTCACGTACTCCTCTCTTGGAAAGCAGAATTCTTTTCCCACAGCAGCAAGAGCAGCTCGTAGCACTGTCCTGTGCTTTGCTTGTCCTCGAGGTGCAGGGAGAAAAATCTCCTTCCCCATCTGTCCTCATCTCCCATGGATTCAGAGGGGGAGATCAGAGGCTGCTTGACCAAACTCCCAGATGAGCAACAGCCACATCAGTGAATTAAGGTGTCGTTTGTTTTAGTGCTGCATTTCCATTGCATTCTGTTCCCCAAGCCCCTTGAACTACATTTGCCCCAATGCTGGTGCCCTGAGCAGAGCTCTGGAGTGGTTTTGTTTATACGTTTCTCTAACAGGTGTTAGCTCTCTTCTGTGTTGCATTTTGGATTTCCCATAGGGCTCTTCCTGTCTCAGCTGCTTATCAATAAATGCAGACATTTTCAATTAATGTATTTATGGAAGATTTGGAACACAAAAGCCATTTAGTGTAGCAGGTTTGAACTCCTTATTGCTCAGGAAGTCTTGAAAAATTGATGAAATAGTCCCTTTAGGTGAATGTAACATTTCTTCTTTACAGTGCTAGTACTAGATGTGTTTTGAAAACTGGCTGTATTTAACATTTCCATTTTCTAGGTGTACCAAATATGTGCTCTTTATTGAGTTGTCAGTTTACTGGATAATCTGTGCAGAGAGAAGCTGATTTGGAACAAGTTGCTTCTGGGAGCTCTAAATGACTTTCCCAAGGCACTTCTATTATCTTATCACCCAGGAAGCAGCGTCTATCAGAGATTTGGGAAAGCAAGCTTGATGTGTATTTACCTGCCCCCCCAACCCTTTTTGAACAGTTATTTGCATTAAATTGCCCTTTTTTCTTTGCCTAGGCTCAATAGATGAGGGGGTTACAGAGGGATTGCCCACACTCCAAAGCACCTCTGGCACTAACGCTCACGCAGACGATGATGATCGGTATGTACCAACCTGGTGTGCAAAGTGTTCTGCAGCAAGTGCTGTGCTGTAATTAACCTCCCCAACCTTAATCCCAGAATGTTTAGTTGTTCCTGCATCTGGTTTTCTGTGTTGATCAAAGTACAATCAGTGCCTGGAGGGGCAGATGCTTTAGAAGAATGTAGGTAATGAGAGTCAGGCTCTGCTTACTCGTTGCTTTTTATTTCCTATCTATTTCCAGGCAGCACTGGTGAAGATAGTCATGGTTTTGCTGTTTCTTCATCATTGCTCCTTATTAATAAATTTTAATTAAACCTCTATGTGAAACATGCATGCTAAAGGAGATATGCAGCACCAAAAGCAACCAACTGAAAACAAGGACCCAGCCCTGACTTCACCAGACCTCGCTACTGCAAGCCACAGAACAGGCAGAGCAGCTTTAAATCTCTTCTCCCAAACATTCTGCCTGTAGCTTCTTACCAAGAGGCTGTGTGGCACTTGCTGTAAATATTTAGCAGGCTTTTGCTGAGCTGAGCTGAGGGATGTTTTAAGGGAATCCCTTAAAAGGGAAGGCTGGCAGAAAAAACCAAACTAAACCGTGTCTGTTTGGTCAAAGAGACCTCGGAGTTCTGTTAGAGCCAAGTGAGGTACCCCAACATGGCACACAGGGGTGCACACAACTGCTTTGACTTCTAGTTTTTAGCTATTCGCTCTCTAAGCACATTTTTCCAAAATGGTTTTTGCAGGGGTTTGTAAGACAAGTGGGCTTGAGGACAAAGTGTGAACCTTTGGAGATTATTCCAGAAACTGTGTCAAGAGAGCTCCCTATAGAGCTAATAACCAACAACTGCATTTTCATGGCTCATAAAATCTTTCCCGTCATTTCCATCTAAAATCTGTCCCACTGTAGGATTAAAAAGGGAAAATAACTGCTTAGATAAGACTTTTTGGATGACATGGAAGATTTTATCTATCTGCTAACAAACCTGAGTATAAAAATAACACCCAGCACTTAAGGGTCGAATTAATAGTAGGAGCATATGTTGCACTAGAACTAATCCAGGCTTTTACACCTATAATTCTGAAGTCAAGTGGCACACATATTTTCAGCAGTGGATTATTTCAGAAATTTCCTATAAAGCTGCAGAGCTTCAGCACAAACTGCATAGAAAATTCAAAAGATAAAAAAATTCTTTAAACACACTGAAAATTCCCACTAAAAGATCTCTTCCATGCAGAGAAGGAAAGAATATTTAATTCCATGCCATGTGAGATCAGAAATCCTTATGGGTTTTACAGACTGAGCGATACTCAATTCCTACAGGAAACACTTTAATCTTGTGTGTATCAAGAGATACCTTGTGCTCTCTCTCCTGATAAATTTTACAACTGGAATTTTGCTGCTGAAAATTCTGCACTCAGAATTCAAATACCTCTTGTCTTCACAGTTGTAGTGACATCCTTTTCTGGAGTAAAGACAGTTTAAGTGTTGATTTTAAAGAGATGATGCTAGTTCTTGCCCTCCTGTGCTGATCTGCTCTGTGGATTTCTGTATGATGTCTAGGAAAATGTATTTGTGTGAAGCACATGTTTCATCCCTGTTAGAAGTCCCCAAATGCAGCCTAACCCTGAAGCCGGCCCTCTGGGCTTGAGGTGGAAGCAGAACAGCAGCAGGATTTCCTCAGTTAGGAAAACTTTCTGACTGTGAGGAGACACTTTTATCTTTTCTCAGGACATTTCAGGCATTGCAGTTTAGTAAAGTTAAAGTTGCAATGTGCTGGCCACAGACTGAGCAGTCAGGGTCAGAGCAGTTCCCTGCTGCCAGTGATGTGTGATCTTTCAGTTGTCTGTGAGCTGAAATGGCTATTTCACCAAAAAATACAGACCTTAATGCTCAGGGAAGGGAAACCCCAGGTAAGTACAAATCCTGTTGTTCCCATGTTTGTACCAGAAGATTTGTTCTTATTTCACTGTGCCCTTTAGCAAGTTCCTTGCCTGAGGACTTGGATTAGAGCGCTGTAGTTCCCTTAAACAGTTTGCAGCTAGAGGCTATGGAGGAGCAATTAGTCAGTTTTAAATAAATTACTTTGAAAGTTAAATTGTTCCTTATTGCAGTCTGTGTGCTGTTTTTTAAACACAGCCCTGGAGCTGTGCTCATGGACTTCTTTGAATCAGAGAAAGAGCAAGTATTGATTCATTAGATTAATAATTGAAACTTAGAAATACGCAGTTATAGATACTAGCATTTGTTCATGGAACCTGGATTGAGATGAAAAATTAATTGGCTTTAATTTCATTTGTAAATATCACTGAAGCTGCAATACTCCTTTGCTTTTCATTTGCTCAGCTCTTTAAACTCCTCCTTGAGGACTGTTTAGTGATTGCGAGTCATCGATATGCTGGAGAAAATGCCCACGCCTGGAAAATAATGTTCAGTTTGCAGTTGTGCTGAGGCCTGTTGCCCACAGAAACAGAAGTCCAAGCTTATTCCCTGGGTTTGTTCAGATGTGCAGAGTCAGTGACTGTAAGACTTCAGGTGCAGATCAGCTGCTACAGACCCAGAGATTTCCAGAATAAATGGAGATTTCAGCAGAAATGTGACGTGCCAGTCTCTTTCTTCTTCTCAAACCAAAGTGCTCAAGGGTCAGATTTTCACGGACGAGGCTTCTTCAGTCATTTCTCTGGCTTGTTTGTAAATCAGTGCCCTTTTTCTTTGTAGTCTGGAGAACGCTCAGTATCCCTACCAACTCTACATTGCTCCTTCCACCAGCAGCACAGAGAGGCCCAGCCCAAACGGTCCCGACAGACCCTTTCAGTGTCCCACGTGCGGGGTGCGCTTCACTCGCATTCAGAACCTAAAACAACACATGCTTATCCACTCAGGTAAGAAACACCACTGCTCCTCAGAATTCCTGATTCACTGCCTTACTGTGCAGCAGTTGGAATAATGCTGGATTTTTACTCACCTGCCAAGTGCTTGAGAGCTGATTTCAGAAAGACTTGGGTAGAGGTTTGTCTCATTGAGTGCTTGTTTTGCTCCCTGGAGTCTGATAGTTGTGCTCATGGATGATTAGCATTTGTGTGGACTGAAAAAACCTGATTGCCTGGAACTCATCAGGATAAGTAATTTTCCTGAAAAAGATCTGAGATGAAATAAAGTGTACTTGGCCCTTTTATTGCACTAAAGAAGTAGATTGGAATTCTCCCTCTGCCATGTTGTAATTCTCTGCTATGTTTTAGAGGAGACTTGCAACCATAAGAAAGTATTATCTATCTGTGTCCTTGCATTGAAGAATGTTGAATGCCTCTGGATCTCACAGTTTTTGGAGAGACTGCAGGACAACTGAGTTGGTTTGATAATCAGTTTAGCTCCTGCTGATAGCACAAGCAGCCAGAGGTTTGTGTGAATGCCTCCTCTGGGCCTTGATCCCCAAATTAATTTTGATTTCTAACCAAGCATGAACTCCCTGATGCCTTTGCTATTGGTTTTTTCTAGACTTGTCAGCATTATCTGGCAATAGCACTGACATTTGAGGGACTAAAGGGAATATTGAAAGGTTATTTTACTTGGGCACTAAGCCTCATGTTTTAGCTTCTCCTGGTTTGAGTCTCTTTCCTGCACACAGAGTCTGTACCATTCTGGGACAGAGCAGCCACAGCTGACAGGATCTTAATTTTTTCACTGTCAGCAATTATTTGTCAAATCCTTTCAAGCAAAATAACCAGATATGTGTTTAATACTTTAAAAAGCAAATTCTGTGGGCATATCAGGTGTGAAATGATCCCAAGCCCATTGATAAAATGTGACAGCAAAGCATCCCTGGCCAACCTGTCAACTGGCAACCCCTCAGTAAAGCTGGGAGAGATTTGAATAGCTGGTTTAGAATAATTAACATGCAAATAACCTCTCAAAGCTTGTAAATTTTGGAAGTGTTCTCACGTGAGCAAAATGGCTAAAGAAGTTTCCCTCAAACTACCAGAGGAAATAGATGCCCTTGGACAGTAGGAAAGCATGAAAAGTTTGAGCTCCACCAGACCATATTCCAGTTTATTAACTTGTTTTCACATGCTTAACAGGGCATTTCAGAGTAACCTTAACTACAGCTTTCTCTGTCTAAAAGCCCTCAATTAAAAGTTCACCTCCTGCTTTGAAAGTAAGGAAAGCAGAGTGAAAGACTGGGGGAATTAACAGCCAGGGCTGATGCACATTCAGCCTTTTGAAAAAACCCTTTCTATTCCTTGACAGCCCTGCTATGAATAGAGCCCCATATTCCAGATTCTTAGCCTTGTGTTTGGATTTTCCCACTTTCTGGAGTTCAGACTTTTTATTAAATCAGAAGGTTTTGGTGACTCAGACTTTTATGTTGTAATAGTTCTGTTTGTGTCATTACACATTCAGCCACTACAAGATGTTATAGAGCTCATATGGTTTTGGGTAAGAAATGAAAAATTAGCTAAGAACTGAATTTCTAAATTAATACAAGCAAAAAATGAGAGGCGTGAGGCTAAACTGTCTCAGAGAGCTGTCTGTCATGCAAAGTTGCCAAAAATTCTTCTATAGTGTATTGGTTTTGCTTGGCCTGGTTTTTGGTAGCGGGGGGGGCACGGAGGAGTCTCCTGTGAGAACCACCTGGAAGTTTCCGCCATGTCCAGCAGAGCCAATCCCTGATGGCTCTGAAGATGGACATGCTGCTGGCTAAACCTGGGCCAATGAGAGAGGTTGGTAACGCCTCTGTGATGACACATTTAACAAGAAAATCAAAACAGAGTCACAAGGTTTTGCTTTTAGTCAGAGAAGAGGAGGAGGTGAGAACACGTGAGGGAAACAACCTGGAGACACCGAGGTCACTGCAAAAGGAGGGGCAGGAGGTGCTCCAGACACCGGAGCTGAGATTCCTCTGCAGGCCATGGTGAAGAGCATGGTGGAGCAGCTGTGCCCCTGCAGCCCCTGGGGGCCCACGGGGGATGCAGAGATCCACCCACAGCCCCTGGGGATCCACGGGGGATGCAGAGATCCACCCTCACCCGTGGGGCTCCATGGGGGATGCAGAGATCCACCCACAGCCCCTGGGGATCCACAGGGGATGCAGAGATCCACCCTCACCCGTGGGGAAGGTGCTCACGCCACAGCGGGTGGATGCCTGGAGGAGGGTGTGATCCAGTGGCAGACCCAGTGCAGAGAGAGGGCCCTGCTCGCAGGCTGGAGCAGCCTGGCCTTGGAGCGCTGCACCCCGTGCAAGACAGAGCCACGGCACAGCAGTTTTGGGAGGGCCGTGTGCCCGTGGGAGGGGCTCACGCTGCAGCAGGTGCGCTGTGGCTGCTGCTCCTGAGAGTGGAGCTACGCTGGAGAGGTTCATGGAGAACTCTCCCGTGGCAGCGACCCCACGGCCTCACAGGGGAAGGACTCCTCTCCCTGAGCAGTGGAAGAGAATTGCAGTGATGGACTGACCCCATGCCCTGTCTCTGAGCTGTTGGTGGGAAGGAGGGAGGGGCTGGGGGGAAAAGGTGTTTTCAGAATTTACTTTGTTTCTCATTATCCTTCTCTGATTCTGTTAACAATAAATTCACTTTGTAACTTTAAGTTAAGCCTGGTTTCACCTTTGAAGTGTTTCTCGTGATCCTTATCTCAACTAATGAAGCCTTCATTAATTTTTTTTCCCTCTCTCCTCTGCCCAGCTGTGGCAGGGAAGGATGAGCAAGTGACTCTCGTGGGTGCCTGGCATCAGGCCAGTGTTAAACCCCGACATATAGCAAGGTTCCCACGCAATTTAAAGGCTCCCACTGCCCCCTTTTATCACCATTCCTGCTGCATTACAGGGGCATCCGTGTGCACACAGTCCCCCTGCCAGAACACTTCTCTGAAGCCAAAGGCAGCCAGAAAAAAACATTGCAATTAAGGGTAGGCTGCTAATTGCATTGTTGGGAACCAGTCTGGCACAAAAATCTCCCTAGATCAAAGGAGTTCAAAGGTGTTGGAGATGACTGCTGCATCAGGTTCTTGTTGGCTTGTGCCTTGGGATCTTAACCATGCTCTAATCCATGGGGGCTTGTGTTCAGTTCAGACTGTGGGGAAGGAGCCTCGGGACAGGTCACAGCGATGGGATTTGCTGGAGGTTGTTACTGAGGGAGTGCAGCTCACTCTCTCTGATTGTTTTAAAGTTAACCAGAGAATCTCTTCCTCAAGCAGGGCTTTGCTGTGACCGGCTACAGCTGCCGTCCCTGTGCTGTAGCACTCTGGGAAGATTTTGCCCCTGACTCGTGGTTCCAAGAGGTGACGGTGTTTGCGCTCTCTCTTCCACAGGCATTAAACCATTTCAGTGTGACCGCTGTGGGAAAAAGTTCACCCGAGCTTACTCGCTCAAGATGCATCGCCTGAAGCACGAAGGTAAACGCTGTTTCCGGTGCCAGATATGTAGTGCCACTTTCACTTCCTTCGGGGAATATAAACACCACATGCGCGTTTCCCGGCACATTATCCGCAAGCCTCGGATTTACGAGTGCAAAACATGTGGCGCCATGTTCACCAACTCTGGAAATTTAATCGTTCACCTGAGGAGCTTGAACCATGAAGCGTCAGAGCTAGCAAACTACTTCCAGAGCAGGTGAGGTGCACAGCAAAAACCTAACAGGGAAACTTGCTTTTTTTTTTTTTTGCCTTTTTTTCTTCTTTTTTTTTTTTTCTTAGATCATCATTTCCTGCTTTCAGGGCAGCCTGCTGTGCCTCTATCAGGCTGCCAGCTAATTCCAGTCAGACTGATTCCTGCTCCACTCTCTGTTGTATCTGATCTGTCTTACAGCATGGGAGCTTATATAGGAGGCCACTGAAGAATCCAGTGATATGCAGAGGCTGGTTCTGGGTTACTTAATTTCTCTTTTCAGTACTATCTATGGCCAAGCTAATGGTGTGAAGCCATAGTGTTCTATACTCCAGTATCTGTGATTTGATATTGATTTGCTATTCAAAATCTTGTACTTAGCCTGTTCACTTTCAGAGGGCACAGACTTCCTACTTTGTTTTAAGTACTTGCTTAACACCGTGGAAAGATTGCATGACTCCAAACCTCCTCCTTTTTCATTTTCTAGATAACACTACTAAATGATTAGTCTAATAGGTTTGGAAATAGTAAGGGCCACTTGGACATTTTTTATCAGGGCACAAAAGACTTGGCATATCTCACAATTCCTTCAGTGTGGTTTGACAAACACAAGGTTTAGCAGAGCTGACTGAGTTTGGGTTGGAGCAGTGACTGCTGCTGTCATTTAAGGATTTCTTTTAACTGACACATTGCCAGGTGGAACCAGAGCATACAAACGTGCATATATGTGATATATGTATATACTTGTCCCAAGTACAAACTTCATGTCTGGTGCTGAAAACTTGCAAAGAAATTTTTTTCATTATGTCCTCATGCTCTGAAAATACAACTGGAGCATTTGATAGGTTTTCTTTGGATCCACTCAGCCCTCAGCTGTTAGGAGTACGTAGCAGAAGCGTTGTCCAGAAAGGATTAAAAGGAAGTCCTGCTGCTGCTCTGGGGGATATTGTACCTCAGACATGGGAAGGGCCACATTTTGCCAGTGCTAAACTCATTTTTGTTTCTATTTTTAAAGTTTGAGTGCTCCCTTTTTTTCAATGTGGTTTTCAGTGCCAAATGTGTTCCAGACATTAACTTTCATTCTCATCAAGGTGATACAATCTAACAATAAGAAGCTGCTGTATAGGAAATACGGATGTGAAATAGATGCCATTGAATAAATTCTCTGTGTGTGTGGAAATGAGAACCAGGTTATGGTGCTTAGTGGAGTATGTCACTGCTACGGTCTTGGACAATGTGAAATGAGTACCTTTGTTCTCTGTGCAATGCAGTGTGTAGTTTGTGTGATGTAGCTGATACCACGGTGTGAGAAATGACATTTCTCTTCTGTCCTTTACCCCTCTTCCAGTGACTTCCTAGTACCGGACTACTTAAACCAGGAACAAGAGGAGACCCTCGGGCAGTATGAGCTAGGGGAGCATGGCTTTGAAAACAACTCTTCTGTCCAAATGCCTGTCATTTCACAGGTGTCGTCAACTCAGAATTGTGAAAGCACTTTCCCCTTGGGGTCTCTGGGTGGGTTGGCAGAGAAGGAAGAAGATGTGCCAGAGCAGCCAAAGACTAACGCCACTGCTGAGGGAGCCGCGGGTGACCCTCCGAAACCGGAGCTGTCATCTATTACTATCGAATAATTCATGGTTTGGTTTAATTTTTGTTCTTTGGAAAGTGCCTGTGTTTGGTCCTGTACATTTTAATTTAATTTTTGTAAACAAAAAGTGGGGAGATTTTCCCCTTATTACTTTGTAAGCTACGCTTTAAACTGAAAACTGCGACAGATGTTACATTATTTTTCATGACTGAATGATCACTTCTGTGAAAATATTTAAGACTGATTGCACAAAAAAAGATCTTGTCAGAACATCATGGAAGCGTGATATACTTCTAAAGAAGAACAACTGATTCAGATCACTTTAACTATTCCTTCTTCCACAGTTAAAACAGCTCATTAAGTTTCTCTTGCTTCTGCAGGCCCTTTGGTTAAGGAAAAGGAATCAGAGGAAACCTTTTTCAAATGATAAACAAAAGGATGCATTGGAGATCATGATTGAACAGTTTTGACTAGTTTTCAGTGGATACTTTAACCTTCTGCATAAGGAAGTGACACTTCCTATACGTGCCTGCTGTTTTTCAAAGCCCTTACTGTGCCCCCATGCTTGGAAATGGTGAGCGGTTTTGAAAGGAACAGTCACACACTGCTTCAAAACACATGATCCCTGTCCATTCTAGATGAATGCCAGGTATTCCTACTTCTTCTATTCCAGTCCTTTTAGAAACTGCTTGATCAAATAGCCTAAACAGATCTGCCCAGCTAAGGTTAGGCATTGAAAGTCTAAAGGTGCACCAGGAACTGGAAATTATGGAAAAGTGTATAGCCATGCAAGCCTGACAAATACCTCCTGACTGGATCTGTCTGTAGATGGGGAACCACAGAGGGAAATGAAGGTTTTTCTAAACTGAAATTCTTAAACCATGGCCAGATTATGTTCATGGGAGGGACTTGCGTTACAGCAGGTCGAGTGGGGCTGGTATTTGTGAAAATGAAGACCACACTAGAAAATTTGCAGAGACCTATCTCCCATGGTAAGGATCCCATGGCACAGCAGAAGAAAGAAACTCTTTTTTCCCTAAGCGTACTGAAGAAAGATTTCTAGGAAATGACTGAGCAAAAACCCCCATGTTTTGTCTCCTTGCGCAGTCGGTGGGAAAGAAGGAGGGGCTGGGAAGAAAGTAAATAATTTTAGTTCACGGGGTTTAGTCTGTTCTAGTTTGGAAGCAACAGTTCTCTTTATCTCTGGAAGCAGGGGTCTTGTCTGAGTTCCTCACTAGATCACAGCTTCTCAGCATCCACTCGCTCAAGTGTGGCCACTTTTCCTCACAGGCTGTGAGTGGATCTCTGCATCCCCCCATGCACTTTATGAATTACAGGGAAGCAATTTGTTGTACCATAGTCCTCACCATGGCTTGCAGAAGAATCTCAGCTCCAACACTTGAAGCCCTTCTTCCCCCTTCCTCTTTTCACCAACCTTGGTGCTGCCATGTTGGTTCTCTTCACGTGTCTTCACATTTTCCTTTTCTCTGCTTCGGGACAGGGTTAGTGTCCATAGATTCATTTGTTCTCAAGTTCTGTCAGTTGAAAAGTTTATTTATAGAGCTCTACAACACGGAGAGGGTGATCCCATCCAGGCTTCGCATCGGGGAACTGCTCGCCATGTGCCTCGCCACTGGCCACGTGGTCCCTGCCAGCACCACATGAGCCACACTGGCCACTGGCTCCACACCACTTTGGCCACGTGGGCACTCCCAATGCTGGTCCCACTGGCCACATGGGCACTCCTGGCACTGGTCCCGGTGGCCACATGGTCTCGGCCGCATGGCTGCTCGCGGCACCGGGATGGGTGGCACAGCCCCAGCCGCCACACTGGGAAGGGTCCCGTGGCTCCCTCACCACCCCTTGGTGAGGAGGAAGAAAGAGAATTTCCTACATTTTTTCTTTCTTAAATCTGCCATCACAGGGCCATCAACAGCTTCTCTAATGGGGCTCGCAAGCTGCCCATCGCCAGAGCCTTCAGCTTTGATTGGCTCTGTGCCAGACACAGTAGAAGCTTCGAGCAGCTTCTCCTGCCCACTGCAAAGCTAGACTGTTTTTAAACTAACACAAACCTAAATTAGGAAGTACATTAGGAGATTTGTGGTTTTTCTTACAGCTTCTGAAGTTAACTCAGTGTTTGATGCCAAATGCCCATGGCCTACAGATGATGTGCTGAGTGAGTAGGTATTGCTTGATCTCAGTATTCCAAAGGCATGATATATTCCCTTAGTTTTGAGTCTTGTTTTTGTAAATTGTTGCTTTCTGGTCGGATTTGTTTTATGCAAACATGAGGGGGAAATGAAATCAATAGAGAAAGGTTGCTCCTGAAGAAACAGAAGACACAAAAGTCGTATTATATTGCACATTAATTTGTATTCAGTCAGCCTAGGCAGCTCTGATATACTATGGGTCTGAGTTCTCTCTATTAATAGCCAACTTTTGTAAGGAAAAGAGTTTATTGACCTTTGGAAAGAGTTTAAAGGGTTTCAGTGACTTAAGCATTTTTTCTTTTTTTAGGTAAAACCCACATATTTTAGTTAAGTAGAGCGAAAACAGTTGGGATTTAAGTACTTTCCAAGTTGCTGGAATGAGGTTTCTCCACCAGATCCAAAGGGTGTTTTAGAAACATGCTGCAAAGAAGTTCTGTGCTGCAATTCAGTCTTATATATCTACCTTTGTGAGGCTTCTTAAAAGGGCTTGAAGGAGAAATGCTTTTTCTGGGCTGCTGTACTGTGAAATAGCCCAGTGCCTGTTGATGAGCTGAATTTAAAGACCATTTCTCTTCCACTTCTCATTTCTCTAACTGAGAAGCCAGTGAGACAAGACAATGCCTTTTGCTGAGCTTTATCCTGAATTAGAGGGCTACAACACTGAACTCAAATACAGCATTTTCTCTTTTTCCTGACGTGTTGTGCAGGTAAATGAGAGTCCTTTGTGATTCATGTTCTGAAAAGTGCTTCACCCACAACCACATTTCCTGACTGTAGAGATGTAATAATCAAAGGTGGTCAGGTAGAAGGTGGTGGACGTAATCTGATCATTAGAATCTGATTATTGTCATCCCTTAAGTATTTTCCTAAAGAGTTCATCAGTGAGAAGGTGCAAATACTCAGTAGACATATCTGGATATTGGATTTTTAAGACTTAAAATTTTGAGTCAGAAGGCAAATTGCTTTCAGAATACCAAAGAGAAGGGGGAAAGTTACAAAGACTTATTGCTCTGATCTGTTCTTCCTTGGAAAGAAGTAAATATCATTAACACCAAGGTACAAGGCAAGGCCTGGGGTTCATTATTCATTGTGTTGTGTGTTATACATCATCTTTTCAACCTCCTGATCTCTGGACAGCATCTTAATTTAATTCTCACTTTTCAGTCTGGTTCAACTGGAGGAACAATGGAGTTCTTGGAGGATTTTGGTTGGTTGGTTTAGGGTTGAGTTTACTTGTTAATTTTCTTGTCTGTATTGTTTCTCGTTAATTTCTCTTTTCTCCATAGAAGTGAATATAGTTTAAATGCAAACACCATTTTATTTCTCCTCTCCAACTTGTTGGAAATGTTCAGTTCTTTGAAATGCTGGTGTTCTTCACAAGAGAAATGTAAAAACATAGGGCATCTTAAAGCAATTTATGTTGTTAATGTGCTTGGATTCCAAATAAAGCAACAGAGAGAAATAGAAAAAAACTTGCCTTAAACTACACTTGGGATTAAACCTAAAAAAAAAATTTCAGTACATTTTCAGAGGTTTTAAATTCTGGAATGCATTTTCTCATTTCTTCTTCCCCCCTTCCCCATAAAAACAAAAAATCCATTATTTAGAATGCATTTCTATTTCTGCTTGACAAGAGTCAAGGTTGATCTGGTTCAGCCCTCATGCTCAAAGCAGAGTCAGCCACAAGTGGTGTTTCCCACAGCTGGAGTTCAGTTGTCAGGCTCGCAGAGACCACGGTCAAGTCTCTCATACTGAGAGATCAGTAGACTCGGTTATTGAAAAAGGTTCTGGGTTCACATGGATTCTGAGTCTAAAAGGTGTGAATTTAAACTTTTTAAAAAAGTAATAGCTGCCAATGCAGTCAAATATATTTTATAAGACTATGATCCCTATATGTCCCCTGCGGGATGAAATTTTATTGTTTTTAAGCTGGGGTTTAAAGTTTTTATATGAGGGCTTCAGTCGCTTCTTGGTTGCTGGTTCCACCCTGCAGCCCAGGGTGTGGGAGCGCTGAGATGAGTGCTGGTCTCTCTCTGAGACAAACCAGGAAGCATTTTATATGCAAATCCAACGGGAGCTTTGTGCACCCTGCAGGGATGAGAGAATTCAGATGGAGGAGCACCTGCTGCTCCTACATCCATTGCAACTTCCACACCATCAGAATATGGAAAATAGCTAATTTTCATTCAGGCCAGTTACGTTCGAGTTTTGCTCACAAGGTGAAATCCAGTTTTGGAGGGTTCTCATCTCCAACTCTAGACATAATAAACCCCATAGCATCGTGGTGGCAGGTAAGAGGGTTCAAGGCTAGACAGTGCCTCAGCCACATCCGAGGTACCTGGTAAATAGAGTGGGTTCCAAGTGTTGAGGAAATGTACCGTAAAAGAAACAAATGTGAATTTTTTTAGTGCAACAGTACTTAGTGCTCTGGGTTTTTGTTCACTCTGTGTGTGCTAGCACAGTAACTCCATGTCCCACAGGTCAAGCTACAAATCTGGTTGCACTAAAAAAAAAAAAAAGTGGAATCTGGTGCTGCCAGCCTGTGTGGCAACTGTACCTACAGTCTTCCTGAGGGTTGCTGAAGTCACCAGAAGAGTGATTTTGTTTCACCATTCATTTAGCTGATGCATGCTTTTGATATTCTGACCTGTAACCCTGGCTACACCGAGTCCTTGGACAGCTTCCTTGCTCTGTTCCTGCAGTGCCTTCACTCGAGGTGCTGCCCTATGGTGAAACCCCAAAGAGGGAAAAGCGGAAGCTGGAGGGAAAACAAAATGTGAATTAAATTATTGTTGGGCTTCTTTGTGCATTTTTGTAACAGTGAAACCCCCTTAACTGTGCCAGTCTCCAGTCACCAGCCGTATATCCAGTCATCATCTCATCCCCAGTACAGCTTCTCTTGTTGATGCTGGCCACAGCTAGATTACTTGGCATGTTTATTGACCTAACAGAATTGGTTTTGGGGTTTGGTTTTGTTTTTTAATGTATACGATGTTTAAATACACTTCACATTTTATATAATACTATCTGGCTATTAGTATTTTTCAGGAACCATAGTTCTTGGTGGCTATATATATTTTTGTGACTTTTTTTGTAAACTAAGTGCCGTTTCAACGTTACAATCATTTTTAGAGTTATTGTAATCAATGTGAATATCATGTTTTTTCAAATCTGTTCTGAGCCTGTAGTGTTTGCTTTGTGATCATATGTGTAATGTATATATTCTGTATAGTTACATTGTATTGAAATACTAGCTTGTTTGATATAAGAAAAGTATGTATTGGGTACCTTTTTGCTAGCCTGGTTGTTTAATCTTTAAAAAAAAATGTTCCAAAATACAAAAAAAAAAAAAAAATTCTCCAAACTGGTCCCATTATAGGTCAAAATTAAGGGGGGAGAAAAACTAGTTTTGAGTGTCTTTGGATAGAAACATGAAGCTAAGATTTTTCATTAAAATATTAATGTTTTATGGAGTATATCTTTGCTTTGTGTCGTTATTTAACTCTGCCACAGTTTGTCTTGCAGTACAACAGAGTAACTTGGACCTTCAGTAAGAAGGTGCAGCTGTGTCCCTTGAGCTACATTCTCTTACACCTTCTGCTTATAATGAGTCCCAAAATAGCTGATGTGAGGAGAACTCACTGGTGCTGAAGCTGTCACTGGGAGAAAGGTAGTTTAAAACAAAATTAACATTAATAAATGGTTACATGAGTAAAGAGTATTAAGAATAAAGTACACATTTCTGTTTCATTTTCTGTGGTATATTATGTTGCCTTCTGTTCACGTTCTCTTTAGACCTCATTGTGCCAAAGTGGTGGGGCCAACTTTCCATGGGGTGATGCTGATGGAAAGCCGAGGGGGAGCCGAATCAAATGAGCCAAAGCAGAAGATGTGTAAAAAGAACAGAAGACAGTGGTTGTAGTGGCAGCTGTGAGCTTCAAAACAGTCATGAAACAGCCCAGAGCCATGGGACTTCAAATCCATCTCAGCTCTTGCAATTAAAATCATTTTCCTCCTACAGCCCCACCTGTCTGAGTGAGCTGGAGTCCCGGCTGGATCAACACACGACTTGGGAAAACAGGAGGTTTGTACCTGCCTGGCTGAAGTGGTGACTCTGCCCTGTACCAGCTGAGTAACAAACAGGCTGGGGTGATCAATACCCAGCTGCCAACCTGTGTTCAGTGCCTGGCACAGGAGTGAGAAGCGAAATGGAAAAGCTCTCCCTGGTGCAGAGTGGACCTTGGGTAGGGGTTGAGAGTTTCTAAATCCCAGGTTCTCATTTTCCTGAGGACCATGCATAGGGACAATTCTGATCTTAACCAAGAGCATAACTGGAAGAGGGAATTTATCTGGTCAGGGCCTGGAGAGGATGCAGTGCGAGAGGTAACTGCCTGGGTCTCCCATAAAAGGAAAAATTTTGGTTCTTTGAAGCCAGCCCCCATTTGGAGTCTGCAGTGATGCTTAGCAGAGTGTCCCAAACTAAACTCTGGCTGACTGCAAATGCACACACAGCATCCAGAGCTGAGCAGGGCCCCCCCTGCATGGATGGTGAAGCTGTAAAGGCACACACAGCACTCAGAGCTGAGCAGGGCAGACCTTAAATGGATGGCGAGGCCTGGGCTGGTGACTGGAGCAGGTTTTTCCAAAGCAAAGCCTTAATGTTTGGTGTGAAACATCTTTTAGCCATCGTTTACAAAGCAGGGGCACACAATTGAAGTTTTCTTTGTGGCTTCCTTAGAGAATTAAGCATTTTATTCCTGACATTAATGAAGGACTACTTCTTTTGCATAGAGGAGAGCATCTGAGCTGGGACCAAACTCAGCTTCCGAGAATGTGGCAGAGCAGGGACGAGAGTTCACCCAGGGCTGATTGCACCATCCCAACCCAGGTGATATCCCCAGGAAAATGAAGCTGCTGAGAGAAACCTGGCTTGGATTATGCATGAAGTCCTTTCCACAAGCTGCCTCTCCAGAGTACCAAGGTAACATCACCCCTGTAAGAGCCGAGATTGCTGTGAGACCCCGAGCATGCAGAGCAGGGCAACTGTGTCCAAGGTACAGCCTTTCTTATAGCTCAGAGATTTGGGGTGCAGTCATTGTGGAGTTTGGGATCTGGTAACAGTTTCTCAGAGCACACAAGCATGCTTGAATAGCAGATTTACTGATAGTAGCCCTGATTTCCTCAGCTGCCTTTCACAAATCCTTGAGAAATAGGCCACAAACGCCCAGTGTGAGATCTGTGTGTTTGAAAACCACTCTAAGGGCTTGAGTTAATTGCCTTTGAGCATGAGTTGCCTTGTCTCAGTCACAAGGTCTCAGGTGAAGGTAAGAGAGCAACTCACAGGGTTTCCATTTGTGTATCTCGCTTGAACCTGCACCTCACTGTTGGAAGTTTGAACTCTTCTATCCAAATTATAAAGTTAATGAATTCAACGTAGCTGCTTGTTAATGTGAATGGCTGTGCCCTGACTTTGGCACACACCCCCCTCTCATTTCAAACACTGCTGGATTCCTGTGGGAGTGTCTTCAGGAATGCCTGCACAGCATCTGGGTAAACTGCATTCCCAGTCTGCCATGTGCCTCCCTAGGTGCTTGAAATCTGTGTTTTGTAAAGCTCCCATCATTCAGAAGGTAACAGCTTTTCCCCACAGAGCACTGCCTGTTCCCCTGAACACGCAATCCCTGTGTGCTCATTCCAAAGGAATTTTGAACAAGGACCGTATCAAAACATCACCCGACCAACTCCTTCCTTGCTGCTTCCCCACAGGAGCAGCTGGCACTGCTGTCCCTTGGTTAATTCTCAGATGGAATGGCTTACAGGCTCAGACCTCCAGCAAGAACCTTGCTCCTCTCTGTTAGCCCTTAGGAGCTTCTCTTGAGTTTGGAGTGGAAAGGAGAGGTGTGCTTTCCTGCCATCCCATGCCCATCTCTGAACAAGCTTCTCCTCCACAGGGAGGCAGGACCTATGGACAAGATGCTGTGAGGAAGCAAATATATTTTGTGGCCTTGAAGGGTTTTCTATTTTTTTTAGGAGGGAGTGAGTATTGATGGTACTTCAGTGTATTTTTCTCTTTAGTTTTATCTGTGTGTATAGTCTGACATTGTCTAGACTTTTCTAAGAAAAAGCAATGTCAGCTACAAGCAGGTTGCCTTAAAGTGTGAAGGAACATCAAGTAAGTATTGGGTAGAATTCACTTATGTCAAAATAAAGTCCTTAACTATTTGTTGGCTTGAAGCATTTCTGTCTGCAGTGCAGAATGGCTTTCAAACTACCTTGAGCCCAAGAGATCTGTGAGTATGGCCCTGGCATTTGTGCCTCTAGAAAGAGAGAAAGCTAATGGTAAAATGGGAAAACTAATGGTAAAATGGATCATTTCAATTCTCTGGGGCCAGGGAGAAGTCTCCCTCCCAGGTGAGCACACCCCTGGGCCAAAGGGATAATCAGGAGTGCTCAAGAAGAGCAAGGACACTGTGAGGAGTTTGGAGGAGCTGACTCAATTCCAGGTTCATTTTTGTGTGTTGGAGTGAAGAGACACACACAAGGAGAAATAATCCCACAGGGTTTGATGCTCCATCATTGCAGGGAAACAGTCCACTGGTTTTGGAAGAACAAGGTAAATTACAGTCCCAGCCACTGAAGCATTTAAACAGTCTGCCTTTCCAGAAATTTAAATTGCTCCTTAAGAGCTTACCCATTTTGTGAACTTTACTTTTGCCAGTAGCTTCTCTGACTCAGCACAGTTTATTTTATAGCCTGTGTATTGCTGGGGCACACTGAGCTGTTTTTGGAGAGTTTCTGTGCATAAACAGACCCTTTCACTGTGTAAAACAAAACTGGAGAGAAAAGACACCAGAGCACAAGACTAATAGACAACAGAGCTCAGAAAACCAAAACATCTCTCCAGGGTAGGACTTCATCTTCCCACAATTTAAACGAGAAAAATAACAAAAATCCTAACAAAACCTTTTATATAACTTCAGTGTTGCAGTGATCGGTTTCAGGGTTGACGTGACAGCAATTACAAACAACAGTTATGCAACTGCCTCGCTGATTGAATTGAAATTAATACAGAGAAGGGAAGGAGCCAGACAAAAAGAAATGGCTTTGGGTTGAATTGTTATGCTTGAAAGAAATAAAAAAAATGCTCAGGTCAGCCTCTTTTGAAAAAGTGAGTGTAAGCCCAGGCTAAAAAATCTCCTTGAAGAACAGACAGAGCGAGCTGCTCTTAGAAATTCTCTTTGTGCTAGAGGCAAATTTGTGTTTATCTCCCAAGGCTTAGAGCTCACTTTTTTCTAATCTGACAGCTAGTTCAATATTTTAATTTTGCTCAAGTTCCTTGACGTCTCCTTTTTAAAAACCATTTAACAGCGTTTCGCTGGGTGCTGTGATTCCAGCGTGGCTGATTCACCCTGCTGGAGGAGAAGGCCCCCTGTTCACGTGTGCATCCACAGCATCCCCTCCACTCTCCATCTGGCAGGCGTGTGGATGTTTGTGAGTGGAGCTGAAGGCAGCATCTGGCATCCTGGGCAGGAAAGCTTCCTGAGGGTGAATACTGTTTGAGAGGGCTTGGAATTATGTAAAGAAAACCTGGGAAAAGCCTGAGTCTAACAGAGCCCTGCCTGCACTGACAGGAGCTGCTCCCAGCTCCTTCCCTGAGATCTCTCTGATGAGGCAGGATGCAATTACTGTTCCTACAGCAATGGGTTTGTGCAGGATGAGCCAAACTCCTGGAATTAATTTGCCATTGTGAGGTAGGTGTATCAAACTGGGCCAGAGCAGGTCTCTTATTGAAGAAATACTGCAGATTTTCTGTTTCTCCAGAACTGGTCTAGCACAAGGTTCCCTGCCCAGGGCAGGGCATTGGAACAAGATGATCTTAAAGGTCTCTACCAACCCAAACCTGTGATCTATGAATTTATCCTGCTGATTCAGGGAATAAAGCACCAGGGGAGAGATGAGGAATAGGAATTGAACCTGTTGTTTCTTTGCTCCTCCTCACCTTTTTCACCCTGAGTAGTAGGAAGCAGAAGAGTCCTGAGCTAGTTGCTTCCAGAGGGAGAGGAGGAAGCAGATTTTGGAGGACCCTACACGAGATAGGTTTGCTACACCTCCCACTGATGTGTGCTCATGAGCCTGAGTCATCCAGGGAATTCACCTGCAGGGTAGGAAACACTGACTGTCCCTCCATGCCTGCTCAGCTGCCATGAGCTTTTGTGCTGGGTTCCCTACCAGCTTTTCCACAGCAGGTGTTGGACACGTGGCTCCATCCCCAGCAGCCTCGCTGCTGAGGAGAAAAGCTGATCTCAACAAAAGCTTTGGGTGTTGAGTTCCCAAAGGCCACTTGGGAGCTTGGGCCAGGAACCGAGTGTTGCATGTTGCCCTTGGCTGTTCAGTGACATGAAAAGTCCAGTTTCCGTTCTTCCTTGCCTTTCCTGCTTTCCTCCTCCTGTCTGTTGCTGTGGATTCTAAGGGAACAAGGAAAAAGTGAAAGCTCGCGTGGCCTCTGACATGCTCCACACCAGAAAGAAAGCTCTGGGAGGTTAAACTTGATTATTTGCCTAGCCTTCCCCTCTGGAGACACGGAAAGATTAGAGGAGCTTGATCTATAGTGTGGCTGGGCAGCTGTGATGGGTGCTTTGTTACAGTCCAGAGCAATCAAGCTAACACAAACCAGAGCCTTCCCTGTAGCTTTATGGAGCCCTTTAAAAAGTGATGGATGTTCTGCAGCAGGAGAGGAAGGGGAATCAGTAGGTTAGGTCAAACTGCAGAGCACGATAACCAGAGCAATTAATACCACTTAATGGGAGATTGCAAGCTCTTGGCTCCTCAGATATTACAGAGTTTATAATCCAGCACAGATTGCCTTTGAAGTATGGCTCTCATCGAGGGAGGCTGCAGAGCCTCGCTACAATAAACTGTTCCATGAAGATGATCCTCGTGCTGTCTGCCATGGCTTAAGTAGTTTTTGGCTACTGGCTTAGCCCCTCTTTGTCTCAGCACTGCAGGAGCTGTGCAGCTCTGGGGGAGGGATTCCTTTCTCTGGAGAACGGGGAGCTGGACTCAGGTGGCAATGGGGCCTCTCCCCCATCGGCTGCTGTTTATTAAAATTCCCTGAATCAGCTGCAGGGCTGTAACTGGGCACCAGGAGGTTGCTGGTGATGGTGACAGAAAGCCTGCAGCCATCCAGAGTGGATTTGCAGGACCCGAGCACGGAGCAAGTCTCTCTTGCGTTTGCTGGCTAGCACAGAGCTCTGAGATGGGTGCTGGTAGAGACAAAGGCTGGACCAGCACTGACCAGGACACGCTCTCCTCATCCTCCTGGATGTTTTAACCCCTTCATCAGCCTGAGACATTCCATTTTCCAAGTACCTGTTGGTAGCTCAGGCAGCGTCTTTCCTGTCTTCTTGCCTGAAGCCAGAGAAGGAGGAATGAAACCTCTGCAGGAAGAATCAAACAGGAGGGAAGAATCAAGCAGGTGAAACCAAAGAAAAAGAGGCTGAACAAATGTCACTAGGATATAAAATCCAGCCTACTTCCATCCTTGCCCTCTAGATCTGTGCAGGGCCACAGGTGTAAGTCTGCACTTCCTCTTCTCATTGCTTTGTGCTGTTATGACTTTCTCTGACACTGAGTTCAGCCCCATCATTCCAGGGTTTCCTGTGTTCTGAGGCTGGCACAGAAGTGGAGAAACTGAGGTCCTGATGCCCGTGGTATTTTTTATACAACTGCATAAAATTCATTACTGTGTCGGTTTTGGTTTCTTTTATCAGGGGTGTCAAGCACATTCACTTTCCTCATTAAAACTAACTTTATTTTTAAACTCCTGAAGGGAGACAGAGGGAATGAAGAAGTGGAGTTGTCGTTTTCTGAAAGTCTCTTGGAAAGGAAATTACTGGATTATTGTAATTATCCCCAAAGCAAGAACATAAAACCTGCAAAATTGGAAGCTAATTTTCACCGCAACTTTTTAATTTAGAAAGTGACTTTCATTCAGAGTCGGTGGTTCATTTTGAGAAGATGGGGGTTGTGGTTTTGTACAAAATACCTCCATGCTTTTGAAATTGCCTCCAGCAAATGTCTCCCTTTTATGTTTTAACATGATATGCCTTGCTCTTAAAGGTTTTCTTCTTGACTTGGAAGACAGGGTAATTTCAGATCATTAAAATCTCTCACAAAGAGGACTCTGGCTTGGCCTTTGGGCAGGCTCAGGAAGGCAACGCTCCCCTCCTTGCATTCAAGTCATGTTTGGTAGTTTGGCTTTGGGGCAGAGGTGCTTTTGTCACGGTTTTGAGGACTGAAAAAAAACCCCTTAATTACCCTTGTGAAAACCAAAAGGATTGTGCTGGGAGTCACCAAAAGGTGCGTGGAAAAGGGCAGGTACTGGCAGCCCTTTCAGCTCAGCCGTGGGTAGGTCCACAGCAACAACCACAGAGCAAAATGCCTATTTATAGAAAACAAATGTAATTCCACTGGAGCAGGAGAGAGGCTGGACTCAGCAAATTGCATTAGCATATTGGCACAGTGTAGGTTCCTGGCCTGGAAGAGTGTCCACAACACAACAGTCTGTGTAATTACCCCAAGGCCCAGCAGCCCTGAGTGACAAAAAGCAGATTTTGCAAAGTGAACCCAGTTCTGCTCTTACCTCTCCAGCCCCCCATCCTCAAACCAAGCAGTTCCATCTCTGCCCAACCCTGTGGTGAGTGAACGTCAAGTCTCTAAAGCCAAGCCTGAATTTAGCTTGTGGTTTTTTATCTCCAGAGGTGTTTCATTAGCTCAATTACAAGTGACATGTTCCACTATGTGCTGCTGACTGAAAAAACTCAGCCAACCTAAATCCCTCTCCAAATAGAATCCAATTAACCTCTTACTCCCCCTTCCTTTAATCCCCTGTGCCTCATGGCTCATTCACAGCCACACCTTTTAAAGAAGACCAAAATGAACTCCCTGAGAAAACTACAGCCTGAACTGCTTTGTCTTGGGTTTGCTGGGCTGGGTTGTGCAGTTGTTGTCCCAAAAGTCAGAGCCTGTGTGTTCTGTGATGCTGTCCAGTGACAGTTCCCTGCTGCACAAACCCCCACATGGCAGGTGACTCCGAGTGACATGGAGAGAATCCCAGAATGGTTTGGGTGGAAGGTACCTTAAAGCCCATCCAGTCCCACCCCTGCCATGGCAGGGACACCTTCCCAGGTGGCTCCAAGCCCCATCCAGCCTGGCCTTGGGCACTTTCAAGGATCCAGGGGCAGTCACAGCTGCTCTGAGCCCCCTGTGCCAGGGTCTCCCCACCCTCCCAGGGAAGAGTTTCTTCCATATATCTGACCTAAATCTACTCTCTATCAGTCTGAAGCCATTCTCCCTTGTCCTGTCCCTCCAGGCCCTTGTGAAAAGTCTCTCCTCATCCTTCTCATCGGCCCCATTAGATACTGAAAGGCTACACTGAGGTCAAGCTTCTCTTCTCCAGGCTGAAGAATCCCAATTTTCTCAGCCTTTCCTCATAGGGGAGCTGCTCCATCCCTCTGGTCAATCTGGTGCCTCCTCTGGACTCTCTCCAGCAGCTCCAGGTCCTTCCTGTGCTGTGACCCCCGAGCTGGAGGCAGCTCTGCCGTGGGCTCTCACCTGAGCGGGCCAGAGGGGCAGGATCCCCTCCCTGAGTTGGGTGCTGACCTCTGAGCACCTGCAGAGCCCACTCTGGGCCGCAGCTGCGCTGTGCCCGTGCCCAGGTGCCCTGCAGGGCCTGGCTGTGCTGTTTGGAACACGTTGGGGTGCTGGGTGTTGCTCCAGCTGCCTGCTCAGGGCTGGGCGCTGCCCCAGATCCACGAACGCCCTGGCAGTGCTGCTGCCTCGCTGGGGCCGCCAGGACAGCTGGGAGCTGAAGCCACCAGTGCAGTTTCTGACCTGGAATGAAGGGCTTGGACCCGTGACCTGCTCCACCCCTCAAGCCTTGCACAAGCCTGACCTTCCCTACAGGATCCACCCCGAGCCCTCAGCAGCAGCACAGCTCATGGCAAAATGTAGATGCTGAAAAAGCTTCAGCAGTGAATTTCTTCAGCTCTCTAGCTTTCTGTGAGAGCTCTGTCTTTCCCATGCAAGTTAACCAAAACAAAGTTACCAGTGGTTATCAATAGACACACCTGCACTTGTTTTTCCCAGATTGTGAAGACTTCAAATAGAAAAACACTTGGGAATGGACGTGCCAGAGTTGGGCCAACCCCCTCGGGGGGTGGATGCCCAGAGAACCAATTACTTTATGCCATGCAGCTCCCTTTGTGAATCAACATATAAAAACGTCAGGAAAAAAGCCCCATTAAATGGGGCTTTTCTACCTTTTCTGCTGACCTGGACTCGTGTGGTTTTTCTACACATCCACGTTACAACAGCGACAGCAAAGCATCCCCTGCTCTGGAGCTGTGCTGAAGTCCTGAGGAAGCAAATCTATCTGTCAGCTGTGATTGGAAACCCTGAGTGCTCGGTTTGGCCACAGCCTCACTGTGCAAATACACACAAACATCTCATTTTCTCCATATTTTTCCATTGTACCCATGCTCCGTGTCCTGATGAACTTGTACTCCCTGTGAATTAGTGGTAGGGTTATTACTGGAATTTTGTCTGCTTGCAGGCTCAAATAAACTCTTGATTTGAGATTTAGGCCACAGCAGTTGTTGCATTTGGGTTTGTCAGCAGACAGTTATTTTTTAAAATAGTTTTGTCTTACAAACATTTTCCTCCAAATATAACTACAACAAATAAGCAGTAAAACTCAGAGTGGCAAAAATATGCTGTTGAGGAGGAACCAGCCCTTGGGAGTGCTCAGAACATGGTACAGCAGAGCTTTGGGGCTACAAATTGAGGAATACACTAAAAGAAGTACAGAAATTCTGCATCTCTTCCAATACAGATGTTTTGTGTGTCTTATGGGTCCTGGACCAGCACAATCTAGCTCTCTGTGTTCCAGCCAAAGCTAGTTTTGGAAGTATTGCTACAAAAGACACCATAAAATTTCATATCTGTGTTGGGTTTCACTTTTTATTCTTGTAGGTTTCACCATTCTGACAAGGATGGTTAAAAAAAAAAAAAAAAAGGAAAATATCTGGTGTGTGAACTGAGCCCAGGAATGCTGAAGTGCTGTCCAGAATGAGTCAGTGTGTGCTGGGGGCAGCAGAGCAGTGTGTCTGGGGAAGGCTGGCGGGATCTGGGTGGGTGTTTTGGTGGGCACACGGGCACGGCGCCGGGGCTGATGCGCACGGGGCGCTGGCACAGGGCGGGTGCCGCTCCCGTGGGGCTGCAGAGTCAACCCAGAGAGAACCAGTCTGGTCAGGTTCTCCTCAGACAATTATCTATTTATTCTCTCAAATGACATCCCTCTAAATCCTTCGCTGGGTTTTCTGCTTTTAATTCTCCTTTCCTCCCTGAAGCTGAACATCCATCCTTCCTGTCTTCTGCTGGCTGCAGCCCATCCTGCCAGCTCTCCCAGCGGCTCAGACAAAGCTCATGGTTCCCATCATCAGCACAAACTCCAGCCTCCTCCTCCTCCTCCTCCTCCTGCCTTGGCCCCCAGGCAGCTCAGGTCTCTTGGCTGCCAGTGGATTTCAGGCACTTTCTCAGCTCTGAGCCCAGCTGGGTCTGACACAGAGACAGGCCCCGGTCCCAAGGCCAATCTCAGCCTGCCCAGAGGAGCTTTCCCTAGTTCCCAAACCAGGCTGGGATGTTCACAGGTGTCTGCCTGGTTCAGAGCATAGGTGAGCCACATCCCACGGAGCTCTGGGCTGCCTGAAATCCACACAGCATCCTGTGGCTTTGGCCTCTTTCTTCATCTCATGCTCTGTGTTCTCGGAGACATTTTGTTTGTGCCCTTCCCCTTAAGAGGTCAAGTGCTTCCACGGGGAGGTCAGCCTGTAGTTTTCCATGGATCCAGACTGCTCCATGCATGAGTGGATTTGTTCTGTGATAATACAGCCGAGCAGGCAAAACCACAAGTAAATCTGCCTGGGTTTTTTTCCCATTTTTAATAACAGTTTACTATTCTGTAAGTGCATGTAAAGCACATGCCGTGCTCTCCCAGCCAAGGAGCTTGACAGCTTGTCAGCAAGAACTACCATAGGTCTAGAGTGAGTGATTTATATAAGTAAAAGCACACGTGCCAAGACCTGGCAACAGCCTCCTCCTTTTTTTTTTTTTTTATTGCAATGACTTGGCAACCCTCTCTCTTCTCCTTGATCCAAACTTTTGCCTTTTATAGTCTTTGAATAACACCTTTTTTTTTTTTTTTAAATATATGCAGCAGCTTCCCTCCCTTCTCTTTCAGCCATTTGCTCTCCTTATCTGAATTGGCCACGGGACAGGAGATCTTGGCTTCACAGCAAGCAGCTCCTGGCTGAGTACGCACAATCACAAACTAGGCTGCACATGGCCTTGTGTTTTTGTGGACAAAATGGGTGTGTCAGGGATTTGTCACACTTCTTACCTGTGTGTTCTGACTTCTCCAGGCTCATGGGTTGTACCTGTTTGTGCTGAAGCTCAGCTTCCTTCACAGAAAGGTGCACACAGCTGAGCTCACACTGGTGCAGCCCAGGGTTTACAAGCATCATCCTCATGTGTTCAGTGGGGAACAGGGAACACTCAAGGAATCGCACAGATTCCCGTGTGTCCATGCAGGAATTCTCACACTCATCCACACACAAATATCAGCCACCCTGTGTAATCAAATGGCCTCTGAGAGATCCAAAGTGGGTCATGCCAGGGGTTCTGCCTTTGCTGTCTCTCCCAGGCCTGTGTTCAGGTGCAGGCTCACCCACAGCTGTGCAGCCACGCGCTTTCTCAGACAGCAGCATTCCCAGGCACAGACAGTGCCTCACACATAAGCTTATAGATTTATGATTTGTTGTGAGAGTGGAAAACAGCTGCTGCGGGCTAATCAAATACAGCAGAAGATTTAATGCAAAATATTGAAAAACACTGTCTGGTAGGAGGGTGAAACTCTGAAAAACATGCTGGTCTCATGGCACTGGGCCAGCACAAGAAGATTTGCACCTGGCCATGATAAACGTCAGCAGCGGGGCTGGAGGAGGCTGCTTCACCCTCCGAGGCTGCCAGACACAAAGGCTAAAAGTCATGTTGGGTTTGGCCCTGGGAAGAAGCTCCCTGAGTCTGGGGCTGTGGTTCTCCAGGGCTGTGTAAGCAGAGCTGCTCAGCACAGGGCAGCAGGGAGGAAGAGCAGCCCAAGCCTTGCAGGTCACTGGCAGAGCAGGCTGAAGTTCTTGCTCCTGGCTGCCTTCTGCCCATCCCTGTGGACACATGGAAAGCCTCTCTCTTCAGGGCTGTCAGTTCAGCACCTTTCACCAGTTCTGCCAAGGCTGCAAAGGCTTGGAAATAATTAACTGCAAATGAAAGAATTTCATCTCAGGTTTCTGCTGACTGACGACACAGGCAATTTATGATGCCATAAGAAGCTCAGGCTGGGATTATTTCTGTGTAACACCCAATGCTGCTGCTTGGCAGCTCAGTGACTGTGTTGGAAGGGACAGAACTAGATTAATACCTTGTGGATTTCAACTATAAACTTTCATGAGTTTGGAATTGGAGGGCTCAGCTTAGCTGAGCACAGACTAAAGCTGTGGCAACTTGCAACATCCTCATCTCCCTTTCCCAGGGCTGTAGGTGGGGCTTGCCAGCACAGCTCTTCCCTTTCTCACCTGGCAGGTCTGATCTCACTCATCCATCTCCAGGAGTCAGACCATGAAAGGCTGGGCTGTGAAAACAGCACAAGATCGGTCTTCAAAGTGTCCTTCCCACACAGCCTTGGCTTGGCAGCCTCAGAGTGCCAAACCAATCCACCTGCTCCTGCTTCCCTGGGTGCTCAGCAGAGAAACAGGATCCCTGATCAAGACACTGAAGGACAGGTGTATTCTGTTCCTGTCCATTCCTGGTCTGCAACAGGACATGAGATCTTTGCAGTAGTGTTTGCAAAAAGAGGCCGTTCTTGTCAGTTGGTGGTTGTGGGTTTAGCCCCTGTTATTTACCTGTAAAAGGTGTCAGCCTTTCTGGCTGGAAGCTCCCCAGGCTGAACCAGCAGGTCAGTTCTGCTGCACACCCTGCCATGAGCTGGGACCAGGTTTCCCAAGAAGAGCCGTGGGGCAGTTGGGCTGAACTCACTGATTCTGCAGTGCCTGTGTGCCCTGTGTGCCCAGTCCTCACCCCTGCCTTCCTTCCAGCCATTCCTGGTCTCCTCTACCCACGTGTGCCATGAACTCCTCCCTGTCTTGCCGTGTGTTTTGAGATGCTTGGCTGCTGGGGGCCTCAGCCCATCCTTTGCAGGGAGGCACCAGCTGCACACCACGGTGCCCCAGCAGCTCTGACTCACGGCTCTGCTCTGCCAAGGAGCCCTTATTCCCTTTCTCCAGGGGCAGACGGCCCTGGGTGGCATCGAGTACACGCTGAATTGCGCCATGCAGGGATATGAGAAGCATCTGTTCCTCCCAGATGCTCAGGCATCGCGTTGTTTGTTGGGTTTGAGGACGGGAACCCTCTCTGGTTATGTGAGACACTCGCTGTTCTCAGATGTCTGGGAGCGTGTGGGGCGGGGGGAGAATTGTCTTTGTGTGACGCCAGCAAGGAATAGAGACAGAGGTTTTGTGCTCTGTGGAAAATAGTTGAAAGGCCTCTAAGCTCTGACTAATCTCCATTATTGGTGTGTTTTCCAGCAGCAGAACGAGGGAGGAAGAGTGCAAAGGCAAGAGAGCAGGGCTGAGAATTAGAACTGGACATCTTTCCTGTGCTCAGGCGAGCTTGGCAGAATCCATTGTGGCAAATAGAGCTGGATGCAACAGAATCCAGGCTTAAGCCTGGCTCAGATCTTGGGCCCAGCAGAGCCTCCTTAGATGTGCAGGAGCTTTGTAAGTAGCTGAATGCATTTCAGCCTGGCTGAACCAGACACAAGAACAGCTGTTGAATTCAGCTGTGGAACAGGGCACAGGGGAGCCTTGCCCATATTTGAGGCCTTTTTGCCCACAGGCATTTTATTTCGTTGGTTTTTCTACCTATTTCTTGTCTTCTTTCTCTGTAGATCAACTTTTAGAATGACATGTGCATGGCAGGCTTTGAGCCATTTGTGTAGGAAAGCTGAGGCACAAAGCTGCAAAACAGCAGAGCTCTGTGTTGTACCTGAACTCCAGGTTAAACCTTTGGTCCCCCTCTCCCAGCACATTGCATTTTAGCTGTTTGCAGGCTGTTTTCCAGCCTGAGCTACTGTGTCCAAGCTGATAGGTGGGTTTGAGCTGCAGGGTCCCCACCTGGGTTTCATTTCTGATGGAGACATTTCTAAACCAGACAGGACTTGAGGAACAGAGGTGGTGTGGCTCTAAATTTTTTTCAGTGGGTTCAACCAGATATGGACTAGAGCAAGGCCAGAGCAGAAATCTGGCACTGATTAAAGCAGTGTCAGAAAAAACTGTCCCTTTGGTACATCCCTCCCACTTCCGCTCACTGAAGGAAAACTCCATGCAGCCCCCAAACTTTCCCAGTGAACACTTGTTCCCTTTCCTCTGTACCAGCAGAAAAGCTTTGTTAAAAAGAATCATTTTCAAGATTTTGAATGTGTTGTTCCTGCCAGTGAGTCAATGGTTTTTCCAGTCCCTCCCCCACAATAAGTAAGTGCAGGCTGAGTGTGGTCCAGAGGAAAATGTGAGTTACACGTGTCCTGGCCACATGCTGCTCCGGTACCAATGATAACCAGATGGTGGCTTTCAGATCTCAGCTCTCCAGAAAGGAGAAGGTTAGCAGGACTCAGGGCACAGTAAATACATAACCCAGCCTTGCCTGTGCCCTGCAAACACCTTCCCAACAGCAAGGGCAGGGCTGTGGTACCTTGGTTTGTGGCTCAGCATCACCTGAGCTGAGACTGGGCTGGAGTACAGGAGCCCCCATGCAACAAACTCTCCTCACTGAGCCCAAACTCTGATTGCATCTCCCATCTCCAGCATTTTGCTGTACGGCTCATCTCCACCCCTTTTCATGTGAGCACATTTTCTGTTCTGGGAAAGGAAATCAGAGGGGCTGGACAAGGGCAGAGACAGCCCTTGGACTGGTGTTAAGGTTGGGGGGCAACTGGTACCTGATAATTTTGGCATCTTGCTCATTTAGGATGCAAATTCTGCCAACCACCTGCAGCTGGAACAGCCCATCTACTGCTTGGCAGATTTGAGGGCATCACAGAAGCAACTCTGTCCCAAAGGCAGGGCAGGAGCTGCAATGTGCAGCAGGTCCCTGGACCCCTTTTCCCTTGCATGATGCTGCTTGCATACAAAAAAATGCCTGCAGAGCTCTTGGCTCCCCCAAAGTTATCATCACCATCATCATCATCACCATCAGCATCATCATCACCATGATCACCATCATCATCAGTTTCTGCAGGGTAATGGGAAAACAAAAGCCCAGGTATCCAGAAGATGATATTCCTGTAACACACGAAATTCCTGGGGAGTTTGGGTCATGGAAGAAGCTCCTCTCAGTCTGAGGTTGGTGTTTTAGTCTCCCTTTCTCAGCTTGCCTGGTCTTTGCTTCCACAGGGGCTGGGATTTCCCAGTGGTTTCCCATTTCTCTCTGGAAACAGCCAGCCCCTGCAAGCACCCCTATCTCACTTCCCTCTGTTTCTACTTCCTTATTTCGAGCCACTAAGGGAGGGAACAGGAAGAGATCCATTGATGATTTTGAGGGTAAAATCTCAGGTAGGTCACCTTTATTAAAGATAAGCTAAGTACACAGAAAACATAAGCTTTACTCAGGCAGCAGTTCACAAGAACTTGGCAGAGGCCTGCCTGCATTTCAGAATCCTTCTCCTTTTTCTAGATGAAAGCCCTGCAGAAGGATTTGTTTTTCAGACAGAAGGCAAGCCAAGTTGGTGATTTCATCCTAAGGCAGGCTGTGTCAAGCTGGTCCTATTCAAACACGCAGGAAATCAACCCTGGAGCTCGTTCAGAAATGAGGATGGAGAGTGGGGGTAGAGAGAGGGGCCCTGGGGAGGACAAGAGCTTGGATTGTGAAACCAAGCTCAGAAGCAGCAGAGAAGGTACCTGCTGTCAGGAACCCACCCCTCACCCTTTGCAGGATTAACTGGCAGGGTTTCAAATAACATTTTTTAATTTCCAGCTCTTCCAAGCAGCTCTCCCATCTCTGTCCTCACCGAGTGCTGTGAGGGACACGCTCTGACAAGGGCTCAGGTGGAGAGAATTCCACCAGGCCAAGGAGAATTGTCCCAGGGTGCCCTCATTCCAGAAGGCTTTCTTCTGTTTAAAGCAATCACTGCTAATTAAAACAGTTGTTTGAGGAGAGGAGAGGAGAGGAGAGGAGAGGAGAGGAGAGGAGAGGAGC
>VXAC01000338.1:19526-44212 GCA_013399225.1 Rhipidura dahli | reverse complement strand
GAGGAGAGGAGAGGTTGCTCTGAAGATGGAAACAGGGAAGAGGGGAGAGGGAACTGGCAAAGAGACTGTGGAGATTTTCTTTATAGACTCAATGCTCTCCACTTCAACATCCGTGGCACAGCTATGGAACACCAGTGATAGAGGGGAGGCAACAGATGGCAAAATTCAGAACATTTGTCCTTGGGTCTGCTTCAAAATCTCTGAGCTCTTTGGACAGTCCATTCCCAAGCAGCAAGGGAAGGACTGTGGAGAAAAAAATTGGCATAATTTTATCTTCTGCATTTTTGCAGCTGCCAACTTGCCTGTTGTTTAGGGAAGACATCACTCCAAGAACCTCCATCGCTCTGCAGCAGGCTGAGTCCAGCGGGTCACAAGGGAAACTCATGAGAAAAACCTGCTTGGGATCTGTGTGTGAGTGTGTATAATCCTTCATCCCTAAATAACATCTGCAGGGGCTTCTGAGCAGGGGAGGCAGCATTTGCTGTCACTGCTGGAAAAAGCTCAGAGCTGCCCCTTTGCACTTACTCTGTCTACAGAAAAACTTCAAGGGCTCCAGTCCTTCCTTTCTAGCAACTGCTTTCATGAATCCAGATTTTAGTGGTTTGGGTTTTACTTAAATCAAGCACTTTCTGATGTGAATAATACCAGCAAAACGTTTGTAACTTGGCCTGGAAGATGGGAAAAATGCAGACACCAAAAGCCAAGGCAGGCTCTTAAATGTCAATGCTCATTAGGCACTTTTTAACATTAGTGCCTGGTGCTGGAATCTGCCCATGCAGGCGGGAGGATGAGGAAATATTATTTGAACACATCTGCTCCAAGAGATACTGTCAGACTTGGGGAGCATCTTGTGGTAATTAGGGGAATTCATTTCATTATTTAGTCCAGCAGCATTTTTTCCTGATTGTTTTGGTTGGTTGGTTGGTTGGTTTTTGTTCATTTGTTGGTTTGGATTTTTTTTTTTTTTTTTTTTTTTTTTTTGGGGGTGCGTTTAAATTTTTTTTTTTTTTTTTTTTTTTTTTTTGGTGGGATCCATTAAAATTTTATTTTCTGCATTTTTTAGCACCTGCCTGGAGAGTTCCCTGGCAATATTAAGGCCCTGTGTTCTCAGAGCACCTCCCTCCCTGTTGCAGAGAACGTCATGGAAGAGAAATGTGCAATCAAGTATTGGACTGTAGTTCGAGTTTTTGGCTGGAAATACAATACAGTTGTAGACAAAAAGTGCCTTTCCCCTTTCCTGTGCCTGCCTTATCTCCTCCCTCTCCACTTCCCAATCCCCACATCTGCATCTGCTCTCCAGACAGAAGCCCCCACGAGTCCCCTGTGCCGTGGTTAAAGCAAACCAGTTGCCTTTTAGTCTCCTGTCCAAAATACTGCCCTGGGCTCTCCCCAGTCACTGTTTTGGAGTGTTCCATGCTTAGTGTAGGAGAAAGGGGTTGAACTGGATCATCCAGATTATGTCCCAGGCCAGCACATCTTTTCCCTCTCTTTCTAGCTGCTCTTGCCTAAGGCAGGGTGGTACCTGTGCTCCCCAAATCAAAATTCATCCCTCAGCAACTCCCATCTCCTGAGAAGAACCACTTTACAAAATCTATTAAAGAAAATAACAGCTTTAAGCCCTTCTCTTTTTTTTTTAATCTGGAAAAGGGCCCTCTAATATTGTTTAATTAAAAGCTCATTCTGCAAGGCTCATTTGATGTCAGCTTTGAAATTCTGTGCATTTCGTTTCCATTCTTCTTCTTTTGTGTGTTTAATTCAGTACATTTCCAAATAGGGTTTCTGTGTGCTCACTCCTTGAACCTCAGTGCTTTGTGTGGCACTGAGCAGTGACAGAGTTATGTCAACCTCTCTGCTTCACTGGGCACATTTGTTCCCTCAAAATCAACACAGCAGCTGGAGACACTGACATCTGAAACACCCCTGGTTCCCTGTACAGCACACAGTGCCTTGCACTGAACTCAAGCCAGAAAAGCAGGTGCTCAAGGATAAGGGAGCCTTAGCCAAAAAAAGAAGAAAAAAAACCTCCTTAGCTAGGAAAATACAGGTTCATGGGCTGGCTTTATGACTCCCAGTTTGGCCACCCAATTGGGAGTTACTCCATGGGGTGGTTTTATTGGCATGGAGCAGCTCTGTTGGGTGAATGTTGATTGGGGTGGGTTTGCTTAAGGTCAGGCTTGGGTTGGGGGTAGCTCAAGCCAAATCTTCCAGTGCAGCTAAACACAAGTACCTGGCTGAGCTTTGATCCTGCTCCTGGGGGAGGAGGGCTGGCTGACCTTGCCTTCTGCTCCAGGAGCTCCTGCAGCCCTTCCTGGGAAGGAGAAAGCTTGAGGGAAAAGGCAAGGACCTTTGGGGAAAGTGGAGGAAAGGGCAAGGATCTTATCCTGGGGAATGTGGCTTTGTAGGAGACGATGTTGGAGAGCCTGACTGAAAATGCTCCTTCTCAGATTCAAGAGACTAAGCTGGGCAGCTGTGAGGGTCCAGCACACTGGAAAAGCAAGGGCAGAGGTACAACAAAATGCTGAAGCACAAATGCTGTGTGAATTGAGGTGGGGGGTTGGGATAAAACTGTGCAGTATTTCTGTCTGAGCACTCTCTGGGGAGTGGAGACCTTGGGAAGGCTGCTGGGAGAGCAGGCAAGGGTTACGTGTGTTTCAGCTTTTTTTTTAAGAACTCACTTTGAGACAGCAAAGGTCATCCAGAAGAGAAAACCTCAGTTGAGACCAAGCTCTAAGGAGCTTGCAAAGTAATGCAGAGTCTCACCCTACTCCTCAGTTTCCATTTTCAGTACAGCTGGCTGCTGGATCCCATCCTTGGATAGCCAGGGATCCAGAAGCCTTTTTCTCACCTAAAGCAGGGGCTGAAAACAACCACAAATGTCTGTCTTGAATAACTGAAGCTTTTATGGGAGCAGCTCTGTTTTGTGCCTTTGAGATGAGCACTTTGAGAGGACAACACAACCAGAAGGTGCTGGAAGTGCTGGGAAGATGCAGCACAAAGGCAGTGAAAGGTGGGAGTGAGAACTCGCGTGTGGGTCCCTTCCAACTCAGAATGTTCTGTGACTCTGCTTCAGGTGCCAGGGAGGTGGGCTGGGAGGGTGAGGGGGCTGCTCAGTTCAGTGCCTTTTGCCTGAAGCATCAACGTGTTCGTGCCAAAGTCTGAACCGTTTACATTTTATTCCTAACTTGATGTGTGTGCACAGCTCATAAAATCAGTGATGTGGGTGCCCAGTGGAGATAAAAAACTTCCCACCCGATGTGTACAGTGAATAACAATGATAGTTCAGCTGCACATTTTAGAATTGTTCCTGCTCTTCTAGAAGGATGAAGCTTTTCCATGAAATGGTGGATTTCCTTAAGCTTTGGCTGTTTCTTAGCACCCATGTTAATTTTCATGCGGCTTTTCCATTTGTTTTTCTCAGGTTTTTGGAAACAAAATGCTTGGAGGTGACTGCCTGGCATCTGTGTCAGTGGTGAAACAGGGAAGGCTGTGACCTAGGGGTATGGAATTGGGCAGGTTTCCCCTGGCTGAGCTAAGCTGAGCAGAGCAGGGGGTCTCTGGATTAGGGGGGAGCCTGTGTTTCATTCCCAGTGTGGTTCTGTCCTCGCCAGACAGGTGGGAACAGAGCTGGTGGTGTGGGGCCTGTGTCCTCAGGAGTCATTTTTGTTGTCTGATACTAAGAAAGGAGTGGTTGTCATGGTTACCTGCCTCCCTTTCCTGGTCTTGCCAAATGTCTTCTCTGGAGCGTTGGGCTTGGAGCAGGATTCAGCATTTCCCTCCTGCTGAGATCACACTCTGCTCCAAGCACCTTGAATTTCAGATGTGCTGCTTTGTCACACTGGGGTGACATTTGTGTGCTTGGGTGTCCTGGGAGCCTTTGGTGCTCCTGTCTCTTTCCTGATCCTTCAGGACAGGAAAGAAGTGGCTGAAATGAAGCCATCTGTGGGTTTATCTGGGGGTGCAGCCCTGTGTTTGCAAGTGCTGTGGGGTGTCTGGGTGGGCTCTCGCTTCACCAGGCCATCCATGGGCTCAGGGGCTCAGTACAGACAGTGCCTCCCATGGAAAAACTCCCAGGGATCATCAGCCCAGCTCTACCTTTTCTCTCAGTCTTGGTTTTTAATATCAATCCAGTGTGGCAGGTTAGAAAGTGACCCAAACCACTGAGGTCAGTCTCCACAAACCTTTTGGATTGAATTTGACCTTCTTCCCCCCTTTTAATGCCTTTTTTCCTTCTTTGCCAGAAGAGGAAGCTTGAGTGAGAGGAGAGCAGGTTAACAAAGAGTCTCTTTAGGGGTTTTCTGTGCTGCCTTTGGTTGGCATTGCTTCAGAGAGGTACCTGAGCTCTGAAAAAGGGCTCATGCAAGGCAGGCTAGAGTCCTGTGCAGCACGGGGGTGCCAGGGATTGCAGCAAGTCAGGCCGAAGGAATTCTTGGACGAGGAAGGTGAAGAGTCTCAAAGGAAACATAAAGTCATTTCCCGTTTAACAGAGTACATTTCAGAGATGCTTTAACAATTGATCAAAATCTAAATGTGCAGTGCACTGTAGGGCTTGGTGATGGGTTATTTTATAGACTAACAACTGGGAGCCATGTTAGGCTGAATCCCTGAGCTGCAGGGAAGGTGGCTATCCCATGGGGTGGGATAACTTGCTCCTCCGGGTGTCTTTTGAAATGAAATCAGTTGTATTTACCATTTAAGGAAGATAAATCCAATTAAAATTATGAGGGCGCAAGGAATCCACTGTTGCTCTCTTCCTGTTCAACTTTTATAGTAATAATCATTACCAAAACTCCAGGAATGAGGGGCAGGGGAATCTCTGTGCACAGACAGCCAAGTGTTACAACACAGCTCTGGCTCGGGCTGCTGAGCCCCCTCAGAGCCTGGGCTGGAACATCTGGTCCATGTCCTGTTGGAAGGTCAGCCTGAACAAGCAGGCAGTGGAATCTGGTCCTGACTGCTGCACGAGGGCCTGGACTCCTGGGGCTGGACAGCTGTGTCTGGAGCTGGGAGTCTACTCGAGGTGCTCCTGGGAAAACAGATCGGCCTGTGAGGTCGGGCAGGCAGGAATCCAGTCTCCTCCATTCCCCTCTGGCTCCTGGATGGCTGGAATGCCTCCCAGCAGAGCACTGGGCTTCCCCAGCCCTCCCAGCAGGGTCCTGGTGAGGTGTTCTTGGCGTGACATGTGAGTGTAAGGAGGTGTGGTGGTTCGGGCAGCCGTCCCTTCCTATTTTGTTGGCTCTGCAGCTGGGAAGTGGCCAGGACTCGCTGCTCTGCCCTGCTTTCCTGGGAAAACCCCTTTGGATTAACTAACCTGCCCAGGAACACATCCATTTTTTTGCACACATCCCCCTCACCTGAAATCCACATCACACTGCTCTCACACCTGTCTGGGAGCTCATTTGGAGCAGTGGACAGTGAGCAACTCTGGCTGCCCTGTGAACTGACCTGGGCCCCTCTGGAGATGAGGAGGGAATTGGTGCTCTGTGCACCTTAGGGTGAGCAGTGCCACAGGAGTGGGAAGGCATTAGTCTTTTAATTAGCATTAATAGGGCAATTATTATCTTAATTAAAAGACTGATAATGACACTGAAGTTGTATTTGAGGTTTAACTGCTGCAGTATCCTGAACTGTATGGTTGTTAATCCTCAGTGAGGGTGTTCTGTTTCACTGAGTGATGTTGATTTAACATTCGATAAGCGTCTCAGTGAATCTCTATTAAAGGCATATGTGGAAACCTTAATTTGAAGCATTGCAGAAGAGAGTGAGATCTTCAATTCATAAAATCCTTTTTAAACACTGTGAGCTCCAAAATCTGGCCACTGCCAAAGCAAACTGTATCCTGTAAACTCTGTGCCAGATGTCTCATGTGGGGTATGCTTAAGGTCCAAAGAAAATAAGAAAGAAGGGAACAGTTTGGCCACTGACTCCCTAATCCAGCCTATATAAAGGAGTTTCGTTTCCATTCAGGAAATAACCTCTCCTGGATGGATCCTGTTCAAAATGTGTCTGCTGAACAATCCTTCTCAGCAACCTATGCCTGTGAGCAGAAACAGGATCTCGTGGGAAGGTTTGGGAAGAATCTTAAACCTCCTGAAGTTTGAGAAAGAAGAGATAGTAAAGAGGTGAGAGGTGGCTCTGGCTGTTGGATGTTGCACAGACAAGTGCTTGGCCTGATGTTGGACACAGGGACTTTTCTGATGTGGTCTGGGTGTGATGGGAGATGAAACTTGGGCCAACCTGGGACTCCTGAATGTAACTTCCTCCTGTGCCTTTTTTCACTCTGGGAAGGGCACTCCAGGATATTTGGGTTAAAACAAGCTCCAACCCTAACACTTAATCCTAAACATAACCCTAACCCTATCCCTAAAACTAATCCTAACCCTAAACATTAGGCTAGCCCTAGCATGAACTCTAACCCTAACAATAATCAAAAAATAACCCTGAATGTAACCTAACCCTAGAAATAGGCTTAACCAAAAAACCTAAATACTAAATACTAAACTAACACTAGGTAGCCCTAACGGTCACAAGCACAGCCCAAAAATTAACTGTAAACCCCAAATGCAGACCCTACACGAAAAAGGAGTAACAGCCAACAGCCCTAACCCTAACATTACCCCTACAGCCAAAACCAAAATGTAAACATTAATCCAAACCATAATACAAAACCTGAACCTTAACCTAACCCTTACATAACCCTACCTCAAACCCTAACCCTAATCCTGACTAACCCTGACTCCTAACCTTAAATTGAACCCTAACACCTTGAACATAACTCTAAATACAACCCTTACCTTACCCTAACTGTAACCCCCTAATCCCAACCTGTAACCTGTGCCTTGCCTTGGCTGCTCCTCCTCTGACCTGCCCTGGCTTGTCAGCCCCAACCTTGCACTGCCTTACAGACACATCCATGTCCCTGCCTTGCCCTTCCCACCTCTCCATTGCCTTGCTTTTCCATGCCCACTCATCCCCCACCTTTGCTTTCCTACTTTTTTTCCCCTGGCCTTGCTCTGCCTTGCAGGCATCTCCTTTGTTTTCCCTTGTCTCCACTACAATTGTCTTGCCTTGCAAACCCACCCCTTGCCTTGCCTTGCCCTGCCTACCCCTCCCTTCCCTTGAACTGCCTTTCCTGCCCATCCCCTGCCTTAACCTGCCTCCTCCTTTCTTCCCAGGCCTTGCCATGCTTTGCTTTCCTCTCCTTTGCCTTGCCTGGCCTGTCCAACCCCTCTGTTCCTGCCTTGCATTGCCTTGTAGAACCATTCCCTCCCTTTCCTGCCTGGCTGAGCTCTCCCTGGCCTCTTGCCTGGCCCACCCATCACTGCACTGACCTTCCTCTGCCTTGGCCTTGCCTACAACTTTTGGGCATTCCCTTGCCTTGCCTTGCTCTGCCTTCCCCTCACAGCTCTTGCCTTGCCTTCCCTGCATCTCCCTTGACTTGCCCAGAATTGTCCACACCTCGATTGCCTTGTTTTGCCTGCAAGGAAGGTAAGGGAGACGTAGGCAAGGGAAGACAAGGCAATGGTAGTCCAGGCAAAGCTGGGCAATGGGACTGAAGGCCAAGTGACCCAGAGAGCCTTTCCTCGGCAAGCAAAGGATGCAGTCCCAGGCTTGGTGGATCACATTATAGGACACTGTGAGGAGGGAGATGTTTTTGTCCTGACAGCTCTTCTGTAGGAGCAGTTCTTGGACGGATTCGATCCTGGAGGTGGTTTCCAACCTGCAGTCGGCAAGTTCCTGACAGAAGGTGGCAGTGCTTTTCCAGGGGAAGGAAAGCACGTAGCCCCAGTGTTTCAGGTGCAGATAAGAAGCTGCCTAGTGGAGGCCAAGGGCAGCAGCAACTTTCTGTCCTGGCACATTTGGTGTGGGAGCATTCCCTCAGCTTGTACAGTTATGGAGTTGGTTTCCATATTTTGAAGGCGGTGTCCTGGATGGTTCAGTTTGGCCAATCATTTCCACCTTTCAGAGGTTGCATTCTGAAATTTCTGGCAGTACATTACTTTTCAGCAAGGTAAGCAGCTCAGTCTTGGTGTGCAGCTGGTACAGTGCCCAGGGCAGGTAACACCCAGTACCAGTGTTCTGGCACCTTGGTACAGGATCAGCCCCTGGATATTTGCTGTTTGGGAGGAGGGGATCCCATTTATTTTGAGATGGGGCTCATAGTTCCTCTCTTTGGCAAAGAAACCAGTCTTGGATCCACACATTGGGTGGTCCTGATGAATTCAGTTGCTTTTCCTGGTACACAGCTCTGTCTGTTAGAGCTGTTGAACAGTGGGAATGCAAGAGCCAAGCTGGTGAGCTTTTTGTCCTGGCACCTTTAGCGTGTGAGCAGCCCCTGGTGCTGTTCAGTTCAGCTCCTGACTCCATGAGATGGAAGCATTATGATGGTGCCTGGAGCTGAGAGGGAAAGTGCAGATGCCAGGGTGTGTGGTGCAGTTCAGGTAATAGCCAGCAACAGCTTTCTCACTTTTGTGAGCTCTGTTTTTGCTGGATGTTTTTGAGTTTGTAGCTGGACTCTTTGATAATGAAAATAATTATTAGCAAAAAGGATTTCGTGTTGCTGTTTGAGTGTGGTGCAAATAAGAGTTTGTACTTGCAAGGGGAAGGTCTGTGAAATCTTTCTGTCCTGACAGAGTTCATCTAAGAGCAGTAACGTTTTCAACTTGGTTTTGCTCTTTGGTGGTTTCGGGATAAGCAAGGAGCGTTGGCTCCTTTTGCAAGTCCACAGCGCCATTGTGTGGTGGTTTTTTGGGCGCTGACCATTGTCGGGTGAAAGCCAAGAGCTTTTGTGTCCTGGCACTGTCGGTGTAGGAACAGTGAGTGTAATGTAGGGGTTCCCTTGTGGATCTTCGACACTGAAAGAATGTGATACTGCATATTCCTGAGAAGGAAGATGAGTGTGATGAACAAAACCCCCATGCCCTGTCTCCCTGCACTGTTGGTGGGAAGGAGGGGGGAGCTGGGGGAAGAAAAGGTGTTTTTAAGGGCTTATTTTACTTCTCATTGTCCTCCTCTGACTTTGTTAGTAATAAATTCACTTTGTCTCTAAGCTGAGCCTGTTTTGCCCTTGGAGTGTTTTCTCCCGCTCTTTAACTCACAACCCCTTCATTAAATTTTTGTGTCCTCTGCCCATCTGTGGCAGGGCAGAGCAAGTGAGCAGCTTCTGTGGGTTCCTGGTGCTTGGTCAGCATCAAACCACAACACCAGCCCAGGTCCCTCGGGATGGCAGCATGACCCCCTGGCCTAAGCACCACCAGTTTGGTGTTATCTGCCAGCTTGCCAAAGGTGCCCTCTGCCCCAGCTTCCAGACCATTAGTTAAGGAAAATGTTAAACAGGATAGGTCCCAGTGCTGATTCTGAGAGACTCTGCTTGTTCCTGGTCCCACAGTGGACTTGGTGCTCCTGAGCAGCAACCCTGGGGCCCAGCTGTCCAGCCTGTTTCAGTCCTGGTCACTGTTGGTTCATGCAGTCCGTGTTCCTTTGAGTGAATTTAACTTCATATTTTAAAAAAATAAATTGCCAGGTGTGCATTAGCTTTCAGAATCCCATCACACCAACATCCCTCACTGCATGTTTCCACCAATTGCCCCAAAACCTAAAGAGAAGGAAACACCCTGTAAAATATTCATGAAAGGCCAAGAAGGGGTTTTAATTATGGCTTTGGGTCTTCTGCTTTGGGTCTGTCAGTGCCAAATGAGTGTTTCCTCCTTTTCCTTTCTGGCTGGTAGTCCCTGCTCCTCACAAACTGTCTGCAGAGATCGTCGCCCTGATGCGAGGGCCTGCTGTTCTGTCTCTCTCTTGGCAGGGGTTGTTCCCAAGCAGCCCTGTGTGCTGGAGCATGCTGGCAGCTCCTGTTGGAGGGCCCTGGAGCTGTGGCATCCCTGTGAGTGTTGTCATGACCTGGAGAACTCGTTCTCTTCCTCCTCCTCCCTGCTGAGCTGTTGCTGTTGATGGTGTTCAGGAACCAGCTGCGGTGTTCATTGTCCCGCTGCGGGGATCTGCTCCTCTCCCTCTCCCTGGCACTGTTCCTCTGGCTGTGCATCACCTTAATCCTGCCAGGCAGACCCTGTGGTCCTGCAGAACCTGCCTCGCTGCTGGTTTCCGCCTGACTGAGGAAGGAGTGGGATGATGAAGAAGATGCCATTTCTTCCATTTGCAAATCCAAACACCTGGAGAAAAAAAAAAAAAGAGTGACCTCTGTTTAGGGCATTTTTTGCAGACTCATCTGGGATCCAGTCATTTTTTTGGAGAGGTTCCTAAAGCAGAGAACCAAGGTCACCAATGGGAAATTCAGACACCTGGGAAATTCCTAACAGGTCTGTCTGTGTCTTTATACCCCCTACAACCTCCATTTCACAGAATCCCAGAATGGGTTGGGTTGGAAGGGACCTTAAAGCTCATCTCATCCCAACCCCCTCCCATTGGTAGGAACACCTTACACCATCCCAGGTTTCTCCAAGCCCCATCTAACCTGGCCTTGGACACTTCCAGGGATGGGGCAGCCACAGCTGCTCTGGGCAACCTGGGCTGGAGCCTCACCACCCTCACAGGGAAGAATTCCTTCCTTATATCTAATCTAAATCTTCCCTCTTTCACTTTGAAATCATTACCCCTCATCCTGTCACGACATTCCCTGGTAAAGAGCCCCTCCCCATCTTTCCTGGAGGCCCCTTTAAGTCCTCTTCTCTGCATGAGCCAGCTTCAGAGAGCAGACAAGGAGCAGCTTACACAGGGCAGCAGCCTAAAGCCCAGCAAGGGAAGAGAAGAACCAGTGTGGGACAGCTCAGAATTGACAGCATTGAAGGATGCAGGGAGGAATCGTTTCCTGTGGCAGAAACACTCAGGAGGATGAGAGGACAAACAGCAAAGCCAGGAAAAGGAAACACATTCTGAACATGTCACCCTGGTTATTACCTGGCATAGAACAGCAAATAGGCTTGCTGCTCCAGAACTGTGTGGATGCCACAACTATCCACAGTCACATCATTCATCTTGTACCACTGCCCATTGCTCGCCTGCAAAGGAAGGCACCCAACTCTGAAGAGGAAGGGCAGTGTTTCTACACTGAAAACTTCCAAACCAAGAGTACACCAAAACAAGCCCAATCTAGCCCCAAAGGAGGAATTCCCCCAAAGCCTTGGCTGCCAGTAACACTGCCAGGTTTGTCTCCCCGGCACCACATTTTTCTCTGTCAGGAGGGAAGTTGCTCTTCACCTTTGTGTAGCAGAAAAAGTGTCCTTCAAGACAGGTGTGACCGCTGTGCACCACAACAGCATACAAGGAGTACAGGAGGGGTTCTCCAGCTGTGTCAGACATGTATGGCCGAAGATCCAAGTACTCAGGGTACTCCACAACCTATGGAGAAACCAAGACTGCTCAGAAATTATCCTGAGCTACCACACAAAATAGCCTTCAGCAGGTAATGGTTTGGGGTGGGAGGAAACTGTTCTCTGCCAAAGCAGCTCTGTCAGAGCAGAGTCCAGGCTGGTCTTCCCATGGGAAGTCTCCTCTCTCCAGGAGGGAACACGAAAAGCCCAACATGAGCAGCTTGTGACAGAGCACACTGCTTTGGGAAATCTTCTGCTGCAGAGAGGAGGTTGCTGCTTGCAGACACACCTGGCTGATCTTCCTGCTGGTCCGTTCATCAGCCCTTCCCAGACACACTGTGAGGACCCTGGGCTCATGATGGATTGTGACCGTCTTGGAGGCAGCAACCTTCTTCTTACACCTTGAACCCAAGCACAGAGCTGAGTGCTGGAATGCACCTGATCTTGCCTCAAGAGTGCCAGACAACCTTTCCTTTCTCACACCCTGGCACTAACTTCAAACCTATTCCATATTCAAAAAGTCCATATCTCATTATTATGCATTAAACCTCTCTGAGAAATCAATTCTGCTTGATTTCAGCAGCCTCTCATGCAGAATCTGGTGTTGATATATGGTAAGAAATCTTACTTGCCACATTTGAACCACTTTTTCCCATCCAGATGCTTGGGTGTCACAAAACCCTCCAGAGCTGTGGTGAGGGATGAAGCTCCCTGGAGGAGTGAGAAAGGAGCTGCTGAGCTGTGGAAAATGTCCTCACCCAAACATTTCCCAGGAGATGACAGGAAGACCCAGGCAGCTGATGCTGAGGAGACCCACCACGACCCCACAGGCAGTGATTGTAAGGAGACAGAGAGAGGAGTGTGATCCTGAACATTTCCTTGTGTTCCAGGGGTTCCTGGGCCATCTATAGCTCCCTCTCAGTGCCACTGATGGTGTGCAGGGACATCAGTAGTGAAAACTGACCCAACCCATCAGCCTGGGACCCAGACAAGTGTTGAGGCAGGACAGAGGGAAGGAGGAGGAGAGCAGGTCAGTGGTGCAGAGGGGATAATGCTGCTTGTTCAATTTAAACCCAGCACCACAGACAGGCCAGTGCCACAGCCTCTGCAGAAGGACACTGTCCATTCCACATCCTACTCACCACCAAGATCCCTTGGGCTCACAAAAGAGGTTTTTAAGACAAATGCTTTGGTTCTGGAAAGCTACAGGGTCCTTGGGACCTCTTGAAGCACAATTGCAAACATCTTACTTTGATTTTCAAAAGGATATCCATGAAGGCCATGTAGAAATCAGAAACTGCTTTGCAGCTCAGGCATGTGACTGGAAGGAAAATCAAAATGCTGAGGGAAGTTAATTGGTGTCAGTTTATGTTCGTAGGTCCTCCTACGCCGGTCATCACAGGACCAGCTGCATGTCACAGACAGGCAGAAGGGCACAGAAAATGCCAAGAAGAGCAGCAGTTGAGGAAACGTACCTCTGGTTCTCAGAACGCCCCGAAATATTTGATGGATGATGGTAGTTCCTTGGGAAGAGCTGTCCAAGCTGGAAATAAATGGTAATGGAAATAAAGAGAGTTACCTCCTCCAAGAGTTCAGCTTAGAAAGCTCTGGGCAGAGGTTTTCCTTGATGGGAGTACTTCAAGGAGTCCAACAGATTCAGGAACACTGAAAAGGGAATTTTCTTGTGCTTACTCGCTGCTTCCATTCAGACAAGCTCTCTGCATGGCACTGAGAGTACACCGTAAGAACTCATAGGCATCTCCTGGTATGTCAGGCTTAAATTCTCCTATGACTAAGAAAGAAGTTAGTAGTCCTCCCCTCAAAGAAGGAAAGAAAACATGCTGAAGCACCTGAAATTGCTTACATCTGAGGTCCCTGATGACAGCCCTAGGCCGGATGGCACTGGCTGAGGAATACAGGACCTTCCGAACGTGAGCTTCCATGATGCACATCATGCAGAAACCTTGCTCATGACCTGAGGAAGGAAGGAAGCTTCTTAGGTTAGCAAAACAGTCCCCAGGTAGAAAACCTAATGGAGATCTTGAAGTTGTGAAGATTCTCTGTTCCTCCTCTCCCGAGGTGCCAGTGTCCTGACAAGCCCAGGACATTCCAGTGCATAGAAAATGCTCTTCACAGGGAGGCTAAACTGGCACAAGTTTTCTGTGCAATAAGCCAAGAGGGTTTAATTTGAAAGAAGAGGTGCCTTTCTGAAGATGAATGCACCTCGATAGGACAGGTGGCTTTTAGTTTGAGTGTTTGAGGAACATAAGCTCACGGGGCTAACAAAGAAGGGCTGCTGTTGTCCTAAATCCAACTGCAGATTCTGGGAAACCTTGGTATGTACCCGAGAGATTTAAAAGGAGATATTCCTAAAAGTACTCACAGAAGCGGCTGTGCTGACGAGAGAGCAGGTAATTAGCCAGGGGGGGTGTGTATGTCAGGCATTGCAGGACAACGTTTAGGTAGCAAGTACTACCAAGGTTGTAAAGTCCTGCTCCAGGTCTCCGTTTTTGCCGCCAGCCCATGCAAATCTTCTCTGGGGGAAAAAGGATCTTTTGTGGTGGATTCATTCCCTTGCCAATGACTGCAGGCAAACAACATTTGAAAAGAGGTGAGACAATAGGTGACAGGTACACTTTTCCCTGGGTAATGGCCAGGCAGGGCCCAGAGAGTGGTGGTGAATGGTGCTGCATCCAGCTGGCATCTGGTCACTTTGTCCCCCAGGGATTAGTGTTGGGCCCAGTTCCTGTTTAATATCTTTAGTGATGATCTGGATGAGGTGTGAAATCAGTAAATCCACAGATCACACCAAATTTGGTGTGAGGGTCGACCTGCTGGAGGGTAGGAAGGCTCTGCAGAGGGATCTGGACAGGCTGGATCAATGGAACAAGACCAACAGTATGAGGTTCAACACCACCAAGTGCCAGGTCCTACACTTGGGTCACAATAACCCCATGCAGTGTTCCAGGCTGGGGGCAGAATTGGAAAGTGGCCCAGGCAAGAAGGACCTGGGGGTACTGGTCAACAGTGGCTGAACATGAGCCAGCAGTGTGCCCAGAGGGCCAAGAAGGCCGATGGCATCCTGGCTTGTATCAAGAGTAGTGTGGCCAGCAGGACCAGGGCAGCGATTGTCCCTCTGCACCTGGCACTGGTGAGGCCACACCTTGAGTCCAGTTTGGAGCTCCTCAGGTCAGGAAAGACATGGATGTGCTAGAGCATGTCCAAAGAAGGGCAGGGAAGCTGGGGAAGGGTCTAGAGGGTCAATCCTATGAGGAACAGCTAAGGAAACTGGGATATTTTATCCTGAAGAAAAGGAGGCTCAGGGGTGACTTTATGACTCCCCAAAAGGAGGTTGTAGCCAGGTGGGGGTTGGCCTCTTTTCCCAGGCAACTAACAATAGGACAAGAGGATATATAGCCTTGAGCTCTCCCAGGGGAGGTTCAGGTTGGACCTCAAGAGGAATTTCTTCACAGAAAAAGTGATTAGATATTGGAATGAGGTGCCCAGGGAGGTGATGGAGTCACCATCCCTGAGGTATTTAAGAAAGATTGGGTGTGGTGCTTATTGCCATGGTTTAGTTGACATGGTGGTGTTTGGTCAAAGGTTGGACTCAATGACCTTTGAGGTCTTGTCCAACCTAATTGACTCTGTGATTCTTTATGTGAATACTGTTGCTTGAAAGCTTTTTTAGATGCTGAGTTCAGTATATGACACCAAGGACAACAGTTCTAACCACCAACCCAGAAACATCAGGGGAAGCCTAACACCCCACAGACATCTACTGACAGGGAAACAGTTCTGGAAAACAGTCTGTTCCCCTGTTAAATCTGCCGAAAGTCCAACAAATCTACACTGATTTCTGGGCCTCAGGCCACCTTCCTTTCCCCTCTAGAGCCTTGGATTATCAGATCTTCACTTTTCCTGATTGTAATGTGATGAAAACAAGCAACACCTGGGCCTGGCTGCTCTCAGGGAGTGCCCCAGAATTCACTCCAGGCTGTCAGCACATCAACACTCAGGGATGGAGCAGTGGCCATGTCCTTCATCCGTGGGCATTTACAAAGTCCAAGCTGGCTGGTGAAAATGTTACTCAAAGAAGTCATTCCCTGCTGTAGCCATTGCTCCTCTCAGGTACAGAGTGAAAAGCTTTGGATGACAAAGGATATCAGGACCTCCTCCAGAGAGATCACCTGTTGGGAAAGGAAATATCTGTAGCTCAATAAAATGATTTAAAAAACCCCACATTCTACCCAAAAAGCACCTTCAGCTGTCAAAAGCGTTCTGTTGGTGCTTGCAGCTGCTGCCAAGGACAAAGAATACTTGGGAAAAGGCAGGGGAAGGAGCCAAGTTACCCCAATGGGCAGCTTTTGCTGGCCCACTCCTCAGGACACCAAACATTGCATGGGTGAGATCACAATCGCCATGCACAGGTTCCACATCTCTGCCTCTGCTGTGACACTTTTGTGACACACAACATCATCAAGGTGGGATCCATCCTGCTCCAGAAGTCTCTGGACGGGGTGGGTTGACCCTCACAGGCTTGTGTTAATTAAACAGCATTGCAATGCTTTATTTGTATGGAGATGGATTTAACAATGGTAATTAGCAAGCTGCATGGTGATGGTTTCTCCAAGGATGTTTCCCTGTGGATCCCAGTGTGTTTCCCAAGTGCTCCAGTGACCAGGTTTTACTTTAACAAGATGTGAAGTGCCATGGAAGGCAATCCAGGATTTTGGCATCATTCCCACATGACCCCTTTGCTGAATCCCATTGTTTCCTCATCTCACAAGCAAATAATCCAAAATATCCCTCTTGGACAGAGCCCCAGGGTGGAAATCATCCTGTGATTGCAGTTTGGCCACAGAAATCTGTTGGAAGGGCTTCACTTGCTTCATTTTTTCCAAGTTATTTTATACCCCCACGTGTCTCTCAGCTCACAGGTTTTCAGCTTGATGACACCCCTCACAGAACAACATGAGGATTAAAGTGTTTCAGACACATAAAGTCCTCTGCAGAAGCCCAGGACAATCCACATTTTTGTAGAAAAAGCAATTTCATACACATCTTGTGAAGCAGAATCATAAAAATGCCCATTTTTTCATCACCTTGTCTCACACCATGAAGTTAAAAACATTTTTCTTCCACTTCCTGCCTCAGAAAGAGTTTTAATACTTCCAATAACTTAATGTTCATACTCTTGTGACCCTGTAAAGTGTGGTTTTGGGGGCAAAAATTAATTAAAAGCTACTAAATCCTGAATGCCGGAGGTGAAGAGAGGGCACCGGCCTCCCTGCAGGGAAGCTGCAAGGCGAGGGACACTCACTGTGGCTCCAGAGAATTGCTGTTTTGACTGAAACTGATCCAAAATGTACTTTGGGTTAGAAAGGGGTGAGAAGGGGCCATTTGAGGCAGCATTTCATCACTCCACGGGGTGTTACTGTTGCCTTTTGGTTTTGTTCTGCCTTGACAACAGGGAAAACACATCAAATCTCTTTATTCTCCAACTTCTGATTGACTCTGGAGCCGTTTTATTCGTGACTGCCCCGCTCCCAGCTGGGGCACACGGCATCACTCCTGCTCCTCTCCCATGGCAACGGAGCACGGCCCCCAAACACGACTGGATGCCCACAAGGGAACGCTGACCTTGGTCCCTGGGATCGGTTGCCAACAACAGAACTTGGCCCTCAGAGCTGCCCTCGGACATAACCAGGTGCCAGCAGTGGAAATGACCAAATGACCACGTGCCAGCCAGGGAATTTTGCCCTCAGCCATGGCCAGGTGCCGCCCATGCAGCGTCCTTTTTTCCCTGATCCCTCCGGATCAAAGTAAGCGCTTTGATTTAAGGAGTATCAGATCTTTATATTTACAGGGAGAATTCTGACCCCTGCAGGGAATGATTTAATGGTTATTTTCAAGGTGATTTTAAAGATTATTTTCAGGCTCTGGCGTTCGCTCCTGCACCTTAATTAGTGAGAACTGCGCTCCTTTGGAACCACTGAAAATAATATGGAATATTTTGGGTCTAATTCAAGGGCATTTTGCTCTTGTGCTGCCCAGTGTGATTCCTGTGCCTCCATCGAGCACCCCTGAGGTCATCTTGCAGGGGCTGCCATCCCTCCTCGCTGTGATCACTGGCTTTAATTCAATCAACCCCTCTCACAGAGATCCAGGTAGCTGCAAAACATCTTACTGAACATATCCCCCCTGACTGGGGAATGACAAGGGGGGAAATCTTCATAAATATCATTTCTGGGGATGATAGCAGAAGGTGTTTTTATCTTTAGACTTTAGTGATGTAGTGGATGTTTGCTTTCCTGTTTTCCTTGATTTTTATTAGTAGTTTCATATTGCTGCACCTCCAAATCCAGCTCAGATCTGCGGAAAAGAGGGAAAACATCAAAGAACAACCCAAAAACACAGTTTCCCAGATCTGCTCATCAAAAGGGGTTTAGGAGGAGGCGGCCTGGTGCTGATTGCAGGTTATCGTCAGAAATCCTCAAATCCTTCCAAATCCATTTTGCCACAGTGGAATTTTAGGGATAAAAGTGCATAAATAAGTGATGTTAAAGGTGAGTTCTTGCCAAGCTTTGCCAGCATCTGGATCCAGGTCCTCCAGGTGTTTAGGATCTCCAGGACCGTCCCACGCCAGGCCCAGCCAGCAAGGGTCACCAGTGCCCCTTGGTAAGCTGAAAATGAGCCCAAAGCCTGCTGGTTTGGGTTTCAGAGTGAAACGTGAGCTCCTGCTGGGAGAACTCGGAGTGAAATCCACCCAGTGGACAGACGAGGAACCACCCTGAAACCTCTCCAGGTTCCTGGTTGTGGGTTGATGCCCCTCGGAGTAGTGGACCCTCTTCCTGAGGGGTCTGCTGGTCTGGTCACCAGCACCATCATCATCATCAGCCCCCTGCTCTCCTGACACAACCTTCTCTCTCTCTGTTCTTTGCAGTTGACAGAGGTGCCAATGACTGCTGGGGTGTGCCACATGTGCTTTAGTAAGTCCCACAATTTTGGGATGGGAAAGGGGATTCCACCACCCTCAATCCCCATCTGGGCTTCTCTGGTGCTGGGCTGGATCTCCCAGACCCAACACCCACCTGAGGTGTCCTCCAAAAGGGCTGAGATGTCCTGAAATGAGTGGAAAACATCCTCCAAAGGTCTGGAAACACCCCAATAAGTACAGAGAATAATGATGAAATGATAATAAATCCCATTTTTCAGTTATTTTATCCAAAACTATAGTATTTAGGGCTGTGTTTGCTGCCCAAACTATTTTGCCAAATGATTCACTTCTTGTTCATGAAACTGTCAATAACTGTTGATTTGTACCATTACGAGGGAAAGGAGAATAAGTGGGTCTGAGTGATATAGGAGGCAAAAACTGGCCTCTGAGCACCCACTTGATCATTTAAATTGGTCATGAAACATCATTCCTGGACCATTAACATATGTCCATCATTAGTTGCAGCATTTATTAACATTAATTTGTTAATTAGGTGTGGGCACTGCCTCCCTAAACCTTTTTCTGTATTTTGCAGTTATCCTCAGGGCTTGAACGTTTTTTTGCCTGGACCCAGAAAGGTGAGTGACAGCTCAGCTCCCTCCCCAGACCCATGCAACTTCCGTAACACAAACTTTTTTTTTAAAATAAATCTGGATTTTTACATCAAACCAAAAGTCATGATCTCTTTAGGTCTGAGTTCCTGCCGCTGCTCATGCAGTGCTGCCAGCAGGGATTTTGGGCTGTTTTGAGCCAAAACGGGGGAGAGCTGCTGCCCCACTGCTGGGGAGAGCTTGGCGCTTTCTGGCGCTGCCCCTCACCCTCTTTTTTGCCCCCATTTTTAAAAATTTCTGCACCAAATAAAATGTTTGTCATTCCACACTGACTGTGCTGCCTCTGCAGACAGTGCCTTTCTTTGAAGGTGCTGGGGTAGACCTTTGATAATTTTCTCCTTGGAGAGCCTTTCCTTTCACTCGCATCACTTCCAATCCCCTCGGTGTGTTTCCCGTGCATTTCCCAGGTGTGGCAGCCCTCCCCGAGAGCCGAGCTGAGCCGGCCCGTGGCCAGCAGGGGCCTGGCCCTGCNCCGCGGCGGGGCCGGCCCGGGACCTGCTCCAGCAGTGCCTGTGGGCAGCGGGCATCACCGAGCAGCTGCTGGAGGCCGAGGCCAAGCGGGAGCCCGGCGGCTTCCAGCCTCCCTCACAGCCCGTGGGGGCTTCCCGCAGCGCCCCGCAGCTCTGCCCCGGCGGCGGCCAGGCGGCCCTGGGCCCGCAGCAGCTCCTGGCCAGCGGCCGGCCCTTCGTGCAGCACCCCGGGCCCTTGAGCAGCCTCCCGCTGGGCATCGGGCCCGCCCAGCTGCGGGGACAGCAGGTGACGGCCACCGCCCTGCCAGCGCCACACGTCGTGTTCCTCCAGCAGGCAAGTGCGGGCCTCGCTGCGGTGACCGCCTGCCGTGCCCTGGGACAGGCTTTTGTAGTTCTGCGGTTTGAAGTTCTGGTTTTCAGTTTTACTTTTTAGTTCTTCTAGTCCTGTTTCTATTTCTTTAAGTTCCTATGGTTTTGTTTGTTTGTTTGTTTGTTTGTTTTAATTTTGCTAATTCTTTTCATTCTGTATCTTTTTATTTCTTTTATATTCTGCTGTTTCAGTCCTGTTTCTTTCCCTTTGGTTCTTTCACCTGGGAAGGGGGAAGAGGAACGGGCACAAAGAGCCCAATACTGGAGCTTTTATTTAGCTCAGTCTTCGCCTCCCTCTGTAGACCCCCGATTTGTGGGTTGGGGGCACACAAGCCCATTTCTGGGGTTCCGACCCTGACAAGGGCAGTACTGCAGCACCTTTTTCACATCCTGGAGCCCTTAAGTTTGGAAAACTCTCGAAGATCCTCAAATCTGATTCTTTTTGTCCTTCCTTGTACACACTGATGGCAGGAGGGAGTCCCTTCCTCCTCACGCATTCAAACCAACCCCAAGCAGTTTGCAGGTTAAAAAGCACCAGATTCAGAGCGTGTTTTCATTTTTCGTGTTGTTTTTCACCCCTGTCCAGGTGCCGCAGAGGATCATCCTGCAGGTGAAGCAGCCGGGCCCCACCACACTTGCCCTTTTCCCTGGCCCAGTCACCTGTGTCCTGGGGAGTGGCCAGGGGCCGGGGCCACCGGTCCCCAATCCCAGCAGCCACCCACAATCTGCCACCAGTGTTCAAGTGCCATTGTCCTGTGGCCACCAGCACCCTGGAGCACCAGCACCCCAGCACAGCAGCATCCCAATGCCCAAGGCTGCGGGAATTGAGCTGTGGCATGGTGAAAGCTTCTGGAGCCTGGAGCCAAACTGGGGGAAAGTGGACTCTTTTGTTTCCTATTTTTAATAGAACTCTTGATGGAAAATGTCATAAGAATCCTAAGTGAGATTATTTAGTGTTAAGGCTTGAGTTTAAACGCATCCCCAGTTTTGTTTCATGTTTGCAAGATATCATCACCCTGGTCCCTGAGGAGAGGACCTAAAGGAAGGGGGCAAGGAGCCGGTCACAGCGAAACGGACAAAGCAGGTACGGGGGAGAAGAGAGAAATTGCAGCGGTGTGGGAAAGGGGAGGGAAGTCCCGGGGTACAGAAAAAGTAACAGCGGCCCGCGGGCCCGTCACTGCCCGCAGCTCTTGGTTTCGGTGCTCCCGGGAGCCTTTAAGGGTTCAGGTGCTCCCTTCTCCTCCCGCACCTCCCAGCGCTCGGCACTCCCCGTGCCCCGACGCACACGCGGGTGTCCCACAGCGCTGGCGGACAAAGCCTCCCGGCCACGGAGCCGCGACAGCTCAAGGGAGCTCTGGAGAGATACGGACGCTCCCGGCGCCTGTCCCGGAGAGTGTCCGCCTCCTCCAGGCCCCGCCTATGCCGGCCGGGAGCCACGGCGGGTGGGCTGCAGCCGCCGCCTCGCAACCCCGGACGGGCCCGCGGAGACGCCGCCGCAGCGCCGAGGGGCCGCTCGTCCCACCAGCTCCGGGATCGCGATCCCCATCTGCTGCTACCGCCGCCACCAGGCTGCTCCCGAGGCTCCGCCAAGCCGTTCCCGGGGCTCAGCCACGCCGTTCCCGGTGCCTGGCCGCTGCTGCCGGGCCCCGCGCTGCCGGTACCGCCGGCGGGAGCACTGCGGGGGCACCGAGCTGCAGTTCCGCGCTTTGGCCGCTCGGTGGCAGCCGCGANGAGGGGATATGCGGGGGGACACGCGGGGACATGCAGGGACATGCGGAGATAGGCGGGGACATGGTGGGACACGCGGGGATAGGTGGGGGCATGCGGAGGGACACGCGGGGACACGCGGGAGAACACGTGGGGACACGCGGGGACATGCGGGGGCTCCGAGAGGGGACACGCACAGGGGAAGGGCGCGGAGGAGAAGCTCTGGGAGCCGTGCGTGGGGATGGCCGGCAATTCCCCCCGGGATAACCCCCAGGACAGCCCATCAGGGGTACCCACGGGCGGGATCCCACCCGGGATCCTCCGCAGCCCCCAGACTGCCAGCGTTTCACCCCAAAGTGCGGAGTTCGGTGGTGGTTGTGGTTCTTTTTCTTTTATGTAATATAAGAAGGGAGGGGGTTTCCTTTTCCAAAATACTCAGTTTGGAGGCTTTCCAGTGCTTTTCCACACCTTCAAGTGATTTTTGGTTTTGGTTTTGCACGTGAAAATGTGGGGAGGTTTTGCTTTCTGGCTGTGGAAATCTAGGAAAGGATTTGGCTTTCCTGGGAGCCCCAAAATGGGAGTTTTTCCCAAAAAATTGTTTTGTTATTTCCCCCCCGTTTATATATTTACACTCATCTATTTAGACTAAATCTATTTGCTCTTATTGTATAGAATATCTATTTATAAGAATATCTATTTATACTTCCATATCTATTGACTATTAAATCTATTTACACTTATATTAGCACTTACATAGCACATCTACATAGGCTGTTGGTTGAAACTGAGGTATTTTGTCCCTTTGAAATCCTTTTAGACTTCTCTATTTTTACTTAAAAATCTACTTACATTTATTTAGTTATCTGCTTGCATACAGTCTCTATTTAGACACCCTCTATCTTTCTATTCAGTTTCTTATAAAGTCCTTTCTATTACGTAGTATATACAACTTTTTAGTTTGAAATCAATTTATATCCATATTTATATTCAATATAAGTAAAAATGAGACTTCTTTCCTCTATTTTTACTCCTCACGCCCATATTTACAAAGCTTTGATATTTTTTAACACTTTCCCCATGAAGTTTCAGGTATTTTGGCCCTTTGAGATGATTTTAGACTTCTCTATTTTTACTTTATAATCTACTTACATTTACTTAGTTATCTCCTTGATTACAATCTCTACTTACACACCCTCTATCTCTCTATTCAGTTTCTTATAAAGTCCTTTCTATTACGTAGTATATACAACTTTTTAGTTTGAAATCAATTTATATCCATATTTATGTTCAATATAAGGAAAAATGAGATTTTTTTTCTCTATTTCAGCTCCTCACACCCATATTTACAAAACTTTGATATTTTTTAACACTTTTCCCATGAAGTTTCAGATATTTAAGACAGTTACACAGGGCAGAGCCTCTAAAATGAGCTACCTCCTCTTTAGTTTTAACCATTCCACTTTCAGCAATAAGGAGAGATGGATGTGAGAAGGTAAAAGTGAAAAAATTACAGAACAGGTGTGAAGGGTGGTGGGTGCCCCTGCACGTGGGGTGGTTGGTCCCACAGAGCAGTAAGTGAAACAGCTGATGCTTTATTATTCTTCTGACATAAATTCCACACTGGGGATTTCTTTTGTTTTCTTCTTTTCTTTCTTCTCTCTCCCTTGGTTTTTCTTTTTTTTCCTTCTGTGCCAGATGGCACCATTTTCCATCCTCCTATAATCATCAGCTACCTAAAAATGTAGCCTCTTGCCTTGGTGCTTGCCATGCTGAGTCAGGAATGTGAATATTTAATTAATGGAAATGCTGGGCAGTGCCCTTCCTTGTTTGGCCAAGCGTTTGCTCATTTGGTCCCCTGGGCAGAATATCATTGTTGTATTGTCAAATTGTGGCTTCAGGTGTGGGGAGGATCGATCCTGCCTCTTTAGCTGACACAGCATGGACCTCCTAAGGGCCTGGAGGGGCAGGACCAAGGGAATGACAGAGGACAGGGATGGATGAGATATTGGGAAGAAATTCTTCCCTGTGAGGGTGGTGAGGCCCTGGCACTGGTTGCCTATGGAAGCTGTGACCTCCTCACCCCTTGAACTGTTCAAGTCCAAGTTCGATGGGGCTTGGAGCAAACTGGTCCAAGCCCTGAGAACAAAATGAGCTTTAAGGTCCTTTCCAGCCCAAACCATTCTGGGATTCTAGGATTTCTCCAGTGCTGTGTGTGCCAAAGCACGTGATGCTCCAGCCAGGACTTGGCAAAATTTCATTAAACTTAACAACAGCCATTTCACTGACTCTTTTGAGGTTTTTTCCTTAATATGAACAACTTGAAGCCACGTGCCAGTAGAGGAACCCTTCTCCTGTCCTGCTGCATGGAAAACCAGCACGGAGAGGGAGCTGGCAAGTTCAGACAGCAGTGCCCATCCTCCCTCTGCTCCCCCTGCTGCAAGGCAAGCCCTTTACCCAAGATCTGGGAAGCTGAGAGCTGAGCTTAAGCCCAGATATTCCACTGTGCTGTGAATTAAACCCAGATTTCAAAAAGAAAATAACCACCCAGCATACATTAAAATATTCCTCTAAAGCAATTGTTTAAACTGTTGATAAATTTTCAAAAATAAAGCTGAAAGAAAATTAGCTGCTCATTTCTTGTGATTACTATTTTGGTTTTTGAGAGGAAAAAGACGTTTTTATTTTATAATTCCCTTTAATTTTACTTTATCATTTTCAACTGCTTTATTTTAGAAAGGAAATAATTTTCGGATATATGACTTGACCTCCATGTCATCTTTTTTTATATTTCCTACCTATAAATTTCCATTGTCGTTTCCATGGTTTCAATTTTTTTTTTCCCTTTCTCCCCGAGTGTCAGCGATAGGAGCAGACCCGCGTTCATAAATTAAAGGATGGACAAAGCGGGGGCTCGAACAGATTTTGGGGATCGAATAAAGGCTGGAGCCCCCCCGATGAGGGATGACGTCACGGCTCCCTTGACCACCGTCCGCATCCCCCTTCCCGGTGACGTCACCAGTCCTCCCCCGCGCTTGCGCAGTGCGCGCCCAGCACCCCCCGGCGCGGCGCGGAGGATGCGGGGCTGCAGGTGGGTGTGGGGCCGGGGCCCGGGGCTGCGGGTGCGTGTGGGGCCGGGGGCCCGGGGGGCGGTGAAGGATGCGGGGCTGCGGGTGGGTGTGGGGCTGGGGCTCTGGGACGCTGAGGG
>VXAC01000338.1:8321-19377 GCA_013399225.1 Rhipidura dahli | reverse complement strand
TGGGGGGCGCGGGGTGTGCGCGTGCGGGCAGCGGCGGAGGGAGGGGCGGCGAGCGCAGCGAGGGCGTGTCCGCCTGTGTGTGTGTGTTTGTGTGCGTGTGCGCGCAGGGCTCTGTGTGTGTGTGCGCAGCGGTGTGTGCAGATGTGTGTGCAGGGGATGTGGGTGACAGATGCGTGCGTGCAAGGGGGGGTGTGCATGCGGATGTGTGTGTGCAGATGTGCGTGTGCAGATGTGCGCGTGGAGCTGCAGGAGTGCATGTGCAAGCATGTGTATGTGCAGGTGTGTGTGCAGGTGTGCGCACAAGCAGCCATGCCCGTGTGCAGGTGTGTGCACGCAGCGGCGTGCTGGTGTTTGCGGGGCTTGGAGCTGGGTGCTGCGGGCATGGTGGGGTCCGTGGTGTGTGTGTGCGGGAATGCACGAGGGCACGGTGGTGCACAGCATGTGCGAGGGGATGCAGGCATGCACAGGTGTGCACACATGCACGCTGTGTGGGGATGCGTGCTTGCAAAGGTGCGTGTGCATGCACAGGGCACGTGGGGATGCGTGTGTGTGTGCAATGTGTGCTTGCCTTGCTGTGCACACACACAGCCCAGCACGTGCCCCACCGGAGCACGCGTGCATCTGTCTGCAAACACCCCATGCACGTGTGCATGGCTCTCTGTGTGTGTGCTTTGCCTTTGTGCATGACGTGCGTGCTCAGGGTGTGCACAGGGTGTGCCAGGCACAGAGCAGGCGTGGGCACTCTCCTGTGTCTGTGTATGCACCCACGTGCCCCACGGCATGCGTGCAGCAGGTGTGTGCACTGGGATGGGCTCACCTCCAGATGCACACGTGGAGGGTGTGCGTGCACAGGGCGTGTGCAGGCATGTGGGGACTCAGGGCACCCAGTGGTGTGCCCATGTGCAGGGGTGTGTGGCTGTGCTGCACATCGGTGCAGGTGCTACTTAAAACCTGGTCAAGGCCAGGTTTTCCCCCAGAGCTGTAATGTTTCTGCTCCCCTCCCCAGGGAAGTGTCACCAGGGCTGGGGGAATGAGCTGGGGTACTGATGCCTGTACTGGGCTATTCCTGGCTTACTACTGGGTTACTGTTTGCTTCCTGTGAGGCTACTGCTAGGATGCTGCTGCAATATTCTCAGAAATCTCCTGAGGGAGTAGTGAAATACTGTCAAGCCACAGCTGAGGTGCTCTCAGGACGCTGCTGGGATGCTACTGAGATGCAGTCATGAGTTTACTAGAATGTGGACAGGCTACTCTGCAGACAGTAGTAAGGCACTTTCTGAGTGGCACTGAGGTGTTCTCAGGATACTATGTGGATGCTGCTGGGATGCTGCAGGAACTCCTCTAAGGTACTGTCAGGCTGCTACTAAGAAATTTCCAGCGTATTTCCAGAGCTGATTCTGAGGTACTCGTGTGAAGGTACCACTGGAGCAGCTCCCACCACCCAGTTCCTCTCAAGAGATGTTCAAGTTGCTTTCAGCATAGTTCTGTGGCAGTAAGATAATATCTGGATATTACTTTGCACTACCAAAGTGGCTCCAACACTCTACAAAGATAATGGCTGTAAGATTATAGCTGTATCCCAGTACACCACTATTAGATACTATAGGACACTTGTTATATACTACTGAGATACTATGAGGGCACCAAAATGCTTTTGGGGTGCTCCTGACATGGTATCAGGGTATTCCTACCTGTGCTAGTACAACATCAGGACAACGCTGAGCTACTCAATGGCTACTACTAGGATACTGTCAGCACATTACTGATACTGTCAGGCTACATGCTTAGTAGGGGTATAAGGATAGGACTAAGATACTGCCACTTCAGGGAAATAGATAGTGTTATGTTTTTTACATACTCTCAGGGTAGCACTAAGTTACCTGGACCAGTATCAGCACTTTGTTGCTACTACTAAATTACTGCGAGAATAGTGCCAAAATATCAGAATATTTCTTATGAAGGTAGTACATACTGATGGGATACTGCTGGGATACTACAGAGATACTGGTGGTTGTGTAATAGCCCTGGCAGCAGGGTTTCAGTCAGCACGGCAGCAGCAAAGGGAATGGGGAGCTGGGTGTTGTAACCTGTTAGTAGCCTGGTGCCTCACGGGCACCCTTTCCCTGCAGCTAAGGCAGCACATCGGTGTTGAGGAGGATGGAGGCGCCCCTGGTTAGCCTGGAGGAGGAGTTCGAGGAGGGGCCCGGGGACGATGGGGAGACCCTGCAGCGCCCTGCGGACCCGGCGCTGGCCGAGCTGGAGAGCTTCTCTGCCGAGATGATGAGCTTCAAGTCGATGGAGGACCTGGTGCAGGAGTTCGACGAGAAGCTCACTGTCTGCTTCCGCAACTACGACGCTGCCACCGAGGGCCTGGCCCCCGTGCGGGGGCGTCTCCAGGCACAGGAGGAGGAGGAGCGCCTGCAGGATGAAGAGTGAGTAAGGCCCCCCTGCTTGTGGGGCCACGTGCCTCTTCACAGCCCTGAAACCCCCCACAGTGCAGGTTAACTCCCAGCATTGCAGCATGGTCATGCTCCGTGTCAGGAGTAGCTCTGTAGCATCCTGTGAGTAAGGACTACCTGTGAGTAAGGGTCTGCATGCCACCTTGTGTGCATCTCGGCCCCTTGCATCACGGCACAGTCATGCAGCGGTGTGCAACAGCTGTGTGGTATCCTCTGAGTAGCTGTGTAGGATCCCATAAGTAGGCCAGCCTTGGGCCTGCGTATGTCTTTTCATGGTGGTGAAATACCCCCTTTCCCGGAGCATGCAGTCCTGCTCACCTGTTACAGCATGACAGTGTAGCACCTCAGAGTAGGGGTGTAGTATCTTATTACTGACACCCCTCTGGGGACTGTTGCACCTCCTTGCACACTTCTAAGTGCCCATCACGTGCACATCAGCACTTGGACTGTGGTGTGATCTTACAGCACCTTGGAGTAGCTATGTAGGATCCTTGGAGTAGCTGTGCGAGATCCCTGGAGTAGCATCCTATGAGGAGGAAGAGCAGCATGTCCCATGCCACACTGCAGGGGCCCACAGGGGCAAGGAAAGCCCCAGGAGTTGCGTATAAACCTTGAGTAAGGTGTGAGTAGAGTTTAGCCACCCCCTCTGTACCATGCTAGGGGCTGGCCAGATCCCCTAGGGTCAAATCCCCCCAATTATTATTGTTCCTTTTGTGTTAAATTCCACAGTTTCATTAAAAACCTTGTTTTGTTACAAAATGCCGTTTTTTTCCTGCAAATCCTTGGGCTTTTTCCTTGTGATCATTCTACACTATCACATTCCTGGTGGATATTCTGTGTGTTTAATTGGGATCATTCCCCAGCCCGAAATCACTAACCCTTATTTTCACCAAGCAAAGGAGCTGCTTTTAACCCGAAAAGCCCCAAATCTGTTGGTTTTGTTGCTTTGTATTTGGGTGGTTTTTTTCCCCCAAACCCACTGAGGCTGAATTGATTTTCGCAATTGGTCAAATTCATGGTTTTTCAGAGCAAAACGCAGCTTGGCTGCGCGCCGGGGCTGCCGCGCTGTCGCCGCTTTGTGCCACTTATTGTGTCTTTTTTGGGTCACTTTGGGCAAAACAGGGCTTTTTTTTTTATTATTCTTCCTTGAATGAGCCCTGTGTGCCGGGCAGGGGAGGGGCCATGGCCTTACAGGCACTGGATTTCCAGAGTTGTTAACCATTTCTTGCCACAATTAACTCAGAAATCACTGCTGGTCCTTTAAGAACAGAGGAAAAAAAAGCAAATTTGGGGGGGATAATCACTAATTTGTTAAAAAATAGGAATATAGGGGTTTGCCGTCCAAATTTTTATATGCTAGTTTATGAAATCTGTAATTCCGAGGGGAATTCAGCCCTGGTGAGGAGGGAAATACGATGAATCCAAAACATGAGCAGTTTTGGGGGTTGGAAAGGGGGCAAATGGTTTTGGGGTGATTTTCAGGATTAGGATATAGCACCGTGTTGGACTGAACCCACCATTTCTGGTGGGAAATTGGGGGGGTTTCCCTGAGCTGGGGAGAAAATTTCTAATCTCTTTCTGTGCCTTTCTTCCCATTTTTGACCTTTTCTCACATTTTTGGCCTTTTTCTCAATGTTGCCACTTTTCAGCTCTTTTTTCCCATTTTCTGTCTTTCTCCTCTATTTCTTCTCTTTTCTCTACTTTTCCTGCCCTTTTCCCCATTTCCCCCCTCATTCTCCCTTTTTCTTACGTTTTCTCTTTTTCCCTACTTCCATTTTCTCCTGATTTTTCCTTTTCCCCTCTTTTGGCCGTTTTCCTCCTTTTCCACCTTTTCCTATTCCTTATTTTCTCCTCTTTCCTTTTCTTCCCATTTTTTATCTCTTTCTCTGTTTCCCACCATTTTCCTTCTTGGTGGTTGGAACAATGACAGGGTGACATTTTGGAGCTTTGGGACCTTTAGGGGCATTTTGGGGTATTTCAGGAGAATATTTTGGGACATTTTGGAGTGTTCCAGGGCAGCATTTTTAGGTGTTATGGGGCCTTTCAGAGAGTCTTGACGCTTTAAGATAATGCTTTGGGCCACTTCAGGGCATCATGTGATGGTTTTGAGTGGTATTTGGGGACATCTAGAGATCTTTTGGGGGAGTTTTGATAGCAGCTGACATTTAGGGGGCATGTCAGGTGCTGGGGCAGCATTTTTGGGTACTTTGGGGTATTTCAGGGCAGTATTTCATGATGCTATTTTGAGAAGCATTTGGGGTTTTTTAGGGTATCATTTGGGGTGTTTTGGGATGTTTCAGGCATCACAGTGGTGTTTTGGGATTTTTGGAGGTCATTTCAGGCTGTTTCTGGGCCACATTTTGGGATGTTTTGGGGCATCTTGGCATGCCATTTTTGGGATGGCTCTCGGAGATGCAGTGTTTTGGGATCAGCGCTTACCACCCACCTCCCTGCAGGGTCTGGGATGCTCTCACTGATGGCTTTGCCCCCCGGAGCTCCCCCCGGCCGTGGCTGCTCCCTGGGACTGAGGCCCTCGATGGCACCGACCCCCAGGTAGGGCTGTGGTTCCCCCCCATCCCCACATGGTCCCCTGACAATGCTTGACAGCTGTCAGTCAGCCTCAAGGCTCAGCAACAATCATGGCACTGCAAACTACCCAAAAATGGCAGGTTTGGGGTGCTGCAGCTGCAGTGCCACATTTCAATGTGAAATCCCACTGAAACTTGCAAGATTGTTTGGTTTGACAATCTGGTCTTTGCCAGTTTGCCCCCCATGTCAGGGGTGGGGTGGGTGTTTCTGGGGGCAGAAAATGTGTTTTCATTTGTAGTGAGTGTGCTGGCAACAGCTGCTTTTGGGGTTGTAAAAATGTCCCAGTATCCAGGAATATTAACCCACTTGGATGTAATGGCCTGTTGCTAAATGGGGAAGAGAAGATAAATTTCTTAGGTTATTTTCTGCTACAAAGGTCAAAAAGATAATGAAAGGTGGCAAAAAAGAAGATGCCTCCTTGTCCAACATCTCCGTCCAGCATTTCCATCCATCCCTTTCCTGTTGGTGTTCCCCTCTGCCATGTCCCTATCTCAAGTCCCCACCCAGTGTCTCCATCAGACCTCTCCCATTCAGCTCCACCAGCCCTCGTCTTCCCTTCCAGCATCCCCGGTATCTCCACCAAGTGTGTCCAACACCACTCTCCATCCAGCACCTCCATCCAACCTGGACTTCTCCCTGTCTTCTTCCTAGTCCATGTTCAACAGCTCTCCATCCAGTAGCTCCCTATCCATCTCTATCCATCTTCTGGTAACACCTCCCCCTCTAGTCCTTCCCTATTCATTGTCTCCAGTGTCTCTGTCCTGTGTCCCTGTCCAAAGTCCCATGCAATACCCTCAATCCAACATGTCCCCATCCAGTCCCTCCCCATTTGATGTCGCCGTGCCACCCCGCCTGCAACTTGACCCCCTGAGCCAGGGTTCCCTGCTGGCTCTCCCCGTGCCAGGGCCAGAGCTATGTCTGTGTCTGTGCTGGGGCCGTGCCCACATCAGGCTGGGCCTGTGGTGCCACCGAGGCTGCCCAGCCTGTGTCTCCTGCAGCTTGGCGGGAAGGAGGAGGAGGAAGAAGAGGAGGAGGAGCTCACTGAGAGGAGTGAGCAGGACTCTGGAATCAATGAGGAGCCGCTGCTGACAGCTGAGCAGGTACCCCTGGCCCCAAGGGCATCTGGACCCCTGCATGTCCTCCAAAAGCCAGGCTTGACCACCTTGGCCCCATTACCACGAGCTGAAAGCACAAGAAAAAGCCAAATCCCATCATCTTGGGATGTGGTATGCAGGAGCTGGAATGTGGATGTAGACAGAAGCGTAGGTTGTGAGTGCCAGTGTGGGATTTGGGTGCAAATGGGAATGTGGGGTGCGGATGCTGCTGAACAAAATGGGTGGCATGGGGGGAAGGATAAAAGTGGGGGGGCAGGGGTGGGATACAGCTGCAGGATGCTGATATGGAGGCAGGGTGCACATGTGGGGTGCAGGGTGCAGATGTGGGGAGGGGGATGTGGAGGCAGCTGCAGGGTGTGGGTGCTGGATAGAGAATGCAGGTGCACGTGCAAGTACAGGATGCAGGAGGAGGAGGGTGCAGAGAACAGGATGTAGATGTGTGCAGGATGCAGATTTAGATGTGGATGCAGGTCTTAAGTGTCCATGGAATGTGGGATTTGGATGTAGATGGGAATGTGGTATGCAGGTGCAGGATGCAAACAGAGGACCCGAGGCACAGGAGGGTGTAAATGCAGGTGGGGATACAGGATGAAGGGAGCAGAAAGCAGATGCAGGATGAAGGGGAAGGATGGAGGATGCGGAATGCTAAGAAGGATGGAGGATGGAGGGAGCAGGTTGCAGATGGAGGATGGAGGTGGAGGATGGAGGGAGCAGGTTGCAGATGGAGGATGGAGGTACAGGATGAAGGGAGCAGGCTGCAGATACAGGTGCAGGACAGGAGTGCAGGGAGTAGATGCAGGACAGTTGCAGGTGTGGGTGCAGGATGTGTGGAATGCAGGGTGGAGGTAGGATGCAGGTGCACGTGGAGGACACTGATGCCCCACAGGTCATCGAGGAGCTGGAAGAACTCATGCAGAGTTCACCTGACCCTGAGGCTGACCCCGAGGGTGAGGAGGAAGAAGAGGAGGAGGAGGAAGAAGAGGAGGAGGAAGAAACCAAGGCTGATGCTGAAGGCAAAGGTGGTGGTGGGGGCACAGAGCCCATCGTGCTGCGGGAGCTGCATGCTTTCTCCCCTGCCTTCAACAACAACTGCTCCCACGAAGGTATGGCCAGCAGAGCCCAGGCCAGTCACTTTTTGGGGACAATTCCAACCAAATTGGACAATTGAGTCTCTCCAGGCCTCAGTGCTGGCTTGCTCTGGGAGTTGGCCAGAAGGGCTCTTTGCAAAAACTGTGAAGAACACAGGGATCTGGCTTTTGGTATGGAAAGGCATGTGGGGTTTGCCAGGAGCCTTTGTGTTGTGCATGGGGTGTACCACACACACGAGATTTGTCACTAGGGGCATGGGGTGTGTCACCAGTAAGCCCAGGCATTTCACTAATTGCTCTGCTCTTTATCACACTGTGCAGGTTACTAATCTCACCATGCCACTAATCGCAGTGTGCCTGTCACTAATTGCACCGTGCATGTCAATAACTGCACCACGTGTGTCACTAATCACACCATACATGTCCTAGTTGCACCATACATGTCACTAATCACACCCTGCTTGTCACTAATTGCACTGTGAATATCACTGAGTGCACCTTGCATGTCACTAATCGTGCCAGGCAGTTCTGTAATTGCTCTGGGCATGTCATTTATGGCACTGAGCATATCAGTAATTGCACAATGGGTTTATCTCTTGGTGTCTCAGAAAATGCAGAGCACATCTCGCTCAGCACGAGATGCGTTGTAATGGTTGCAGTGTGCGTTTCACTGACTGCACTGGGGGGGTCACTGATTGCAGCAAGCAGTTCCCTCCTTTCCCCATGCATGGCACTGGCTGCACCAAGGCCAGAGGAGGCCACGGAGATGCTCCAAAGGCTGGAGCACCTCTGCTATGCTGACAGGCTGGGAGAGCTGGGGGTGTTCAGCCTGGAGAAGGCCCCAGGGAGACCTCAGAGCCCCTTGCAGTGCCTAAAGGGGCTCCAGGAGATTTGGAGGGGGACTTTAGACAAAGGGTGTGTAGTGACAGAACAAAGGGAAATGGCTTTCCACTGCCAGAGGGTGGGATGGGATATTGGGAAGAAACTTCCCTGTGAGGGTGGGGAGGCCCTGGCACAAGTTTTCCAGAGTAGCTGTGGCTGCCCCATCGCTGGAAGCATCCAAGGCCACGTTGGATGGGGCTTGGAGCTACCTGGGATAGTGGAAGGGGTCGTTGCCCGTGGTAGGGAGGTGGAACGAGATGGGCTTTAGGGTCCCTTCCAACCCACCCTGTTGAGGGATGTCCCCTCGGACACGAGCCCGTCTCTACCCCGGCGCGGCNCGTGGGGGATGTGGGGGTAGGAGGGGGCAGAGGGACATGGGGGTGAGGGGATGAGGGTCGAGATGGAATGGGAATAGTGACAGGATGGGGCAGAGGGGCATGGGATGGACATGGGGAGGACACAGGACAGGGGTCATGGAGCAGGGACAGCGGGGATGTGGGACAGGGGACTTGGAGCAGGGGGATAAAGGGAAATGGGATGGGGGTACAGAGCAGTGGGATGGGAGGGATATGGAGCAGGAATATGGGCAGGGTGTGGGTGTGGGGGTCAGGGAGCGGTGGGGGACGTTGGTGCCAGAGGAGGTGCCACGGGTGATGTCGCTGTCCCCGGGAGGTGACAGGGTGACACGTGTCCCTCCAGCGCTTCAGCATGGAGGGCATCTCCAGCATCCTGCACTCCGGCCTGCGCCAGACTTTTGGTCCTACCACCAACGAGAAGCAGGTGCCCTTTTTCCTCAAAAATTTGCCCAAATCTGTTTCTTTTCATTCCTCCTTCCTGCACTCCCCATTCCCTTGCAACCCCCAAGCCCCTTTTAAAACATTTTTTTAGTTTTCCAACACTGCTCTATCCCCTACACCCTGCTAATCCCTCTTGGAAAAATTACCTGTTTTCACTCCAAAAAGTCCTCCCTGAGGAGGGATGAATTTGGCTAGAGTTTGCAACACCCAATTAGTTCAGTCCCCAAAATACCTGCAAATGTATGCAATTGCGGGAATTTTGCAGAAATACTCTATTTTTGGACTAATTTGGGGTGATTTGTCTCAAAATGCAAAAACCAGGCAGTTTTGTGCCATCTGGGTGGCTTTTTGAGGTGGCTTTTGTTTTTGCAGTACCTGAACACGGTGATTCCCTATGAGAAGAAGGGCTCACCACCCTCCGTTGAGGACCTGCAGATGCTCACCAACAGTGAGTATTCATTCAAGCTGCTGGCTTGGGTCAGCATCAGATGTTTGGGGGATACAAAGGCACATTTTGCTTTGCTTCACTGGCTGCAATTTGGGGTATCATTGCAGCACAGCCAGTTTGGGGGATTTCTTGCATCATTGCAGCATGGGCAATTCGAGGTGCTACCACCCATGTTGCATCATCATTGCAACAAATCCACTTGGTTTGGAGAAATCCCTGGTTTGCATCCCTGCAGCACAGCTGGTTTGCAGCCAACACCTCCCCCAGTTTATGCTCCTTATACCAGTGTTGATTTGGGGGCAAATCACCCATTCTGCATTGCTAATTGGGGATGAAAGTCCTTTTTGTTTGGACATTCCCAGGCCTGCTGCGTAAATTGTATGGGGGAATTGTATGGCAGCTATGGGGCTGGTTTGGGGGGAAAAAGGGGCATTTGGGGGGCAGCAGGGCCAGGCTCACAGCTTTGTTCCCACTCACAGTCCTGTTTGCCATGAAGGAGGGGAATGAGAAAGTGCCCACCCTGCTCACGGATTATATCCTCAAAGGTACCTGCTCCCCTCTTCTCCTGCCTGCCCTGTGCACCCTTCGTGCAGCTTCCCTGCAGCTCTTGTGCCTCCACCACAGATCCCTTCTGCATCCTCCTGCCTCTCCCTTGCATCCTTTGTGCATCCCTTCCCCATCCCTCTTGCAACCTCACTCATCCCTTTTGCATCTCCTGTGCATCCTCAGAGAATCCCAGACACATCCTGTGTCATTCCTCCTGCATCCCTCGTGTATCCCCGGTGCATCCCACACACACCCTCCAGGAATCCCGGGTGCATCTCCTGCACATCCCTCAGGCATTCTTTGTACAGGTCTCCTGTCCTGCCACACCTCCAGAGGTCCCTGTGGGCTTCCTGCCCCATGCTGGGGCCCATCTGCTTCATCCACACAGCCTCCTCACCCTCTGTGCTCTCTCACCCCCCACAGTCCATCAGGCACCCCTCCTCTGCTTCCCTTGGGCATTTCCATCCATTTTCCTTGTATCTCCTAAGCATCCTTGCGCATCCCTGTGCATCTCCCACACCCCTCTTGTCCATCTCTCGTGTATCCTCCTGAGTCCTCATGTGTCCTTCATGCTCTTTCCATGCACTGCTGTGTGTGCATTCCTTGTGCATCCCTTCCCTGCTTCTCCTGCATCCTGTGTGCAGCCTCATGCAGCACTTGGATGCTTGTGCATCCTTGTGTGCCCAGGTGCCTTGTTCACACTCATGCAGCCTTTCTGCCCCTGAGCCCTTGTGCAGGTGGAGCACACTCCTGCACCCTCGTGCACGCCCAGGTGTCCCTGTGCACGCTCCTGTGCCCTTATGCAACCCCCGTGCACCCTTGGGCACCACTGTCCATCCATGTGCAGCCCAGTGCCAGCCTGTGTGTCACCCTGCACCCTCGTGCAGCATTGCATGTGCATCCCTGTGCATTCTCATGCACACTTGTGCATCCTCCTGCATCCCAGTGCATCCTCATGGATGACAGTGCATCCTCCTGCATCCTCATGGATCATAGTGCATCCTCCTGCATCCCTGTACATCCCAGTGCATCCTCCTGCATTCCAGTGCATCCTTCTGCATCCTCATGGATCATAGTGCATCCTCCTGCATCCCTGTACATCCCAGTGCATCCTCCTGCATTCCAGTGCATC
>VXAC01000337.1:2574714-2772233 GCA_013399225.1 Rhipidura dahli | reverse complement strand
CTGGGCTGGGCTGGGCTGGGGGCGCTGGGGCTCCGCGCAGCGCGCAGCGCCGCCCCGCGGCCGCACCCCGAACTGCACATCACACCGATCCCACCGAACCGGGCGCTCCCCGGGTGGAAAGGGTAACGCGTGCCCTGCTGGGTTTGTGTTCGCACTGCGGTCTCTTTCGGTCTCCGAGCCTGCCGTCCTAAAGATGTTTGAGGCAGCGCTCTATACAGACCGTGACAGAGGATTGCTAGAACCGTGTCCTGAAATGCTCGTTGCACTCACTGTAAATGTTACTGAAAACAAGCGAAACTCTTGTGGTTTGGCGAGGGATTTGTTTTAAGACTGACTTTACCCATATATCCGTGCAATTGTGTAATTGCAAATAATTTGTAAACTGCTTGGTGACAGGTTTTGGAAGGGCAGCCGTCAGGGACACTTGTTGCCACTGTCTTTGCAAAAGACCTCGATTCTGGAAACAACAGTGTCGTATTATATTCAATAGAACCAGGTAAGAATTTAAAGTGTTATTAATACAAAAGGAGACATTAAAGCAACTAGAATTTCCCAAAAATATGTGTCATACAAGATTCTATGTTTATTTTGTGTCTGGTAGAATAAAGGTGCCTTTGTAAATAGGAATCAAGACCATCACGTGTCTTATGAAGTACCTAAGGAGGTGCAAGCAGCTGCCTTTCTTCCCTTCACTCTCTGCCTCATCTTTCAAGGGACTTAGCTGCTTCTGTGGCTGGCCAGAAAGTGTTCAAACAGCACTCAGAAAGGATTAGGACCATGATCTTGTTCTGCACAGTTTAGTATTTCAGTCAGTTGTTTAACATCTTAAAGGAAAAATTATTTCCCTTTTCCCATAACCAACTGAAAATTTTCCTGCTAAAGTAACAGTTTGTGACAGTCTGAGACAGGGATCAGAAGATAATCTGGGCAAACAATGAGGTTTGTGGTTTTTAGTTCACCCAAGGTTTCACCCTTTGTTTGGCACTGTGTTAACCTGACTTAGCCTGGCTGCTTAAAAACACTTCTCTTTAGTTTCACCTGTAATTTCTGCATGTAGTAGCTCACTTCTGGGGTAAGCTGTAGGATCCAGTTTTGTTTGCAGTGCAATTAATAACAGAGCAGTCCTAAATCAGAACATGAGTGGGACTGGGTCATTAATACTGGTTTGAGACATAGATGTGATGTCTGCTTTTGCTGCATACCACTTGCTACACTTCCATAAAAGTGAGAACTTCATCTGTAACCAGGAAGGAAAACAGGTCTGTTCCTCCTGCTTTCCTTCACTATTTGTTCAAAACAGTAAGAGGTACCAGGAACAGAACTATTACTTTTTTGTTTGGTTTCTGTTCCATTCCACCAGTTTAATGTAATCTATACTTTTTAAGCTTGGAATTTGTAATCTTTGGTAATTTGCATGTAGAGTTTCCTGTTTCATCAGAGCAAGGAAACATTATTCCCTTAATTTGGATATAAATTACTGCCTTTTCTGGAGGGAATTGGAGAGTATCTTAGACTTTCTGCATTGTGTGTAAGAATATTTTGCACAGGGAAGATCCCCCTTGTGAAAAAGGGAATGAGTAGTGTGCAACCCTTTGTTTGAAGGGTGATGGCCAGGCAATAGAGGAAGTGTTTTTCAGGGGTCTCTGCCTGTTCATGTATCCTACTATATCCCCTTCTTTCAAACAGCACGTTGGATTTTCTTACTGGCTTCACTGTTGAGCCCCAGAGGGGAGTAAGAAAGAGTTCAAATTATAAACATGACTAGAAACACAAAATATGAGTTGTCTTGCAAAAGTTGTCTCTGGAAAGAGCAAAAGGATAAAAACAGCAGCAAACACTACCCTCCTCTCCCCCCCACCCCTTCAAACGCAAAAACCACTAAAAAAATCCCTCCCAGCCTTGGAACTAGATATATTCCTGATAAACAAATCCAGAAACAGCTGAGCTTCTCTGATACTAATTTTTTGTTGTTGTTAGTTGGCTCATAGCCTTTAACATCTGGTCTTCTGTTTCATGGTGAAGTTCTTGCCTGGTTTATATTTAAAACAGTATTTTCTAGTTCTGGGACATTGTTCAGTGCTTAAATATGAAGAAGAAATATGATCTGATTTACAGCCATATTTGTTAAACAGGGAGACAGCAGGTTAATTGCAGAACTCTGTGCAGACCAGGGCTCTGTTCTGCAGTCATGGGACTGCCACAAGATGAAGAGCTGCAAGTGTCAGTGTCAGCTGTTAAGCTCATAAATGTTGCTGGGTACTTTTTAATGTTCTTGAGATCTTTAGGAAATCTCAAGATATCAGGGACATATTAAGCTATGCAGGAATGTAAATGACAAATGCCAACCAATTAAGTAAGGAAAAATCTGTAAAAGAACGATGAGGTTTACACACTGGGTGAATTTTTTAGGCTGCAGGGGAGTGTTTCCTTCAAAATGCCCCTCCCTCTTCCTAGAAAATCAAAGCAAATCATCCTTTAAAAATGTGTGTGTGTGGAAGTGGATGGTCACATGACCCCTTCCTCTGCTTGTGTGTTACCACTGAAGGAGTAACCTGATGCAGAGGGAGGTGAATCCCAGCTGTGTGCACTGTTTGTTCCTTAGGGATGCTGGCAGTTGGGAATTGATTTGCCTGGTCTTCTTTATGACTGTCAGTAGGAAGCACATAGCATTCACAGCAGAAATTAGCATGTATTTATAGTGCATCTGGAACTACTGCTTTGTCTGTTAATTCTCACATTGACAGAGGTTGTTACAGTTATATTTGGAGCAATTATGTGAATGCCACATTAGCACTTGACCTCAGGAGTGCCAAGAGAAGCCTGGTTACACTGCGAACACACATGCGGATTGGCAAGTGCTCTGTGTGTGTGTCTGTAAAGGAGCCCTTGTTCTCCAGAATGAGTAGCAAGCAGCATGCAGGGAGCGTTCCTGGACTTGCAGAGGGCTACATTTCTGCAGCAGCCCCCATCATGTTCAGGTTCTTTGGGAGCCATGGCATTGTCTTCCTCTTTTCTGTTAAGGGAAGCAACTTTTCCATCGTCTCAGAGGAGGAGGACGTGGTGAGGGTACAAAGCATTTTAACACCTGGGAAAGAAACAGTACATTAGGAAATTAGGTAAAATTACATAGCTAACTATCACTGTCTGCTGAGGTCACTAATCACTGAGAAATCTCTAGTGTTCCTCTGTGTCTGCTTTCTGGGCCATTCTGCCTAAATGCCAGTCTCTGTAAGGCCTGAATGTTCAGCCAAAGTTCACAGTAACACATTGCTTGGTGTTCCTCAGGCCACCAGGTATTTTTGGTTCTAAACTACAGTTTCTGTGGTCATCTTTGAGAGCACAGAGCTGAGAGAGTGTCTGACTTTTCTCATGTAAATGAAAGTCTGGCCAACAGGTTGGACAAGACAGAGGTGAAGAACTGAATTATAAAAACGTATATATGTATTGGCGGGTTGCTTTTGCAAGCACAAGAGAGACTAGGAGCCATTAGAATCTAGTTATTGAGAGATTCAAATATTTTCTGTTCTACGCTTCATCTGCTCTTTCCAGCTTCCTTATTCCTTATCCATTTCTCTTATACTTTTTTCCTTTTCTCCTAAGACACAAAAGGACATATTTAGGGTATATGATGTAAGCAGCAGCTGCCTAATTCAGGTGACTTATGGAGATGAGAGCTAAGGAAATGTTTCTGGAAATGCAGTGAGCATGAGCTTTTAGAGCAATGACTGACATGCTCTATAGCATATAGAGCTATATAAACTTTTTTCTCAGTGTAAAAATCTTTTCTGATCTTCAATCAAATGGCTACACTTGGAATAAGTTTTAAAAATAGATTGATACAAGCACCAGAAAAATAGACATGAGGCATTTCAGTTTTGACAGTCTTTATAGTGTGGTATCAGATCAAAAAAAAAAAAGAAAATGCAAAACACTTACAAAATGGAAGTCCCAAGGGATTTTGCTTCTATACAATGTCTCTTTCCAATATTCTCAGACTTTTTTGTAACTTTTATTGCCACCAAAATATGCGCAAAACTATTTCATGCAATATTTGAATTTTAGTGTAACTGTGAGTGTAGGTTTCAGCAAAATACTGAAAGTATATGTATGCAATTCACATCATGTTTTCTGTTTCTCATATCTCCTGTGAGTTTTGCTTAGCTGGGATTTTGTGTCACGAAACATTATATGGAACCAAATAGCAGATCTGTAAATGTAGACATATTGTTGGGACCTATACCAGGAAAGTAAACCAAAAGCTATTTATGAAAACAGTAATATAGCAGCAGCAATATTTTGAAATTACCATGAAAAATGCAAAATGGAAGACTGTCTCATTCAATATAACTGTCTCTATATATTGGTTCCTTTTGTTGGCAACTTCCTTGTTTATGCTCCAGACAGCAAAACTGAACCCAGAAGGGACTGATGGGGAATTAGAAAGCTGTAGTCACTCAAAAAATAGCAGAACAATACTGAAAAAAACTTCTATTTGTTGGTTGTGAAAACACAGTCTTCTAACTAGTTTGCTAAGTGTTTTTTTTTCTTCAAATGTTACAGGTGCAAATATTTTACAGTTGCAGATTATGTGATTGGATACAAAAGTGAACATCTACATGTGCAGTTAACTAATTTGAATGCACACATTTGGAGAACATAAACAGCTTCATGCTCACTTAGGTGCCTCTAGAAATATAGTTTTTTATGGGTGTTTTGTGTACTACATCTGCACTGAATTTATTTTTACCATCGTTGCTTACTGTAATAGCAGCTGTTATGCTGCATGACTTTTTTTAACCCACTAGTGCACCTCATTAAAAATTCACATAATAGAAAGCTGTTTGCATAGTATTCTAACAGAGAAGTGTTTATAACAACTGTGATTTTCTCAGTTTCTGGTGCTGTATACAAAGTAATAGGTACTTTCCCATTTTACTGAAATTTGAGAGTAATTTGTATTCCATTTCTTGAAAATGGGGGAGGTTTGTGTCAGTCTCTTTTCCCAGGGGAGGTTTAGATTGGTTATTAGGGAAAATTTCTTTACTTAGTGGTTTATCAAGCATTGGAGCAGGCTGCCCAGGGTGGGTGGTGGAGTCACCATCCCTGGCAGCATTTAAAAGACACATAGACATGGTACTAAGGGACATGGTTCAGTGAACTTGGCAGTGTTGGGTTAAGGGTTCCACTTGATGATCGTAATGATCTTTTTCAACATAAATGGTTCTATAGTTCTTAGTCACAAAGAGCTGTTTACTCATCTGTGGTAGAATTATTCTTTGCAACTCTCCAATAAATGTAGTATGATGTGGCCGCAAGTAATGATTTCAATTAAAAGTCACTTGTTATTGGAGTGCCACCAGTCCTCGATGAAAGATATGAGCATAATTTCCAATATTCACATGTTGCTATGCAATAGCTTACTGTGAGATTTTAGGTACCCCTAGCTGGGTGCTGGTCTAGAGCACAAGCAGGGCAGATGGCATCACTGCAGCCACGGTGTATGGTAGGGGCCAGCAGTGCTCTTTGCTGGTCCCCATAATCTGTGAGTCACAAGAGCCACCTGGGTAGCTGTCAGGAGATACTCAACCCTTCGTGCCAGTTTGGAGACTAAGATTTAGTTCTTTCTCTGGCCCTGTCTGCCAAGGCTGGAAATGGAAGGAGCAGTCCTGGGGTATCTATTGCCCTCCTGATGCACACACCACTGTGAGTAGTGTTGGTGCAAGACTGGGCAGTTGCTTTCATACTCCATGGCATTTCCCTCTGTACTTTCCTAAATCTAGATTAAGTGATTTATAATCACTGTGTACTCAATGAAAGAAGAGGAGGTGAACCAAACAAGCCAGAAAGATCCAAGTGAGTGCAGCAGATTCCTTTCCTGCTCTGTTTCCCTGTTCATTACGATGTTCAGTTCTATGGAGGTGAGCTGTTACTGATTTGCAATAACATGCATCCATTTCTACCCCACAGAAGAGGATACAGGATACTTCCAGATTGATGCTGTCACTGGAGAGCTAAGAACAACCCAACCTCTGTCACATGCTGAGAGATCAGACTACAGAGTGATGGTCACAGCCAAGGACCAGGGGATGCCTTCACTTCAAGGACATGCTACGGTTTACATCCAGGTACTTATTTCGGTTGTAAAGACAGAACAATTATGTTAGATGCTTAGTTTCTTTGAAAAAAAATTTTTTTGGAAGAAGGTAGGGAAATAAACTGAAGGAAGGAAGAAAGAAGTTAAAGACTGTAAGCACCTTGTCTTATGGTAATTTGTTTTGGCCGTTTTTCTATTGAGGGAGGAAATAAGAGGGCAGAATCATTTTGATTTGTTAAGAATGCACAGCAGCATTCTGGATCATCTTGCAAATAGATGATGTTTGTGCTTTAGTAGGAGATAATTGGGAACATTGGAAAATAAGTTGCTCTTTTCTAAATTCTGTCTCTATAACCTTGTATATCTCATTTCTTTGTGCTGGGCTACTCTGCATGGGAGTGAAATGCAGTGTGTGCTCACTCCACAGGCAGCCACCTGCTGTTCGTCAAGCCACAGTGGGGCTGCTTTGTCCAGGCCTCCTGTGTACTCCTCTATCAGAGGCTGAATGTCACTGAGGCTGCCATTTTCCAGTCACCCTAAAGATGGTTAGTTTTGGATAGCTTGTAATAGCAGGCTTCAATCCAGACAAGGCAAATGCTGTTCCCACAGTTAAAGAGGGTTAAAGGACTCCTCTCCCTGAGCAACAGGAGAAACAACAGGTGATGAACGGACCATAAGCCCCAATCCCTGTCTCCCTGCACCCCTGGAGGAGGTGGTAGAGCTGGGAAGGACAGAGGGGTGGGGAGGTGTGTTTTTAAGGCCTTATTTTACTTCTCATTATGCTGCTCTGATTTTGTTAGCAATAAGTTCAGTTAATATCTCTAATTCTAGTCGGTTTTGGCTTTGATGGTATTTGCTGAGTGATCTCTCCTGGTCCTTATCTCAACTCATGAACATTCATTACATTTTCTCTCCCCTGTCCAGCAGTGGAGGGGAGTGAGAGAGCAGCTTTGCTGGGTACCTGGCATCCAGCCAGGGTCAACCCACTACACATTACAGTATTCATAGTAACAGTGGGAAAACATTGCAGTCTTTGTGTTTTGGTTGCAGGTGATCCCACTTCCCAGTAGGAGATCTGGCTTCTCTCAAGACTTCAAGCACTTTGTTGTTCCTGAAAATTTTAAACCTGCACAAGTGTTGGACTCTCTGAAGGTGCCTGATAACCATCTAGTACCTAACAGGAAACTGCATTTCAGTATTGCTAAAGATGATGATAATGTTCATTTTGAAATTGACAGCTTGACGGGAGACCTTTATCTTTCCAAGGAGCTTGACTATGAAACAGAATCACACTTTCTTTTGCAAGTTATTATAAAGGATTGCAATAATCCCTCACAAAATAGCACTGTCTTCCTAAGTATTGATGTAGAAGATAAGAATGATCATTCTCCATATTTTCAAGATGACTTTGTAGTGATTGGCGTAGAAGAAAATGTACCTGTTGGGACTCTGGTTTACACATTCAATGCAAAGGATGGAGATGGCAGTTTTCTGAACAGCAAAATAGAGTATTCCTTAGAAGTGAGTAACATGAGTGAAAATCCATTTCTTATTCACCCTTTGTATGGCACCTTGGCCACAGCTTCTCCACTGGACAGGGAGATGACTCGTTCGGTGATCCTGACAGTGTTTGCAGAAGACCAGGCCATAAATCTGACTGAGCGGAGGCTGGATTCCCTGGCTGTGAAAGTTGTAATTTTAGACATCAATGACAACAGTCCCAGTTTTATGTCTTCACCCCTTTCCTACGTCATGGAGGATGTGGAGGTGGGCTTCATTGTACACCACATAATTGCACAGGATCCTGATGAGGGAAGAAATGGACAAGTTACTTATCACATTCTTTCGGGCAATGAAAACAAAGCGTTTGTACTGGATAAAATCACAGGTACTGTAGCTTCTCTTCTCAGGGGTTTCTCATGTTGTGCTTCTCACAGTGACATTTGGGAATGCATACCATGCAATAATGAATACCAAATTAGTGTGGCACTCTGCCCAGGTGGCTCATTTTGTCCTCAGGGGTGATTGCTTTGGGCAGAGCACCACACAAGCAGGGCAGTACTGCGCACAGTGACTGAGCTCTGTGAGATTTAGCCCAAAAATTTTGGCATGACACTGTTACTGTGTTGTGTAGGTGTACTGGAGCATTTTCCAATAGTGCACAATTCTCTGTTCTTTAACTATTATACTGTGTTCACACAAATGCAAATATCACCCTAGCAGTTGTGATATCTTCCGGTTCTTATTCTGATTTTGAATCCATTAGGTGACGCACTGGACACTGATTTGTAGAGCTCCTAATTGCATAACTTATGTGCAAAAGAAGACAAATATTTAAGTTAAATAAAGTTAAGAAGTTAAGCCCAAAGTTAAATAAAAAGCAATCTCTGAACTTCACTTGAATTTTCCATGAATCCCAATTTCCCTGGATGCCAAAGGCAGTACTTCTGGGCCAGTTAACACTCTAGAGGGAATCACAGGTAATAAATGGCTGCAAAGTCTGGAAGCCTTGCAGCAGTGGCACAATGATGCTACATTGAAGCTATGAGTGCTGGAGAAACTAGGATCATAACCTGAGCCGGAGTACTTTTTAAGACCCTTTTTCTTTAAATTAGGACTCTTAACTACAGCCCAGCTTCTAGACCATGAGGTTCAGGAGTGCTACAGTTTGACAGTCATGGCTCTTGATGACGGCAGCCCATCTCTCTCTGCCACACAAGTTCTAACCATCATTGTTCTTGATGTGAATGATGAGGCCCCAGTATTTGTGAAGCAACTTTACGAGACTGCAGTTCATGAAAACCAAGATCCAGGGGAGTTTGTCATAAAAGTGGAGGCTGTGGACCGAGATGCAGGTAATTTGTGTCCTTTTGCTAGTAATTCACTTCTGGACCTTAACAGACCAATCCAGTCTTGCTGCCTTGCGTGTACAGCTCTTGTGCTTTTCCCTGGGTAACGTACGACTTTTGAGTTTCAAAACACAGGTTTTGATTCAGACTCTGAATCTTCAGTCAGGGCTTGGAGCTATTTTGACTTGCACTCTTGGGTAGCTTCAGCTCTGATGGGTATATCAAATGTAAAACGTGCACTTGTGTGACACAGCATATTGCAGCTTTCGTGTGAAGAAAGCCAACATGTTCCGGCTATAAATCAGCAAAATATATTCAACTCAAAGTTAATATCTGAACACTTTCTTGCTCTCAATCGGAGTGTTTTGGATAGTTTCAAAGCAGTAAAGAGGTCAGGTTTTGTAACAGAGCCGGCAAATATGCACTCATCTTTTCTGACCAGAGAGGGGCACTGTCATCCAAGATTTTCAGCTGGTTGAGCTGTGAAGGGATCGTGGAAGCTGCTCGGGATTTTAAGTAGGACTTTACATGCTAAAGAATGCTAATGCATTACTTTTCAAAAATACACAGAATGGATGAATAGGATGTGAGAATGGTTCATCTCATCAGTGCATCACATGTAAGGACTAAACCTTAAAGAGTCTGCTAAGCAACAAAAAAATTCCCTCTAGTTCTTCAACTACCTGCTCTTTTGAACTGTGTAAAATGCATAGCATATGATGTTACATGTCACCCATGTGCTGGAGCACTTACACAGTCTGTGTGATAAATAATAAAACCTGAAAAGAGAGTTAAATATTACAGTACTGCTGTATTTGACCCAAAGGTAGTATCAACTCTGTGAATGACTTCCTTTTCATGGTGGGTTCACTTACACGACTCTAAAGGAAGTACAGAAAGATTGTGCTATCCTAAAAGTAGATAATGGAGTTTATTATTATTAGCAAAATAATTTTCTGTATTCAGTAAGATTTGTAATTTTAATGTAGAGTACATGCTGATTGCAAAAGGCTGATGTGAGCTCAGTAGAGGTATTATATAGAAAAGGCATTTCCCCAAAAGTATGCAAAGTATTTAGAAATTAGGAATGGGTAGGTATCTCTGTTAGGATCTTTATAACAGCTGAGCTGCACTGCAGGTCTGCCTCTGTATCTAACTCTACCAAGTATATTCTTTCTTTTGTGGATCACAATACTTAAAAAAGGCGATATTGAAGAATGGTTTGCAAGATAGAGGAGAAAACAGTGAGAATTTGCTTGAATTCTTCTCCCTCCTTTTCCATCCCTTGTAATTTTTGACATCTTGTGGCAAATACAGCAGAAAGAAAATTTCCAGAGCATTTAGTGGGAGGGAGTTGGGGTGGCTTGGCAGGGTGGAGAGGAAGGGCATTCCAAGTGTACTGGGTGGCACAGTGTACGCCTGCCTGTGCAGACACTTTGGGCTGGAGCACTGTTGTGGCTGATGGTTCCTTCCTGCCATTTTTTAAAAATGTGGTTACATTTTCCAGTAACCACAGTCCTTCTGTTGGGTCTTTTTCTCACATTTGCATGATTTGGCTCCATGTCATGGATGTGTAATAGTATTGTTTCAAATTAATATTGAAATGATGTTCATTATGTAAGAAAAGTTTGATTTGTATAGGAGTCATACAAATATAATGCTACTCACTTTTCTTACATTTTTGGAACACAATTTTTGAATAAGATTACTCCAGTCATGGTGTTCTTATTTTTTTGGTTTTACAACATATATTTATTTTTACACACTCTTTAAATTGCAGTTCACATCCCAGTAATACTTGTGTAGTCTCAGAGAAGGACTTTCTCCCATCAGGCTTTTTTGTTCACTTCATTTGTTCCCTGAGTGACCACTGGGAGGAACCAATCATTGTCAACCTTTTATTTTCCTTTCTGCTTCATTCTCTGTGGCTGGAAGGGGGTCTTTTTGGGAGGAAATAACAAGTAACATTTCTGACTTTGGAATAGTTTTCTTTCAAATGAATGTCCCCAAAATATCTTGTTCAGCTACCTCCCTCCTGCACATTACGAAACCTGCACTCTCTGCATCTCTACGTTGCCTGACTTTGGGAGCCTTTTGGGAGCCCTCCCTGCCCTCATCCTCCCACCCAGCTGACACCCAACAGCTCAACATCAGTAAATGCAAGTGTAAAGGATGTTAATGTTGGAAAATAAGCATGTTGGAAAAATATACATGGGAAGGCAAAGATACCAGCAACGTATTTAATACAGGTCAGGGTTTTTTGCTGAGGTAGGTCTTTGCAGAAGAACTGAATGAGCATTTGGCAAGGTCTGCTTTTAAACTGATGTGCACCTCTGTGATTTGATAGTTATGCCTGGAGCCTTAGGAGAAAAACCTTAAAAGGTTAATAAGAACCATTGACATAGAGTTATGAGACAGCACTCACTGCCATTCATTAGACATTATTTTAAAGTCCTGTAAAGATGAGACTTGAACCTGGATTTGGGGCAGAGAGGCCTTTTTTATTTCAGTTTGTCATTTCAGCCCCTAAAATGTGACCAGTGCTACTGAATAATTAACCAGCAGGCTGGATTGAGTGCAAATGTGCTAGCTAGATGCTGTGCTGTGGTGTGTGAATGTGTAGAGTCATCACGCTCCTCTCCTGGGCAGGGTGTGCAGCTTTTCCCTAGTGCTTCTTTATGTTCCTAGCAGTTGGATATGGGAAAGGAGGCAGTAAATGCTTGGTAAACAGATGTAATTAAGCCCCCACGTATCTGTGTACTTTAAGGGTTAAAAGTTTTAATTTCAGCATTGTGTGAATAGTCAGCTTGGATGGCACCCTTGTTTTATCAGCACTGGCTGTGAATAATGTCCATTGTGGAATCTGCCAGAGAAGGAACTGGGTTGAAGCAGTTCAGTTGCAGGAGGCAAGAAGCTAATAGTTAGTATCAGACCTGCAGCTTCATGTCTCTTTTTTTTCCATTTGGAGCATATTGGTGATTAAGGATAGATAAATGCAGGCAGAACTGTGAATGTCTTTTAAAATTTAGTTGAATGGTACCTAATATGGGCAGATCAGATAAATATATATTAGCAACCTGAGACTTTGAAGATGTTCACCTTGACTGTCCTCACTGATGTGATTTTTCTTCCTTCCTCTGTAAAGCTGAAAGGATTTCTGTAGCTTATCTTTCCTCCTGTTGTGTATTGTATGAATATGTCCCTCCCTTGACTTAGTTAGGTGCAAATGAATTTACAGTAATGAATTCTCTTAATCAAATTTCAGCAGCACTATTCAAAGGCAGATGAAGTGAAGGGTGTTAAAAACTGTTGGATCTGTTTGTTCTCTCACATGGGTGTTTCTCCACCAACTCCAGTGTAGATTGTCCTGTGTTTGACTGCAGCAGATGAGAACAGGCAGGCAGTGTTTGACATTGAATAGAAGTTTTTGTATGACTAGAAGAGTCGTGTCATTTTTCAGGTGTGCCAACTGTCCCTCCACTATTAAAGGACTAATTTCTTGGTGGGAAAAACACAGAATGGTTGAATGAAAGTTAGGAAAAGACTAGAAAAAAATAAAAAGGCATCATAGTCCAACCCTTCAGGTATAATGTAGGATTAAACTCATTAAAGATAATATTATGAGTGATTGAGATGGCATTATACTTTCCTTGGGAGGATGTTGAAACTAGAAGAAATATGAAAGAAATTATCTTACAACCATAATTGGTAAGAAAGTTGAGTCTCATTGCCTGTTCAGCTAAGGTGGGCAACTTTGAAAGAAAGGTTTCTAAAAGCCTGTGCAGTTTTAGCCTGTTTCCTAGAGAAAGATGGGAAGGCTGTTATCCCTGTACTATATACAAATGGTAGGTCTGATTGGGAACTGTATGGAATTGTAATTCAGAAAAACTTGGAGGGAGAAGAAAGAGACAAATTAGTAGACCTGAATATGAGGAGACTTTGTGTTTTACTAAGACTTCCATTCTGTTTTAAAGGACTGAATTCCTTGCTTCAGTATGAAATCTTACCAGGAGCTGGTTATGAGAAATTCGAGATGAACTCAGAGAGTGGAGAACTCGTAACAGCTGCATCACTGGACAGGGAAACCCAGGAGGTTTTCAATATTAAAGGTAGCAGTGTGAAATATCTATGAATGCCTCTAGAGTGGGAAGTGAGAATGAGGGTGGTGTTACTATCAGCATTACTTTTTTTCATGCCTTCTGAATCAGATGCAAGTGGTAAGATTTTCCAGTACAGAAGAGCATATGCTTTTTGCATAGCACACATAAATCTACTCTGATATTATTAAGGAACATCTGTTGTTTTATCCACAACCACTGAATGAAATTTTCTTTCTTTTTATTGATCTTAGTTTTGGTTCGGGACAGTGGAACCCCGTCGCTGTCAAGCACAGTGACAGTAATCTGCACAGTGCTGGATGAAAATGATCACTCTCCCATGTTTCTTCTTCCTCCCTCTGAGATCTTCATTCCAGAGAACCAACAGCCCTCTGTTGTTTACATTTTCTGGGCTGTAGATATGGATGCTGGCAATAATGGAGCTCTAAGATACAAAATAGTTGGTAAGTTACATTCATCATCACTTTTGTTAGTATAAATCAGGGGGTATATAAACAGCAGCATCCAAGTTTTAGACTAGTCTTGACTTTACCAGGCCTCCCTAGCTCCCATCTTGTCCACATGCTTCTTCTATGTGGAAAAGAAAAGAGGTCTTTCACCCTTTGTTTAGCACTAATAAGCACTTCCCTGGCATACTTTCATTGTGCTTTCTGGATTTGAAATAGTGCAGAAGAGAAAAACAAAAAAATACCAAATGCTGTAAGGAGGCATTAATCATGAAGGCATAATTTTTGTCCTTTTTGTTATAGTTGCAGAAGTCTGAATGTAAATATGCCTTTGAAAATAAGTGCTGGAATTAATTGAATTTTATTTATTTAATGCCATTTATTAAATTTTATTTCATGAGGGCTTCTTTCACCCAGCAATTAGTGATAGTCATACTTTGCTTCCAGCTTGCCAAACTCTCCCTGTGTCCACTATGCCAATGTATACACTTCACAGCTGTTCAAAGCCTCCTGTAATGTCATTGGACAAATACAAATTTGCTGTGCTTACTTTGGTTTGTGGCTCTCAGCAATAGCTCAAATGTAGGCAGAGAGCTACTGTGGTAAAAACCAACGCATTTTTCTTTGAAGAAACAGTTATGAATTTCTTTGTTTTCTTGGTTTAAGTGTTGTGATCTTCTATGACATATAATTTAATTACCTTTGGTCTTTCTACATGCTATAAAGTGTGGATGCCATTCACTGTTACTAAAAATGTTGAATTTTCAGTTGACCACTTCATATTTATTCCCACTGACCCAAATCAAGACATTGCACAACTCTTGAATTCCAAGAGATAGGTTTGTAGAAGAGAACAAAGGAGCAAGCAATTACAGTTGTCAGCAATGGATTTCTGGATTTCTGGAATTTGTAACTAAGGTTGGGAAGAGGTCACTTCATGCAGCAGCAGAGCTGCATGAGCTTTTATAAGACAGGCTGGTTTGGGACAAAAGATATGCATGTGGCCAAATAGCCAGTCTGTAAATTGATATGACATTCTGCATTTACCCTCATTGCCACCCACCGATTTAAATGAAATACAGGTTTTAATTTGTGTGAGAAATAAAATATGTGAAAGGCACATGAGCACACCAGCTGCATGAGCAATTGGACCTTGTTATTGCAATTAGCATAGAGCATTCACAAGGGGTTCTTTTTTAAAAAGTACTTGGTTTTGATGATTTCATTTCTTATGTGTTTGAAAGGTGGAAATGTTGGAGAATACTTCACACTGAATAACACGTCAGGCAAATTGCTGGTCACTCATAGCTTAGACAGAGAAGACATCAGCAATTTCACTCTTGTAATTGAGTGCCATGACCTAGGCAATCCCTCGAGAAGCTCCACTGCACAGCTCTATCTAACAGTCTTGGATGAAAATGACCACAGCCCGTTGTTTGCAAAGACCCAGTATCAAATCTCTGTGTCAGAAGACCTGGAGGAAGGCTCAGCCATCCTGGACCTCTCTGCTTCTGACGAAGATGGTGGCCTGAATGGTGAAGTTGTGTACTCTCTCATTGATGACACCTATGGAGCATTTGCTGTCGACAGTGTCACGGGATCCATCGTTTCCACAAGGGCACTGGACCGGGAGACCAAGTCCCAGTACACATTTCGGGCTGTAGCAAGTGACTGTAGCACCCATTTTCCAAGGAGCACCACTGTCAGCATTGTGGTGCACGTTGATGATGTCAATGACAACGATCCCGTTTTTTTGCAGAGTCCTATCAGGGCCTTTGTGCCTGCTGAAACTGCTGTGAATGAGACAGTAGCCACTGTGAGAGCAGAGGATGTGGATCTGGGATCAAACGGAGCTATTGTTTTTAATTTGATGGTAGCAGAAACTGTATTTCAGATGGATGTGAAGACAGGTGACATCATTCTTCGGGAGCCCTTGGCTTCCAAGGACTTCAGTACCCTGCTGCTAGTGACAGCTTCAGATCAAGGCATCTCACCTCGAACAGCCACAGCTGTGGTTATTATCTTTACAGAAGAACAAGATGAGGCCATCTCATTCAGCCGCAGCCTGTATGAAGCAAGTGTGCCTGAGAACAGTGCAGCAGGTGGGCATGAAATCCCTCTTCTTGGAGTTGCCAATCTCCCCTCTTTTTGGAATGGTAATTGTAATCAATAGTATAGGGAAACCTTTCTGTTCCATGCAGCAACAGGGAAAAGTTAATGTAGTATTATAAAGTTAATGGTGTAGCCAGTACCCATTTGCCCTTTTCCAGTGCACCAGCATGAAAAAAGATGCAATGGAGGAGGCACTCTGTGATCATCAGTGGGTTGTTAATTTAACTAAATGGCTTTAATGATGGGCGGTCAGCATTTACTCATCGTTTCACTGTGCGATGCCCACAAGCTCAGATAAAGTGAGTGTTGGGAACCAGTTGCAACTTGGCATTTCTTGTTTTCACCATACCCTTCACAAACTGTAGCAGCTTTCAGAAATACCTTAGGGAAGTTTTGGACTTTGCAGAAGAAGGAGAAATGGGGGTAGGATAGGGTAGAGAAGTTCAGAGGCTGTTGGTACATTGTCACTTGGACAGGCTCCTACAGTGTGTCTCTAGGTAGAGCCTGCACTGTGGAATGCTGCCCATAGACAAACCAGCTCCAGTCACAAGGCACCTACAGATTTATTTGGATTTGTTTTGGGTATCAATGAGAATTACTGCTCTACTTTTTATTATTCAAAGAACATTAGTAGTTATCCCTCCAGCCAGTTAGGTGTGGTATCTTCTCCTGCATCAGGGATTGGTTTTGTCCTAATGAAGGGCAGAAAGGAGTGCCTTTCATGTATTTCTGTCCACAAATCTCACTATACATTTGGCCAGATCTATTTAGAGATCTGAACTGCACTATATTCTCAATTCAAACAGCTCATGAGCACCTTGAACAAGTAGTTTATCTTCTTTATAATTCAAATTTCCCTCAGTAAAACAAAAGGAGCATTCATTATATCCTAAGGGTTTTGTGAGACTAATGAATTCATAGAAGTTGAGCAACAGCCTGTACATTGGATTATGAATCAGTAAATAAGAAATGTGTTAGTAATTTTGAAAAACCAATCAATATTCTTGGATGATTGCAAACAGAAGAGAGAATGAAGGGTGAAGATGGCTGTTGCAGTAATTACTGCTGTGGTTATTCAGCCATTCCTTCCTCTGTGCTTGTTTGGGACTACAAGCCAAATTTTCAGATTGTTGTATTTAATGAAAGAAAATAAAGATCAGAGCTATATGGCAATAGGTAAACTGCTCTGATCCTAGATTTTTTTAAGGGTAGATGTGTTCCTGGGTCAGGCTATAAAAGCCAGCCTGAAATTACAGAAATGCCCCAAGGAACAGCGGTATCAGAATGCCATTGTGTTCTCCTATTCAATCTATGGAAATATAATTAAGATTCAATTTAAGTTGTTTTGATTAAAGGAAATTTAGTAAAGCTTCAGGATAAACAGGAGGGTTTGATCACAAAATGTTAGTTTGTGTTTAATAATACTTCTATTTGCTAAGAAGATCAAATTCTTTTAAGAATATAAGAGATTTTACCAAATACTAATACTGTTTATCTCTGTTTATACTATTTTCCTTTTTTCATAAGCATACATAAATATCAAATATTTTAAATTTCAGTGGGGAAGAAAAGCATGATTGTAATTAAAACTCTCATAGAAGTTAGCTTACAGGATAGATGTGATCCTGGAACCCCTACAAATGTGAATGGTTCCAGTGTATTCAGTCCAGGGAAGATTTACATTACATACTGATTATTTGTAGAACTGGTATTAATAAATGTGGCTTTTCTTCATAATTTTATTTCTGCCTCAACTGATGGAGGAGAAAAACGCTATGTTTATTTTAAAAAGAATAAAAAATGTGAATAATATAAACGACAAAAACCAAAGTCAAGGGTCCTTAGTTTTAATTTAGTCTAAACCCATCAAATGGATAAGTGCCTCGGGAACTGGTCCTTGTGGTCACATTTTCTTTAAGTGTTTGACCTCCAAGTTTAATGACCTTCAGAAAACCCCACTTTTTTTTTTTCTTTTAATATTGAATATTTAATGTCTTTAAATATTATAAACTGTATTGCAGCAGGCACTTAGAAGCTAGTCAATAAATAATCAGCTGACTGTGCCCTTCAGAGGGTAAGAAACCTTTATTACTCACCGAACTTCCAGTCAAATGGTTGTTTGCATAACAGTTCCATGGGGACAGATTCCCCGGTGTAGCTTCTTGATTCCTCTGTTTTTTTCCTATTAAATATCAAACATGTAACCCTTTCTTCTTTAAGTCACAAGATCAGAGAATGGGTCAGATTGGAAGTGACCACAGTGGGTCACCTGGTCCAACAGCTCTGCTCAAGCAGGGCCATCCCAGAGCACATGGTACAGGATTGTGTCCAGAGGATTCTTGAATCATTATCTCCATGCTCAGCTTTTCCTTTCATGGCAATTAAGAGGTCTGAAGAAATAATAGCAGGGATGAACACAGGTTAGATGGTGAAGGATGGGGAAAAGAGACTCTTGTAATGAGTACTGAAGAGAGGAGAAAAACAACACAGTGATACAGTAGCTCAGTGCAGTGCTGGTGTTAGGACATCTGTATAAATAAAACCCATATATAAAACATGCATGTCCTAACACAGAATTCAGCAAATGTTTTGGAGCTGATTGGTCCAGGTAGAAAATGCTGTTCACACTGCCATGTTTTGCTTTTGAGTCTGCAGGCATAATGTTGGGATCTAGACTGTATAAAACAGTTTGAGATACTTCCAAATTGGACCGCAATCAGACTGTCTGTGATTAAACTGAAAACACCCCTATATTTACACGTTTTACATCACTCTTCATGTTTTCAATATTTTTAACTAATTCAGAGGTCAATTGCCCAGCATTTCAAGCCAGTCTGACTGCTTTCTGCTTGGAACCTGATCTCCCTGCTGCCTTGCTGTATTGTCAGTGCTGATCTCAGCCTTGATGTGCTTTGCAGGCAGAAAGCTCCCTTTCCCTGATTTTTCCTTCTGTAAAGAGCTACATAATGTAACCTCTGCTTGAAGCAATGTCTGAATCACATGTGATTGAAATGGCGAATTCCAGCAGATGGACATTTTCTGTTGCTCTTTATCTGCATAGGACCTGTTTATATCACGGCAGACCTTCAGGGTTTGGTCATATTTTTTTGAAAATAAGCTGTAAAAATTCACTTTTTGGAGGAATAGATTTCCGTGAAAGGTATCAGAACACAAGAGATTTGTTCTCTGCCAAAAAGAAGTTGTAAACAATTCTATCTGTGTGAGAAGTGTGGAGATTAAAGGACTGGGGTATATGAGGATCCAGAACAAGAGTTTAACTTATCCTCTAAAAAACAAGGATTCAAGTAGAACTGCTGCTGCTTCCTTTATTTCTGTTAGTTTTTCTTCTTAAAGACACAAGCAAATAAACAAAAACACTGCAGACAATGTTAAAGATAAATAGGGATATTCTTCAGACCTTGCTTTTTTTCCTTATCTTTAACTCTGCTCTGAGGATGCTGTGAATGGTTGCCCTTGCAGTTTTCTGTAGCCCATCAAAGTTGCTTGACAATGAAAATTCAACTCACACCCCTTATTTTACTTCCTAAAAAACCCCAGCTCAGCGTTCATATATATCTGTCTTTACATATTGGACAGATGGATGTTTATTCCAGAGCTTTTCTAGTAAATATCTTACAAGTATATCGACCAGTACAGAAAATTGCATGTCAAAATTGGCAACTTTTGCTTTTGACAGACAGATTTTTAAAGCAAATAGGTAAACCCTTAACAGAAAAATTCTGGTTTTAAAAAGTAATATGTAACTGCTAAAATAAAAAAGGTATCAGATCATGGTAATACCAATGTTTCCTCTCATTTTTTATACTAAAATCTTTTCCTCTGACCAGCAGGATGCTGAGTATGAGCAGCATGCCCTTTGTGATATAATAAAATAGCTCGTTGTTGCTAATTCTGTTGAAAGAGCTCGGGTTGCCTGATTCCATCTCAGCTGCATGGAATCAATTACAATTTAATTAAATAATTAAAACCATTAAAATCAATTGCCATATACTCTAGACAATTTCCTAAGTCACTTGAAAAGAATAATTATTTGGATGTTTTGATAATGCCTTTTAAACTTGCTACATTTTTGTTGAATGTGATGATTCTGAGCAGGATAATTTATTGAGTTATGCATTTCCCCTTTTATTCTATTCCAAACAGGATTTTTATTTCATGTCACTTGCATTCTATATTAAATTATTGGTCTTTTCATAGAATCTGGGTTCTATGTGAATTGACACATAGCTATGCACACAGTTTCATCTTTTCATTGTCTTTGTCAAAAGGTAGCTAATTAAAATGCTGAAGGATATTTCATTTCAGGTATTGTTCAAAACCCCAAATTGAATCCTGATAAATGGAGAAAATATATGCTGTTCCTGGTCAGTCATAGGTAACATGATGCACTGAAAAAAAAAAAAAAATTAGTTATGATTTCAGGTAAGAGAGAACTATTGATTCATGTGAGTTGGCAATTAGGAAAAGTTAAATCTCATAATTTTATTTAGGCAGGTGAAGTTGTAATCAGATGTGTAGTTTACTGAGCAAAGAGGGATGGAAAATGCTTTGTCTATTAATGTGTAATACGGGAAAAGTCATGGAGAATTATTCTTATTGTCTACTAAACTAATGAATAAGCACCTAACCTAGAACACAGTTGTGCATCTGCTGTTAATACCAGTACTATAAAATTAGAACAAAACCTTCTAGGGCGGACATGATGAAAATGTCTTATTGCTTCCATAGGTACATCACTTCTAACAGTAGAAGCCTATGAACACAAATTTACAGGAGAAGACATAAAATACAGCCTCTTCAGTGGCCAGGAAATGTTCTCCATACACCCCCTTACAGGTATTTTTTTTTTTTTTTTCAAGTGCCTGTGTGTAGTTTAGAGCATTAGCAAGCTCCTACCACAAGAACAAGGGCTAGATATCTTAAGAGTACTCCCTAGTAACAATTCTGTTACAATGAACAGGCCATTTGTAAATCCAGGCAGTGTTGTAAGCTTGATGTAAAAAGAAACTGAACACTGGTATACCCGTTTAAAACAGTTCTGATTTACTATTGATCACCAGGTGCTGGGAATTAATAAACTACTTTGTGGTCCGAGCTGAGATTCCATCTTGTTTCTCTTCATAAAGTTTCCCAAAAACTCAATAAACAAAATCCTTCAAAACACTTCTAATGTAGAAGCACTAGAGTCTTGATTTTAATGCTCTTTGTTTCAGGCAAACCTTGACATGTTTTAAAGCAAAGTCTGTTTAATTTTTTGTGATTGTATTTGTGTTCTGCAGCAGGTTTGCTTTCACCTGCTCTTCAGTCAGGATTTCCAGGTGCCAGGACTGTGTCATGTTCCCCATGTTCTCCTCTAAGGGAAGTAAGAGAGCACAGTTACCCTGCTTACCTCTCAGCTCCTGAATTTCTGCAAAAAGTTTGCTTTCTGGCTAGCTGTTGTTTCTGTTTCTGGGGTGGCAGATAGACAGTGTAAGCAGTTTTCCTCAGAAACAGTGGAAATAGTTTGTTCCCATTAACAAATAGCTTTCTCCCTGAGTTTCTAGAGGCTTTAACCTCTGATTATCCTGATGTCTCCAGGCATCAAATGGCATACCTCTGTAAAGCTATCATGGTTGATGCTGATGGAATTATTAGAATAATGTTTTTAGATGAGGGGCACTTGAAGTCCATACTTTTGATTTTCAAGTCCTTCTATTTCGCTGAAATAAAGCTAGAGAGATTACTTTTAAGAAACGTCTTAGACCCAGACAAGTTTTTGCTGAGGAAGTGAATCTTCCCCAATATCACCTTAAAAAAAAATCCAATGGGATTTTCCTTTTTTTATCAAGCTAGGCTGAAAAATGGTTACATGATGCTTTGAAGATACTCATAATCACTCTCTTCACAAACAGGACTGGAATTTCTATAGCAGTGGATGCTATAGAAGCAAGTCTTCTTTTGAGACATTTGATCCATTGTGGATTCTTCTGTTTCCTTTCCTCTGCAGCCTTTCTTCTGTTTCTTAGAAAACATTAATTGAAGTTCAGCCTTTAATGATGTTCAAGAGCAGCTCTTAAATTAGCATAATTTTGATAGCAGTAATTGTCTACCCATTGCTTCTACAGCAGAAGTATTTTGAGCTGTACCAATGTTCTGTCTGTAGTACATGTTCTGAACAGCCAAAGATCTGCTCTCCTTGTCTTTTCAAGCACTGATATTAATTAACCACACTTTGGAGAAGGCTTTCTACCACTGTAATTTTTTATTATACTGTAGAATAGTAGAAAGTAGAGTAGGAGGTGACTCAAAGACATGAACTAGTCTGTGCTCTGATGCAGAAGGGGAATTGGTTGTGCCAAAATCTGACAGAAGTTTGTGCTGTTCTTAAAAACCATCAGGGATAGTGATTCTGCAAACCCTCTCAAAAGTCTGCAAAAGTCTTGTCAGCTGGAAAGTTTTTTATTCCTATTTATCTGAATGTTTGCTGAAAAGTTTTGAACTTCTTAATCTAGTTAAGAGTAGACACACAACAAAGGCAACCCCCCTGTTATTTCTGTATTTGAGGGCTGTTACCGTGTTTCTTCTTCGTGTGTGCTTTTCTAGAATGAGCAACTCTGGTTCTATCACATGTTCCTCCTGGGTGGTGTGCCTCAAACTTGATTATTTCTTTCACTCTGCACTAGAATCTTGCAGTTTGCTCTCTGTCATCTGGAAGTGTGTTCCTTCTGCCATGGTCTGTTTTCTTTTCTCTGTAAACAGAATGCAACAATTTTTAAGTGTTGTGCTGAAAATAAACCACCTTTGAAATCTTTATGTTCAAGACACAGGTCCATAAACAATAGTTAATGTTTGCTTATCCTAGAAAATAAAAAATAAAAAGCACTAGTTTAGAGCACCACAGTTGATGCGTTCTTATGATATCCCAAGTTTGGGATAACAATATTCATGATATCATTTACTGAAAAGTCCATGAAAAATGGAATTTGAATTCCAATGAAAATTAATATACAAATTAAATGTGTCATGTGCTTAGAAGTAATGGAGAATTATGAGTATGTTCCTTAGAACAATTTAAATTGAAGCAATGACTACAGATTTCCAAGGACATTTCACTTTCATGTGGAGATGTCCAGTTGTGCTTGTTGTCTCAGTAAGTCTCATTACTTATTTATTTTTGATACATTAACAGCTCAGGGGAGGGGGCTCACTGCATCAGAAAGAGTCGGTTGTTTTGCTTGTCAGTCAGATACAGAAATTGATACAGCTGTTGCCTGATGTGGGTTTTGATGGGGGGGTAGATGTAGCCACTCTCAGATGAGGGAAGAGAGTCTCCTCTGACATGGCTGCCTCACGTGCCGAGGAGGACACCTCATGTACACACTTTTTCTCTATCCCCCTGCTAGTGAATTGGCTTCATTTTAGGGAATTGCCAGTGTGGCGATGGTTGCTGGAAATTTAGCTGTCCAAGATTTATTCAGTAACTTGCATGTTGGGGTGATGGTAAGTAGAAAAAAGACACAATGGAGAGCTTGCTGGAATTGTGTCATGTGTTCAGTGGAGGTGACCATATATGTTAGGAATTTCATAACTGCATTTGTACATGTTTTTTCCTTAATGAGTGTGTCATGTCTTGAGTTGTTTTTTTTTTTTTTTTTATTTTCTTTGTAATAAACCAGGCACAATCACAGTAAAAGAGCCAAAGTACCTTGATTATGAAGTTAAGTGTAAAATACATCTTACAGTTGTGGCTGAAAATAGCTTCAATTCAGCGTTCTGTGGGGTGGCAGTTTTGATTCAAGACGTGAATGACAATGTACCTAAATTTGAGCAAAGCTATTACAAAGCTTCGGTATGGGAAGGCCAGAGTCCTAAAATAGACATCATACAGGTAAGTGGAAGTATATCTTCCCAAGAACAGTGCTGTGGTTAAAAAGAAGTTTGGCTGATCTGTTCATCCCTGCAATCTGGTTAGGTCTGTTCTGGACCTCGCTGTCTTAAAAACTGAGAATGGGGTTCTTGGAGTTGCTACTACTTTGCTTGGATATCTAAAATATTAAATGGTTTTTTTCTTTGAGGCCACATTTCAGATCAGATCATTCATTCAGGTCTTGAAAGAGAATTCTGTATCTTCTTGATAATCGTGTGCCTAGAATTTTAATTCTCTTTGAAAAAGAACTTCTGTTTTTACCTTCAAGCAATTGAAAAATACCATTCAAATCTGTGGTTCTGGTTACAATATAGGCTGGATCTTGTATTAATGCCTCTACTGAAAGGACTGTAGCAATAACAAGAATACTTTCTACTCATCAGGCTGGTAGAGTCAAACCCAAGTGTTCAATTTAAAATCTGATGCCTAAAGAGCAGCTTGTCTTAATTTAAATGTGCAAACACTTCTTCCTCTGAATGGATCGATTCTCCCAAAATGTTTCCAGCTGGCCATGTTAGAGCAAAAGAAGACATCAGTTGGACTAGAAGAACACATAATTTCCTCAGTACATGTTCTTGCATTGCAAGTCAGGTCACGGTGAGGGTCATGTTGGGTACTAAAGATATTCCTTCTCTAGAGAATAAATAAATTAAAAGCTACAAATGCCTCCAGGGCAAAGTGATTAGAAACTGATGGACGTTGTATTTAGAGAAACATATGTCCAGGAATGGAGAAAAATCAAAAGGCAGTCAAGCCAGACGTGTAATCAAAATTTTATGACAGAATACATTCTATTATGTTTCCTTTATTCAATCTGACTGGTTGCCTCTGCTACGTTTTGGATCCTGGACTCATTATAATGCTTGTTCAGCAACCAAAAAAATACAAAGATGACTCTTCAAAGAGTAAGAGGAGTTTTTGAGAAACCTGTTCACTGCTGATGAATGTTAGTTATTCCGTTGGCAAATCTTTACAGATTGACTCTGCCCTTCTTACATTTTCTGGTTGGTATTTCAAAAAGGTAATTAATGAACTATTACATGAAAGCTCTGAAAGCTTAATAGGTTAATTATTTTATCCTTTGTCTGTTTGTATAGCAGCAATACTTTAAAGGTCAGCCCTGTATCACTGAGTAAGTGCGTTTTTATGTGCTCAATGGGGAGAGCATTCTAACAGCAACCTAATAGCAAAATGATTACATTCAGCCCTAATGTTTTATGTAGCTGAATTTCAAATTACTCATTCGTGTGCAGCCCATTGCAGCTTGTGAGCAGATTTTGTGACCTTACATGACACACAAACTGGGGACAAAGATGATGATTTATTTAAATGAGTGCAGCAAAAAGGAAAGTAAACAGAAATATTTGACTGCAGTAAAAGGGTTTTCTTTCTGAAATCACATTCTACTGTTTTTAATTAAGCCTCAGTTTTGCTCTTGAACAGGTATTTGCAACTGACCTTGACAGTGGGCTGAATGGAGAAACTGAATACTCAATTTTATCTGGTAATGAAAATGCAACATTTCTAATTGATTCAACACGAGGAATTCTAGCAACTAACACAGGCCTAGATTATGAAAACACTTCGTCCTACAGGTTTGTATGTAAGGTTCTCATAAAAATGCATTCTTTTTGTTCAGTCTAACTTGAGAGTATTCATGGTATGTATTTCATAGTTCCCTGATGATATCCATTACCCACAGAACCTGAGTGCAAGCCAGGCAGCACTGAGAACAGCACTAAAGCTGCCCACTTGTGCTACGGATTCTTGTGTACTTATCACACTTAGAGAAAGAAACACAGTCTTGTATAATCAATGGCAACACTTACTGATAGAAGTGTGAGTATTCACTATAGGAACAATGACAGTTCCTGGATTTTAGTTTATTAATAACTGAAGCCATTCCTGCTCTGGAAACATTCTTTTTAAATCTGTAAAGACACAGTGAAAACACTCAAATCAAATGCAGGAATCAGGGAGATGTTTTCATTTTTAATTGGTAGATAGTTCAAATTTTCTACTCAATAATGTGATAAAGATGCTTTTTAAAATGTTTCCATCTAGAATGTGTCTTGCACTATGCATTAATTTTTCCCTGTTTTTCAAAAACTCTGAATAAATATGGTCAAGTGGACATGACAATTTTTCTTTATGGGTCATGCCATAGTTGGAATTAGAAAGCAAATAAATCATACCTTGAAGAGAAAATATTACTATGCAGATTCAGTAATAGACCCATTTTAAGTACTGCAATCTCCACAGAAAGTATTATTTCTGTGTATATGTCAGTCAAAATTACTTTTTTTTTTTTAATCTGCTTGTGGTACCAGTTAAAATATTTGCAAGTTTTCCTGTCCTGTGGGACCTCAAAGTTTTAAACATCCAGTAAGAATTCTTATGAATGAGAATAACTTGTAGAAAACCACATCCAAAAAGATTGACAGGGTATGTGGGGTTTTTTTAGTATTAGGCTGATTTGATAATAATGTCCTCAAAATACTTTGTTTTACCTTAATACACGGGACACTTAATTTGGAGGGTTTTTTTCAGTTTTTCATTGAATTAAAAACAACAGTTCTGATTTTCAATACTTTAAGAAGCATAATACATTTTATTTGTAACTAGTACTTCAAAAGAACTCCTGGAATAAATCATTCAAAGGAAGGATGCTTACTGTTGATGAAATGTTGAACATGGGAGCATAATAATTCTTGTATCTCTCTTTAACTGATTTATTTCAGTATTTATGTTTGAATTCTAGACTTTCAGATTGACAGGTTGTCCAAGGAATCTGTAGCTTCATATTCCTTCTCTCTAAAGTAAGTGATTAATCTGTGCATTGTTAGGTGAAAAGTGAATAGCAAAAATAGCTTTCAAAACTATTTTCCTATTTGATGTCAGAATGTTACCATTGGTTCTTTCCAATTCGCTAGGAGTTGTTTATATATCTAAATTGAACATTTTCATCCCCAGAAGTTCTAAGTCCCTTATAACAGGACGTATAACGAAAGTGTTGACAGAACCTTAATTTTAATGCCTTGGCTAAGATGTTTTTATGAGAGGTTTTGGTTTTTTTTTTCCTGAAACCTTAGAAAGTGATTATTTTTAGTAAAATATTTCCATATGTATACCTTACCAGTATTCATTCTAGAAAATATACACTTTCTATACGGAATTATGCATGGTCACTGATTGAATACTAGCCTGAAATTCAAGTTATGTCCTCTGTCAGATCAGAAACCACAAGGATAGCCAGAGCAGAGCTGGTGTGGTTAAGAAATGGAAATGCTGCAGGCCACAGCTTGAGTTACAGCCTTGGTATTCCGTTCTGTCATGTAAACATTTAGGAAGTGACATCTATTTGACACTTTTAAACTGTTACTTAGAAGAAAGAGGGAGAAATAAAGTGTTTAGAAGATCTTCAAGGAGGCCAGAAAAATATGGTGCAATGTGAAAACAGTTGTTAGTACATGAAAGATTTCATTGAGATGCTCAGCTTTGACCTGTATGTCCTTTAGCATAGCTCAGTATTTCCCTTTTTTGCCTTTTTAATTTTAAGAACACCCGTTGTGTTAGATTTAATTTTGAATTCCCTTCTGGAATCTTCCCTACTGGGAAGTTGTGAAGTCTTCCAAATAATCTTTGCTTACACTTGCTTTTTATTGTTCAGAAGCCTCTTCCCACAAAGAGTAAACCTCCTTTTTTCCATGTTTATCATGTTGCTGCTTACAATTTTCTTTGCTACGTTGTTTGTGGAAATCGAAAAGTTGTTTAGAGAATTTGCTACCCATCCTTAGGCAGGTGTGAAATGGAAGTGTACAGTCAAAGCTCTTCTAATCTGACATTAAGGTTCTGGTCCCACTAAAATCAGTGAGAACTTTGCCACTGTCAAATGGTGCATGTATTCAGGGTTTTCACTTATTACTTGCAGTTATAATATAGCAGGGCTACTCTGTGTCTGCAGGCATTCTGGCCGTATGCTGTTTTGGATGGGTTTGTATTTCCCATTTCACATCCCTTTTGTCCCTTTATAAACAATGAAGAGAGTCAGGTTCCTCCAAATGATAATTTAGTACTTAGGTTTTAATTCCTGCTCTGAATTACCAATGGGAGAACTGTGTCTTATTTTAAAGAGTTGTTTAACCACTTATATTTGATATGAAAATGGGTGAAATGAATACAGCTGAACACTTCTCTTTTCTTTGTATGACTTTACCATTTTTTTGCCATGTAGAATCTCCTGGGCTTTTTTTCCTGCAAAACCAAAAAAAAAAAAAAAATGGACAGTCAACCTTGCAGGAAAAAAGATGGAATTCAAGAGTTGCAGTGAGGAACAGCAATGGCTAATCTTTTTGGGTTTAAAACTTCCCCTACTTATCGTAGTGGTGGATAATTCAGTGATTTCTGATCAAAAGTGACAATTAGTGCTTCCTTTAATTGTAGGTTGGTCGTACAAGCTGCTGATAAAGGAAACCCCAGACTCTCTGCTACAAGTATTGTGAGGATACAAGTGTTAGATGTTAATGACAATGCTCCAGTCGTCCAACCACTGGGTGAAGTGGAGGTCCCAGAAAGTAAGTGTGAAAGCACAGCTAATTTTTCTTACGGCTAGGAATTGTCAGATGATGATAGTGCTTTTGGTGATTTGTGTAATCAAACAACTGTAGTAACAATTATAGTGGATATCATTAAAGCTCAAATATCAAAGCAAATTGTGATCTGCTTTTATTCTCAGAGGAATTGTTTTTAATCTTTAGACATTGTGTTTAAGAATAGTTTGGAACAAAACCATAGGCAATTCAGAAAGAGGGAAAAAATCTGCAGAAATACAACTTTAATCTGTTCATTTTGGACTCCAGTATTGTATCTTCCATATGTCTTCAATTTCTGCTCTTCTCCAATAAAAATGTTTGGTGTTAAAACCAGCATTGCTAGAAATGAGACATTCTGAACTTCACTGTGATGAAAGAAATACTTTCTATTAATTTGAATGGAGTGTTAAAATGTTCTATAGCTTCATCCAATTGATGATCACAAAGAGAAGGACCTAGGACCTCCTGAGTTCTCATCCCAGCATACATCTTGTGCATTGTGTGACATTAGCACAACATTTGCATTCCTTGAGTCCTAAACCTGTAGTTTTCAAATACAGGCATCATGTGAATGCATGAAGATACACAGCAGAAAATTCATAAATGCCAGCACTCCTGTGAACAAAAGATATCACGTCTGTCTTTTCTGATATGTTTTAATCTTTCCTAAATTTCCCTCCCACCAGTAATGGCAAGTACAGGATTCATAGATGCCCAGCAGCTGTGAGCTGCTGGCTATTTAATTAGTTTTTTTGTATTCCATTTAAGAACACTTGCTTTAGGACATGGCACAGCATTTTTGAGGCTTTGTGCCCCAGGCATGCAAATGAGAAATGGTTTAGTTCCTGTGAGTTCCAGGCTTTGTAAAATGATCACTAAAATGTTCAATCTGCAGTCTCTGGTACTGTCAGTTTGGCCCATGACAAAAGCTGTCTGTATCCAGTTTCTCAATCTCATGGGATTATACCTTGAGCTCTTAATATTTTTGTGCCATGTAGGTCAGTCTGAAGGCACTGTTTCTCTCTAGTGGCCTTCTCTTCCTTTGGAAAATGTTCAGAATTGCATTTGCTGGTTCTACCCAGATTGGGGGTGTCTGCCTCAGTTAAATATTCTTGTGGCATTGTTCAGTAAATTCACATCACCTAAAAGCTTGTGGAAAACAATGTAAGTTCCTATTGCTGGTGAAGAAACTATTATGACTGGATCTGGGAAAGTCTAAAGAAAACCCAAATTAAAATTGGGATACAGCACATACCTTTGAAGAAATCCACTACTTTTTCCATAGCCTTTCTGGATATTGTGATTATTGTAAAACACTAAGTTTAAATACATAAAACATTATATGGAAAGGTCATAAAGATAAAAGATCCAATATTACAAAATAGGCAAAATCTTCAGAAATTGTAACGTTGTCTTTTAACTCTGACCTATTCTCAAAATTATTGTTTCAGATGCCCTGCCTGGTTTTATAGTGACTCGAGTGTCAGCAAGTGATGCAGACTCCAGGCCAGCACTTCAGTTTGGTTTTATTTGTGATAATAGTCCTGGAATGAAATTTGCCATTGATCAACACACTGGTATAGTCACAGTGGTGGAACCATTAGATTTTGAAGAAACTGCTGTGTATATTCTGCATATCATAGTTTCAGACTCTGTGCATCAAACAGAAGCAGAACTCACCATCCTTGTTTTGGACATCAATGATAACCCTCCAGTGTTTACTCAAGATTTTTATCAGGTGGGAACACAGAAAATGGACAATCAGCATGTGCTATCTTTCCATATATGATGACAAATAGTAGGAGTGCTTGTTTATATTTGTCTTGAGCACAGGGAAAGAAAGGTCTCTGCAAGCTATTATTGAGCAGAAACAGAGCAGAGCTCTTCTAGGAAACCCCAGCCTCTTCCTAACAATTCTGCTGAAAGGACTGAGGAAACTATTCAGTTTCAGTGTTTGTGATTTCTGTCTTCTCTGTGTGTAAATGCCAGCCTGGGCAAGTAAAGATGGGCAAACCAAAGTCTTCTCTCTTGTGTCCAGTGACAGTACAGGAGGTGGTGGGCACAAATGGATGTACAAGAAATTCTATTTAAACATCAGGAAACAAACAAGAAAACCCTCTACCATTGGCTAAGTATTGGCACAGGTTTTCAAGAGAGGTTGTGGGATCTCTGTCTCTGGAGGTCTTCAAAACCCAGCAGTATGCAGACACGGGCACCCTGTTTTAGGTGACCCTACTCCGACCAAGGAATGCACAAGGTGACCTCCTCGGAGGTGCCCAACAGCCCCAGCCATTCTGCAATCCTGTGAACTGAGCTGTTTGACTTGGTGCTTTTTGTGTGTTGTAGATGTCCTCAGAGCCAAAAAAGTGAGGTACCACAGAAGACTTGGATTTAATAATGCTTCATTTATAAGTCTCAGACAGTTTTAGTAAAGAAAGAAGTCTAAACATTTGGCTTAGCAAAGAATTTTCAACCTCTGAGCATGTCCAGCCACAGGAGTTTAGTCACTTAGATACCTCTGGGACAAACTGTAGACACCTGTGGAACTTTTGGTTGCCTGAGTTGACAGAATTTGTGTAAATTTCCCATTTAAAATCATAACTCTACATTCTGGAAAAAACGCACTATTAATACTCAAGTGATTTTTAGAACTTAGTTTTCCTCAACCCTTTTATATATCTGATTTTGGAGAGTAGTTTAGGTGAGTATTTGCTTGTGCAAGTACAAGGAATTTTTTTTTTTTGTAGATTGGAGTAGACATTATAGGGAGCATTATTAATTGATGCAAAACATCTTGGCTTTATTTGCTGTTATAATGTGAACGGCTGAGCTTCTCTTTCCACAATCCTGATGTTTTGATGTGTTGCTTGGCAAGTAAGATACACTGCTTCTTTTTGGTTGCTGATATGTATAATTCCCTATTCATCATCCTGTACTTTTACCCTTTTATTGTTCCTTCAAGTGTTTTCGTATTTATGCTCCTGATATATAGTTTAATATATGTATGTGGTTATTATATACATATAATCTCTCTGTTTAAATTATTTAAAATAACACTTCAAGTTATGATAGAGGTGGCTGCTATATCATACTGTTCATATGAAGTTGGATTTAAAGGGTAGAAGGAAATTTTGGTCACTAAAGTGCTGTATCTGGACTTGGAACCATGAAAATTCTTAAAAAGGGAATGGACTTTCTTGGTTTCCTAGAAGAAAAAAAAATGAGTATTTTGAAAAGGTAAATTCTAGAAATAATCCAGTGGTGATTAAGTGCCCTAGTGCTGGAATTTTCAGGGTGCATATGTTGGCTTTTATAGTGGTCAGTCTTATACTGCAGACAGAGACTGCAGATTTTATTCCATGTATGGAAATGATGGGGTTTTTGAAAGCAAGGGGAAAAGCCTTTAGTTGCAGTCCATAAGTGTACTCTTGAAAAAAGTGATTCATTTATTCTGTGAAGTTGCTGTCATAATGAACTAGATGGATTTTACTAGTGTTTAAAGCTTACTATGAATTTTGGCCATATTGAAGGCATAGTTTTCAATATCTCAACTCTTTCTGGTTTTGTCCCAGAGGAAAATGGGTAGGTTAAACTTTTTCCAAAGCTGGGAACCGTGTGAGTTTTTCTAATAAGATCAAATAAAGGCAAATGTATTTTTTAAATGTCTAAAATCTTTCATTAAGCTCTATTATTGCTTTGTGTGTCAGGTGAACTTGCCAGAGTTCATTTCTATGGATGCCACTGTTCTGACACTGTCTGCCATGGATAGGGATTCTGAACATAATGGAATGATTTCCTACAAAATCCTCTCTTCCTCTGAGGGATTTTCCATTGATCACAAGAATGGTGAGTTTGTAAGCGCGGTTTATTATTTCAGTTTTTTAAGTATAAATCGAAGAGTCCTGTTGCTTCTCCACATGTTGCCAGTGATTACTAGAGTTGTGGAAATTTGTGGTGACCAAAGTCCATCATGTGTGGTTTTGCTAAATTTGCCATTATCAGTGGGGAACTGATTACATCGAAGACTGGAGTTCTCAGTTTGTCCCTGAACTGTGCACATTTTTTCTGGTCTAAATGCAGTGCGTGTATTTGATACTGCACCACTGAGGGGAGGCCTTGCCTTCACAGCATTAGCTATGATCTCTTAGAATCATGGAATAGTTTGGACGTGCTCTTTAATGGTCATCTCGTCCAACCCCCTGCAATGAGCAGATACATCTTCAAATAGGTCAGGTTTCTCAATGTCCTATCCAACCCAGCCTTGAATGTTTCTGGGGATGGGGCATTCACCACCTTTCTGGGCAATGTGTTCCAGTGTTTTACCACCCTCATTGAAAAAAAAAATGTTTCTCATATCTACTCTGAATTTACCCTCTTTTGGTTGAAAACCATTACCCCTTGTCCTATCACAAAAGGCCTTATTAAATGTCTGTTCCCATCCTTATGAACCCGCTTTAGGGCCACAGTAAGGTCTCCCTGGAGCCGTCTCTGGGCTGAATTATCTCAGCCTTTTCTTGTAGGAGAGGAGCTCCAGCCCTCTGATCCTTTTTATGGCCCTCCTCTGGATTGGCTCCAACACGTCCATGTGTTTTCTTTGCTGAAAACTTCAGAGCTGGATGCAGCACTCCAGGTGGGCTCTAACAAGAGCAGAGGGAGTGAATCACATCCTTCTCCCTGCTGCCAACACTGTTTTTGGTGCAGCCCAGGATACAATTGGCTTTCTGGGCTGTAAGTGTGCACTGACAGGTCATGGCCAGTTTTTCACCTACTGGTACCCCCAAGTCCTTCTAACAGGGCTGCTCTCAATCCCTTCCTCCCCCAGCCTATATTGGTATCAAAGGTTGCCCTGACTCATGTGCAGGACCTTGCACTCAGCTTTGTTAAACTTCTTGAGGTTCCCATGGGGCCACATCTCCTGGTCCTCCTGGATGGCATCCCATTCCTCAGGCATGTCCAACTGCAGCGCTGAGTTTGGTGTCATCTGCAAACTTGCACTCTATTCCACTATGTCACTAATGAAGGTATTAAACAGTTCTGGTCCCAGTATAGATCCCGAGGGACGCCACTTGTCACTGATGTCCATCCAGACATTGACCCACTACTCTCCAGGTACCAGAGAGTAACTTCGTTGTGCACAGCCACTACAGCTGAGTCATTTTCAAATATGACTGTTAAGAATCAGCTTTTGGAATCTCATTTACTTGCCTGGGAAGTATGGGCTTTTGTTAATTCTGTTTTGTTTTCAGGTACGGTGTTTGCCACAGAACGAGTTACACAGCTGAAAAACATTTCCATTATTCATCTCCTCATAGAAGCCACAGACGGTGGCAGTCCCCCTCTGAGTGCAGTTACCTCCATAGAGGTGCACATAGAAGATGTAAATAATTGTGCCCCTCACTTCACAAAGGTTCTGTACAATCTCAGTGTGAGTGAGGATGCCTCAGCTGGAGAAAGCATCCTCCTGTTCTCAGCCATCGACTATGATTGGACACGTGAAAACACATATGTTGAATACTCTATTATTGGTGGCAACGCTGAGAATTTATTCTCCATAGAAACAAGTGTCATGGGGTTGGAAACGTCCTACAAACTTGTTTGCAGTCTTGTTTTGAGCAGTGCACTTGACAGGGAAACAGCTTCTTCTCACCAGTTGGTCCTCCTTGCCTCTGACCGTGGAACACCCTCCTTGAACTCAACCGCTACGGTGCTAATAACTGTGCTGGATGTTAATGATAATCCTCCAGTGTTTAGCAGCCCAGAGTACCACGTTCATGTCAAAGAAAGCATCCCTATAGGCAGTCATATCACTGAGGTTGCAGCAAAAGACTGCGATGCCGGCACTAACGCGGAGATCACTTACGCTATCATCTCTGGAAATGACCGAGGGCATTTTTGCTTGGATGCTAGAACAGGATCTGTAAATTTGGCGAAAACGCTGGATTATGAGGATACTATGAAATTCACTTTGATTATCCAAGCCACGGATGGAGGAACTGATATAAAAAATATGGCTTTTGCTGTTGTTTTTGTTAGCATCCTAGATGACAATGATTATGCCCCACTTTTTTTGTTTCCCAGTCTGAGCTGCATTGTCAGTGAAAATCTGCCCACCTTTTCTTTTGTGTGTGCTGTTTGTGCATTGGATTTTGACAAAGGCTCCTATGGACACCTTACCTACTCCATTCAGTCTTCATGTTTGGCTCATCGTGAAGCTCCTAGAGACCATGACATGTTCTTCATTGATCCTTTAACAGGAGATATTCATACCAGGCAAATGTTTGACTATGAAAGTCAAAATAGGTACTGTCTCATAATCCAAGCAAAAGACAAAGGTGACTCACTGGCTACCACTACAGTTCAGGTAGATATTGAGGGGAGAGATGAGTTTGACCCAGTGTTTACACAAGAACATTATTTCTTTCATCTCCCTGAGAAGAACGAAGCAGGCCAGTTGATTGGCAGAGTAACAGCATCTGACAGTGATGGTGGACTGGATGGAGTTGTTCATTACTCCCTTCTAAAACCTTCTCCTTTCTTTTCTGTGAATCGAACCAGTGGTAATATTTATTTGATTCAGACTGTTCACAGGAAGAAAAATGGCATCAAAAGGAATGATGATACTCTGGAATTTTTGGTAAGAGCTCATAGCCCCAAAATTGAGTCGAGGTTCACAGTATGCACCGTTTTTGTAAACGTTTCCAACTCTCCTGAGAGTGATCCCACATTGTCAGCACACAGCCTGACAGTGAGTATTTCCACCTCACTGTTGGTGTTCCTGCTGCTTGCTGTCAGTCTTATCACACTTACCCTGAGACTTAAACAGAAAAATCTGATGAATGCTTGTGTGAAAAAAGAAGCGGTATCCTCAGCTACTGATGTGAATTCAGTAAGAGAAGACGAGGACTGCCAGAAAATCCAAAGTACTGAGAGCAGTATGCTTCCCATGGGTGCTATAGCAAAATGGCTGAGCCTAGCAGGAATTGGAGAGGGGAAGGATGATGATATCTCCTGCAGGCATTCAGACTCCAGTGGCCACGGTTCTGCTGAAGGAGAGACTGCAGAGGATGAGGAAATCAAAAGGATCTATGAGTATCCTTGCAGAAAAAGCACTGGCTCAGCACTGAGCGAGCACGGCTCACAGATGCCAGATTTGGGGATCCCAAGAGAGTCTGATCAGTTCTCCTGTCAGTCTGGAGAAACGGATGTCACAGCTGCCATGCAAAGCATGGAGAACGTGCAGACCATTAAAGGAGAAAGTAGAGAAGAAGCCTGTGACACAGCCTATGCACACAAAATTTTGTCTCAAACAGCTGCAAAAGAGAAAGGCATAATGACAGACCTCACAAGAGAGTATGCCCTGATGTCAGATAGGGAAGACTCTGGGTGTGATTTCCTTGCAACTGTTGACACCTCTGATGAGGATCTTGGATGTAGTTATAACTTGGGTTATGTGCTCAGCTGTGAACCCAGATTTCAACCTCTTGCCTCAGTGTTTAATGATATTGCAGAACTGAAAGATGAAAATTTTCACACTCGCAGCTTCTCTAAGGATAAGAAATCTCTTGTTTTCCCTCCTCCCTTGATAACATCAGTAGCACAGCCTGGCATAAGGACAGTGCCAACAAGAATGCCAAATATAGCATCAGGACAAGCTTTTAATAAATACCCTTATTCTCCCCTTATCCATCATCATGGATACCCTCCACCAACCATGACCCCCAGATTTTCTCCTACTCTCTCTTTACTTACTGTGCAGACACCTTCTGCTTCTCCAGTAGTGTCTGATGGGAAAATGATAGGAACATGTCTTATTGATCCATGCTACGAACTTGCAACAGAGGGAGAAATTCAGGTCTAGGTTATTAACTGACAGTATTTTACAGTAACAAATATGGCTTAAAATGTATTTTGTCATTTTTTAACAGCAAAATATGCCTGTCAGAGCGGCATCACCAGTATTCTTTCTGTTCTCATGAGCCTAAAAATTTAAAATATGAAATAGCCACAATCTTAGTAACTGTACCTGTTCTTCTTCCCAGAATCCACTGTGAGAGCATGAGGCTTCTCTTCCAGCTCACAACTGTGTTTTCCTATGTAAAACACACAGCCAAGTGCCTGATAACCAATTTGATCAATTTTACCATTTTTTTTCTTATAAAATACATTAATAACAAATAAATGGAAGTAATTTTTTGTTGTGGAAAACATTCATTAGCATACTGGTGGGTTCTGTCTGCTTCTGTGATGCTACTACTGGAGGGCACTGGAGTAAATACAGCAGGTTTTGGAGCTGGGTGAAGGATAAAACAAGGATTCTTTCTGAGCTCTTTCTCTAGTGTTTATCCAGCTTTCCCACATCTCAGCCTCTGGGTCCAAACAATCTGTTGGGCCTGGTGTTGTTTCATCATCTGCAATGGCTCCACAGAGGGCTTTCTTATCTATCTTTGTGCTGGGGAGCCCACTCAGCTGTTTCTGTGCACCTTTTGTTTATCTTCTGGTTTAATGCCAGCAGGCCACAATAATCTTAATAATGGATCACCTTTGGAAAACAGAATAACCAGTGATAAGATTAAAGCAACCATCTTCACTAGTACTAGATCTCAAGTAGGTATCTGTTGTATTTTTGTCCTATTATAGAGGCTGCTCTGGTACTCAGGCAGCTGTAAGAACAGACAGTGTTACAGTTCTGAAGGTTCTGTATGCCTCCACCTTGGTTGTTGGTTCTGTGCTGGACCAAAGGTCTCTGCAAGACCAGGTAATCTGGCCTTGTTTGTTGTATGTATCATACACATGGCATTTTGTGTATGTGTGTATATCCAGACACATACACATGCTGTATATGCTTGTATATTGTATATTGATCAATAAAATACACAGAAGGTACATCTAGAGTAACTCTGTTTCTTCTCCAAAGTATGTTTAAAAGTCCTTTGAATCACATGAATTAAAACTGGGCCGTAGGGAAGTGTCTAGTTGGTGCCTGGGAATCTGCTACAAGCTGGATATGAATGGAAGAAGTATATATTGTACAGCTCATAACAGGTGGGGGAAAGCACACAGCGTGGTTAGGCTGAGTGGTTTTGTGGGATCGGTGTCACGTGTGCAGTGGCTGCTTTTCCTCAGTCATGCACGTCAAGATTTGCAGCCTGTGAGCTCATAACCTGTCTTTGGCTAAGATCTTGTTTCTGAGGCTACACCAACACTGCACACCATGCATGTGAAACAGGTTCCATACTGATACGCAAGAGTGCTTATTTTAGAGCTGGCATTTGTTCTTTGCACTGCCATGGAGTTGGAAATGAGACACAGCTTAGGAATTCATTGGGACAGACAAATTTTACAAAGAAAGAAGATGGTAAGTTTTGTAGTCAGACAAAAAAACTGTTCCAGGGAGAAGAAAGCAAAAAATAGGAGTCTTTCCCAGTTCATATCTGAACACAGAGATTCAGTTTAAGGACATTATTTCAGAATGAATGTTGTTCTCTGCCTGTTAGCATTATGTTATATACAGCCCGTTTGGTTTTAACTTATATGTGTTAAGTTATAAAGTAATTTCTAATACAGTGAAAGGTGTTCCTTGGGTGTTCACATTTGTGCAATTATCAGGAGGCACCCAGGCTTACCTTTTCTATGAAGTCAAGAACTTTGCTAATTTGATTTTAGTTTCAGATGGTCATGGACAAGTGGCAGCTGTTGTTCTGGTGAGCAATGAGCACGTGCCATCCTTAGAGGGGTCACCTTTCTAGCATGGCATCAGTGAAGAATGAATGCTTCGCACAGCAAAACTGTTTCATCCTTCACACTGCTAGATATGAAGCAGGTAACTAGGCCTTCTTTTCATGTATACAGTCTATCCTAATGGATGAGTAGATTTTTCTTTGCTAATATGGCTCTTGCCAGTGTTCTAATGCCACTAGCATTAGAAATCATTCAAAAGTATCAGTAATCATATTTAGGACAATATTTGGACCTTGCCTTGCTAATGGGTACCCACCTCCTTGAGTTTTTTTAAAAACAAGAAAACAATTTCTGTTTGTGCATTTTTTGCTTCTTTAAATTCAGCTTTTCAATGCCTTTCTAAGAAGATTAGATGTGATTTGCATCCTATTTATCAAGCACACAATATAACCAATGCATACTTTGTGCTCCTATTAAGTGTTATAGCAATCTTTCCCTTGTCTCTTATGTATTTATTGATTTTTTTTATCAAATGGGAAACAACACTTAGCCTGATTTATTGTTGTGTCATATATAGGCAAGCTTAAAAACGTAACCATTGAAACAAGTGTCTGCAATAAATCATGTACAGTTCTTTTAACCTTACTCTTTTTTCCCCCTAAGTAAACAGTATAACTTCTATAATTTACCATGGCTTTAATATTAGCTTGCCTTGAAGAGGCTGTGTTACTTTGCAATTCTGCACACCAGTTTTAGCACTTTGGAGAAGGTACAGAACTTGTTAGTGGAAAATCATATTAAGCTCAAAAAGCATAAGCTATAAAATAAAAGACAGTTGTCTCTTCTGGAATTTTGGCTGCCTGCCTTCTGGATTTGCTTGTTGGCAGCCTTGAAAACACTGGTGTAAATCACTACCAAATGGATATAAAAATTCCATCTACTGGTAGTAATTGTTATATTGATGTTCAAGCAGATTTCTGTGCAAAGGGAAAAAACTTTCATATTTTCAGGGAACCCATCATTTACAGATTAATAAATTGTATGCATGTTTTCTACAATGATACTAAAAGCACTAGTTACCTACACAAGTCCATATTTAGTTTGTATTTCATCTTCAGCTGAAGACAAATATTATTCCTAAAGCAGTTTCAGGTAAAAATAGTTATGATAAAAATGAACCCTTGTTGCTAAGCCTATTCAACTGACAGTTCCTAGTATCATTTACATTTGGTTGCCATCCATCCTCTGTGCTGTATGTCACTTGCTTTCTATAACTGACCTGTAGCTCCCTGAAAACTACATTTAACTGTTCTCTTTGGGAGACCTATAAACTGCAAACATGCTGCCCTGACAAAAAACCCAATGTTACTAGAACATCAGCTAGCACCAGACTGACAACTGTGCCCATATGGCTCTATAATTCTCCAGCCCAAAAATCAATTGGAAATCCAGCTGGCCACCATAGGCATGCGTGAGGCCTTTGGGATTAGACCTCCTTCCACTGGTGCTGCCTACATTGCTCCTTGAAAACCAGCCCTCTGGGGATGAAGAACACAGAGGAATTGAATCCTTTGCAGGAAGGGAATTGCACTGGTTGGCTGCAAATGGAATGGGGGGGGTTCCCTAAAATCCTGTAAAAACACTAATTGGAATAGGAGGCAGTTGTGACTTTGTAATTGAATATACTGTGGTGGGAGGTTTATATTTAAGATTTGGCTCGCTTGGCAAGTGAAATGGCTTTGCAGCTTCTTGCTCTTCATGTCTGTCACAACAGAACAAACTCACCATGGCAATATGTGGCTTAGCTGCCTGTAGATGATCTGGTTGCAATAACTAAAGTGTTGCAGAATCAAATTGAATATACTTTTGGGTGCCTCATGGTTGCTAGCTCTGTTAGCTGTTTGCTAGCACGTATGGAAAGCCTAATGTATATTCAGTCTGTGCATGGATTTGTATGTTCAGAACTCATTCAAAAAGCTGCAGTCTGACATCAAAATCCTCTTGGCAGCTTTGAAAAATCCTCCATAAATACATACAACATTTAAAAAACATTGGAAAAAATGTGGCTGTCTTAGCAAAAGAGAGGGGGGGGCCTTATAGAGGGGAAAAAATGAAGACCTGGAACTTTCTGGTTAAGACTTGCACTTCACATTGTTGCTAGGTCTATTCCTCATAAAACATCAGATATTTTCTTCTAAAATGTGTAAAAAGTAATGGAAGAGCACCTGTAAGGAATACCAAGAAGCAGCAAGATAGGCTAGAATTGCAAAATGATTCTGTTTCTTGACATGTATGAGTTACTTGAGCAATAAAGAAAATACCAAAATCTTTAGCTGATGATAGTCACAGAAATCACAATTGCTGCCTTGTTGCTATATAAGTGTTTATATATATATTAAAGACTGACCCAAATAAGTCCTGTACTGGATGAAGCATTAGGAGCCAAACCATATGCCTGAAAATGCAGATGTCATAGCAAAGGACTGAAGAAATCTATCATGGTTTTCATAACTTCAAATGAAAATCTCATTACAATTAAAAAACTCAGTCTTCTTGACTATCATGTTTAAAACAAGGTATTTCTGCCCTGCAAACTACACTGAAAACTGTCATATCTGTGTAACCTTATCCTTTTGAAAATTACCTTATGCTTGACACTTTTTTTGAAAGTTAGTATTTACATAAGAATGGACACCTTTCAAAAAGCTGCATGTTAATTGCCTATGAAAAGCTCTCAGAAAACCAAGAAAATGGAAGTTAAGCTGTTGATTGTGAGAGCTGTTTGGCCACCAATGGCTGTTGAATAGAAGTGACTTTTCAGCATGGCTGTGGCTAGATGGTGCCTACTCACTAGCTCAGCCTGGGGGGATTACGTTGCTCTTGCCTGTTTTTTGCCTCCACCATTTTGTTGGAAACTTTCAAATGGGAAATTCAAAAGAGTTTCTAAAAATGGTGTTACTGGTGCCATACCCCAAAGAAGTGAGTACCTACTCAAACTTGTTTGTGTTGACCTCCAACAGTTGTCTCAAACCCCATCTTGCTGGGTGCAGACTCATTTCCTGCATCTCCCTTTTAACAAGCTGTAGGGTTCATTTAATATCAAAGGTTTTTTAAATTCTGGGTTCTGATCCAACATCCCAAGGCTTCTTCCACTGATTTCAGTGGGACTTGAATAAAAAAAATGCACCTGGAAGAAATGGGCAACATATGTGTTGCTGATGGTCCCTCAAGAGTCAGTGGCAGTGGAGAGCTGGCTCCTCAGAGTGCAGGGCAGTAAACCAGCAGGAGGGAGCATTAGAAGAGAAATCGAGAGCTTAGAGAAGAGTAGAACCAGCATGGGGCAGGGGGCTGGGATTTGGAGTGGAGGTTCCTCTATGCTTCCAGGTGATTGATGCAAACCTTGCTTTATATGCTTATTTTGGAGTGACTTTCAGAGAAATCTGTGAAGGTCTATAAGGGAAAGGTCACTTATTGTTTCCTTATTCTTCTTTTATGTAAACTCCAGTTGGCTGCCTGATTCGCTGCTGCTTTTACAGCATGCACAGAATAATTACATCTTCAGAAAAGGATTTCTCTACTTGTCTTTTCTGCTTCTCTAACTGAGATCAAGGGTGGAATTAGTCTTCAGAATTATCCTAGTTAACTGTTAAGGTAACAAGAAAGGATTTGGGAGTTGTTGAGTGGTTGTTGGGATTTGGGGCAGTTTTGGGAGATTTTGTGGTGTTTTTTGGTTGGGATTTTTTGGGGGATGCATGTGATTTTTCAGTTTTAGGCTGAAATCCACAGTCATGTAGCTTTTGAAGTTTGAATTCTGTCTTCTGTCACACTAATGGAGCATCTTGTGCCGTTGGCTGATCATATATTCACTGGGTAGAGATGGATAAGTTTTAGCAGCCTGCTCTTTTCTCTGGCAATAGATTGCAGTAAACTATATTTAATTTTTTTGCTGGATGTCATAAACTCTAGGCTTGATCACTGATATGTTTGAACTCCCCATTTTTCCTTCAGATTTTTTCCATATGTAGCTAATAAGTTTCAGTGTTCACCATTTTCATCCCTCATATACTTCTTTTAACTTAGTTTTAATAACTGAAAATTGGTCATTCTGATCCCTAGGCACTTAAGGTGTGGAGCCAAGCTGTGAATATTTCCTATTAAAAAAATATGGTGTGTTGTATCATTAGAATTAGAGGTAAATGAAGGTTTAGTAACACAAGCCTCCTCTTACCAATAGTTTTTGTGTGGAGTTTAATGAAGTCTTCTGTGATTTACTGAGAGTTAAGTAGTGATGTTTATACCACAAAGACAAAAACCAACAAGGAAATTTGATTAGTGCAACTAGTGTAAAGGTGAAATGATGAAGCAAGGAGAGCATCTTGATAACTGAATTTTAAAACATGAGACCTGGCATCCAGTTTGCCCACATGCTTGAGGCATTTACTCCTTAGGAAGATCTTGTGTCAGTCAATACTGTGAGGTAATGCTTTGGGGAGTGCAGGCCTGCTAGTCTTTTGTTACAGCTCTTTGGTTTTGTAGCAATGGTAATTCCCAAGTGTATGAACAACACTGCCTGATATTGTATCCCATGGCAGAATTAGTGATGCCTTATGGAAACAATGGGGACTAAAAAAACACCATCAAACCCATCACCTTCCGAGCTTCTTAATTTACAAAAAAACCCTCATAAAATAAATAATAAAAAGACAAATTTTGGGGTATTCTTCCTAAGACAGACATTAATTACAAATCTGAATAAAATCTTATAAGTGACTGCTGATTACATTCTTCTGAAATGTGTGTACATTTGTTTACTGGGTGACTTTCCTAAGCAGAGATGATGTGTCTCAGCAATGGAGAGATGAAGGTTTATGACAGAGAGGAGAAGATGGGATAAACTGGAGCTGAAAAGAAGAGCAAATATACATAACAAACATAGAGCAGATGTCTGTTAGTGAGGACTCCCTGTTAAAAATAAGTGAGTACTTGACAGCTCAGTTGTTTCAGAAAATAATGTTGTGCTGCCTGTCAGGGACAGAATTACATGTTAAAGACCTGACACTGAGAAAAAATGTCTGAGGAGCAACTTCTTTGCTCCTCTGCAGTCTCATGACAAAAGAAACTATCTGCTGGAGTCTGTGAAGGATGGTGATGAAAAGCCGAGGCTTCAGGACCTTGCAGTCTAGATGATTGTCCTGGTTCCATCCAGGACAAGGTTAACTTTGAGAGTTGCTAGGAGGAGCACAGCCAGGGTATGGAGATTGTTCTATACCACCTGATATCATTGCTAGGGGCGGGGAAAAGGGGTTCCTTCCAGTCAAGGGGAGCCATCCAGTACCATCTATTGTCAGGTGGGGTGGTTTTTTTTTGTGAATCATTTCTTTTCTTATACACTTCCCTCTGTCATTAGTATTGTTATTATTACTGTTCATTTTCTTGTCTTATTGCTCTTTCCAGTAAATTGTTCTTTTCTCCACCTGTGATTTTTTGCCTTTAGGTCCTCCAATTCTCTTCTCCAACACACTGCAAAAGTGAGGGTGGAGAGGGGGAGCAAGCAGGAGTGTGGGAGCACTAAATTGGAGAATACCGTTCCTAAACAATGACAGTACCTTCAGCAGAGTTCTGCTGGCTTATTGCTCTTTCCGAAAGAATGAGGGAAAGGATGAGGATGAGGGAAGACAGTGTGGAGAAGGTCAGAGAGGACACACATGATTTCTCAACCCGGGCCTGGTTGGGTTACATGGAAGAGAAAAATCAGGTGAGGAGGTGAGATGAGTCCCAGTTGTAATAATTCCAATTAAAAAAAATATGTGCTGTCCAGGGAGAGCAGGTTTTGGTTGGTTACAGAGCCTGCTGGAGCCTCTAAGGTATAGATATATAGATTAGATACATATATCTAGGTTAGGCACAGGTATGTATGTATACATAGAATTTTCTGTAACTGAACTGCTGGAGTGTGTTCTGCAATAAGATATGTATATGGCTGGTAAACAGATACTGCTAATCATGCTAGGAAATACAGAGCTAATACATTTATCACAAAGTTATTGACAAAGGGTGATCTATATTAATTTTTATTTTCATTAAAAATTAGCATGCTATAGAAAACTTTACTGGAGAAAACAAGCTTGTATCCATAACCAAAAGTTACTTTTGTTAAAATTAAAAAATAAAAAGCCTGTTCCAAAGAAAGGAAGAAATAGGTCTGTAACTAAGTATTATGTCCACACGACATTATCTACCCAACAAGGAGACCCAAATTGCTTCTGAATGGGCTGATTTGAAGCTGTGCTGCCATTCTTTGCTCTAGCTAACAGACTCAAGGTTTACTAGCTCAAGTGGAACATCACACTGACATAGCTACGCTACCCAAGAAAGCTTTGATCGTATTCCCTACTGTGTCGTATAAGCTAAATTCTAGGATTACTGACTTCAAAGAACAAACTGTCATAAATATAGAGGTGAAGGCATTGGGACACAGGAGTCTGAATGCTGGAGAGGTTTAGAATTGTATCAAGTGAAAGATGTGAACATGAGCTGAAGCTGTCTGGATAGCAAAGATTATTCAGGCCAAAAACCCCACAGGGTATGGACTGTCCAGTAAGAAGTGCTTATGTTTAAAAGGGGACAAAGTGTAAGGCTTGCAAAAAGTCAGTGAATAGACTTAAGAACATTACTGCAAACTGCCAAAGGCTCTTTGTTCATAAAAAGAAAGAAAAGAAGTAGGAACCCTGAAAATTGAGGTAGAAACTGAAATTAATCTCTTCCAGCTAAATCAAAGCCATTTTTAACGTAAATTGCAGTAAAGCTGCTGATAATGATGGTTATGGAATTAATGACAGGGCAAAGGTAATAGTAAGGGCAGGGAAGGAAAAGAGACCATGCCTAAGGTGAAGATGATGTGCTTACATAGAGGGGAAATAATAGTCCTAAGACTGAGAAAGAGTATGTGGGTGTGGAGTTAGCCTGCATGGTATGGCATGGCATGAAACAGTGTGGCTTTTAATGAAGGAAAGGATAGAAGTATGCTGCTGGAAGTCATGATGGAGCTCCCCCCGCCCCCAGCAAAGAAGGGGGAAATAAAAGAATTCACCCATCCCTCCAACAGTTACCTCCCCTGGAACGGAATCAGCTTTGGAGAAAAATCAGGACACATAGATGCAATAGTATTGTGCACGAATTTCAGGGTAGGACATGTGCCCAAACACTGCACTCTTTGAGAAGATAGCTCAGAGCGTAAATTCAGTGGAATTCATGTATTTGAGTTTCAGAAAGGCATTTGACACAGTGCCAAGTAAGAGTTAATTCTAGAACTGCAACACGATACATTTATTGCAGAGTATACTGGCAGGGGAAAATAGAGTTGGAGCGAGGTCATTGGTAGAGACAGATAGATTTTTCTGGACTGCTTAGTATTTTCCAATAGAGCAAGTGACAGAAATAAACCTAATTGAAATAGAGCTTGGTCAGTTTAAAAAAGGGAATTTGGATTAATTTCATATGTGAATTGTCCAAACTTCATCCACCAACTATTGGATCTTATAATGCCTTTTTCTGCTTTAGGTTAAGGAGCACCTGATATGCTTGCTCATTGTAACTCTATCTATTTTAATCTCTTTAACCTTTTCTACTGTCACACCATATGTCATTTTCTCTAGTCCTTGAGCCATTGTTATGGCTGTCATCAGAATCTATGTGTTCAGCACCTTGAAATTTCATTCAGTGGTTATTCCAGTATTCTTAAATACCAAAAATAATTGCAGCTTAACATTTGTAGATCCAAAGTATTTGCAGCCAATTTTTATCTGACTGTTGTATGCAAAGTACCCCAGCTTCTGACTCAGCCATATCCTGTTAAGTGTTCTCTGACCTTTGTAACATCACTATTCCTTCACTTACTAATGGGCTGGACAATGCTTATTATCCGTAAAGAATGTTGGAGCTTCTTCATGTTTCTTCAGAAGAACAAACCAGAAAGAAGTATTGAACACTTCCGAATTAACAGTGCTTTACACACACTTGTATTTGGAGAAAGGAATTACCTTTATTTGTGCAGAGAAAGAAAACCCTGTCATTTGAAAAGGTTGCATAAAACACGAATGCAAGTACAAAAGGGAATGTGGTGGTGGCGTCCAGGAGAGTGTGTATTGGCATGGGCTTCAGAACTCTTCAAGGTACCATAACTCACAGAGCTCTGTTTTATCCATTAGGCTATCTAGAACTGCTATTTCTTGATGAGAGTTTGGGATGGGACCAATTGAGTTTCTTCAAAATTTGCCATGGGATTCAAATATTTAAAAATATTTTGTTTGAATTCTCGTCAAGGTATTTTGAAATGTAAGGGAGGTGTTCACATTTAATAAATAATGCATGAAAATTCAAAGGCAGGGACATTTTACTTAAGCTGCCAGTTTCACAAATCTACCTCTTTTTCTTCTTTTTCTGTTTATTTGCCTCTCTTTCTCCCCACCCCCCAATATATCTTCCTGCCAAAAATTATTTTGGGAATTGAACTCAAACTGGAGAGCTGTAGTCAGATTGCTGAAAGCATATTTTGCTATGAAATGTTGCATTATTGAATCCTCTCACTCCATTTTAGAGATGTGAAAGTACGGAAGATATGTGTTTGGGATAGTTATAAAAATGATAACATTTTTGGGATGTGGTCTGAGAAAGTTTCACGGTGTGCATTTGGAAAGATTCAGTATCTCTGAGCGAAGATGCTGTGAGTGAGTTATACAGGTCATCTCCAAGAAGCCACAATAAGGCCTTCAGAGCATCTCCCACCACAGTGTGCTCTGTAAATGCCTGATATTTTACAGCAGCTTATTCGTGAAATATTTTAGTAAGTTTTAAAGTTTTATTGTTTCTATTTCTGTCTCTGCCTGTAGAGCCAAGCTCCATTAATACTACAACTCCAGCTATAAAGAATTCTGTGAGAGTAAGGGACTTATAAATAATGCATTTAGAAACCTCTAAAAATGATCTTCAGTACTTTTGGCACTTGTTAAAGCAGAATATCTCATGATCAGTGACAGACAGATTTTTTTTTTTTTTATTCTAACCATAGACTGTTAGGTAGGAAGAGCTTCCTGGGTTTTTTTTTAGCTAAACTAAATATTTTGTTTGCAGCCTAGGAGGGTCATTAGGCTTATCAGTAGTTTTTATTCTGAGCAGGCTAATTCCATGGGTGAGATTCATAGTTTATTTTGGGGGGAAAGGAGTCCACTTGGGGAAAGTCACCCTGCTCACAGGACTGGGGTCTGAGTCCTCTGTGCATATGGAACTACCACCGCTGGATCCCAAGTTTCTGTCTGCTGATACTCTGCAAAGTGTCATCTGTAGCTCAAAGGCTGAATCAGTCACTGGGTTTTATGTATTACAGCCTAAAATGGTATCCTTTTCTGTGGAAATCTTGGAGGAAATGCCTTAACTTAACAGTACTGCCTCCTCCCCAGAAACTTTCCCAATGGGTTTTGTTGTTGTTTTAAATGGATTGGTGGTGGTTTAATTAATTATTTTTTCCTAAGCATATTCTTCCTGATCAGAGTGTTCAATTCAAACACAATACAAATAATGTCCTTCCTCAAATGGACTTCAAGCCAGGAGCCTGTTTCTTTCTGGGAACACAGAGGAGAGAAGTCCCACTTCTTTTCTTCTCTCTAATGTCTTTTCCTCTTCTTGACATCAGCCACAAGGGTTTCCCTCTTTTCAGTTCCTTTAAGTATAAGACTGTAACTTAGCCATTTGGGAATATTAATTTGAATCCAATTCTCCCCCAAGGGCTTTAGTGGGAATTCTCACCCAGGACAGATCTCTTAGATATGTGGAAGAGTGTTCCCAGCATAAAAAAAATCTATGCCTCCTTCTGCATTAAATCTAACACTTATGACTTTCCCAAAACTCACTACTTAGAAACCAAATTTAAGAGTCAGAAACAACTTTAATGAATATGCTGTGAAAGATGTAGAGACCCAGTAAGATAACATAGTCTTTCTGGCAGAGCAGAAATTGCCAGTGGTTGAAAAGTCTGTGGAAGCACGTGCTTAAATCCTGTGCAGCTTCACATTTTGATCTAGAAGATGTAGCTCAGTGTAGCTTGAAGAATTTCAAGAATTCCTGGCTGGCCTTCACCAAAGGAAAAACAAATCTTTGACTTCTTTTGTTTCCTTTTCTTTCTTTTATTGTAGGCATTCTGAATGCTTTTCTTACTTTTTTCACCTTCTGATTCCTCAGTTTTGAAGCATTTCAAATTCTTTTCTCTGTTGCATTCCCACAAATGTTAAACACTTCTGTCATTTACACAAGGTATAGGCAAAAGAGAATGCAATTCAATATGATATTCAAGAAATAACTTTGTTTGACAGTGGCAGCTGAAGAACAAACCTGGTGACCTTAAAGGAGAAAGCTGGAGACCTGACAGATAAAAAAAGAAGTGAACTGAACACTCTCCCAAATTCTGTGGTTGTTAGATGGCTTGGCACAAGTATCAGGTCTCTTTTTTTGGTGAAGTCCCTGAATTGCAGCTCAAGAGTTTTAAGCCAGATCCTGCAGTTTCTGTCTTTGGAATGTGCTTTGTTCTCTGGTCAGCTCCGGAGGTGATCCACCCACTGCTAGGATGGACTTTAAAGTTGTAATCCGGTCTTTGTGGGATCAAAGACAACCCATCAAAATGAAACTCTTGAAACAACTCTTTTCCTATGTCTGGCTTGGTTCTTGCTTGCCTGTGCTGAGATGCTTCAGAGTATTCCGGTCCTTCCTTCAGTGGTAATTAGAGGTTGATTTACCCAGCAGTAAAATATCTTTGATGCTTATTTTGTATTAGACATCTTTTACACTTCAATCTCGAGTACTGCTAAAACTAGTACTGAAAAGAATTCTGTGTTTTCAAAGAAATAGGAATTATCATGGATTGTTCCTCTTTGGTTTTATGTAGCAGGTTTTATTCAGTTATAGCTGCAACTTTGCAAATGGATTAAAACTCATAAAACAGTGAAAACCTTAGATTGTAGAGAATTGAAGAAATTTTTTTCTTCGTATCTGGTGCTTCCCTGGTCATACATGATAGTGTTTTCAGTATTAAAAGTGATTCTAGCATCATGTTTCTGCATAATTTTCTGTGTGATTTTAGCTGGCCAACCTTGTATGTTCACTTCATTTTCTCAAAGGGCTCAGAACTTGTCATTGTGTGCTTTGATGAAGGACAAAATAGATAAATATATTAAACTGATGAGCTCTTGATAAAAAAAAAAAAAAAAGAGAGAAAATGTACAAAAGGTGTAAACCATATAAATAACTTCTAGAGCCCTGTGTTTCAGTATTGCCTGGTGGATAATGGCATTTCCCAGTGGTGCATAAATTCAAGGTCGTAATCTGTCATGTATCATCCAAATGCTTTCAAGACTTTAAAAATAGGTAAAAGACACAACCTTAATTTTCAGATGAGTCAGAATGGTATTATTTTCCTTATTCTTTATAAATACTGTAAAGAAAGAGTTTCTCTTGTAATTAGTTGTCCAAGGAAACAAAAAACTAAAAGCTAAAAACTGACATGGAGGAAGTTGTATAATAAGAATTTATTTGAAGATTAATGCCAGAATTGAAATCTTTCAGACACTGTGGGAGCCATTTATTCATGTAAACAATGAGGTGCAGATGAGTGATGTGTAGGGATATCGAGAAACTTCAGAAGAACTCTCAGAAAATGTCACTGGGTGAAGCTGAGGCTGATTTTTGTTTGTTCCTTTGCTGGTTGTTGTCTTATGTGATTTCTTATATTGTTTCAAGCACAATGAAGCCTTAAAAACAATCACATGTGGCCACCATTAGAAGAAATATTCCCTCCAAAAGCATAGTGGGAGGTCAAGTAGCCTAACTTAGTCACTGGTTTATCAATTTTCTAGGCCTTTGGCCTTGCCAAGGTTCTTGCCTGGCCTGAATTATTTACTCTGTCAGTGAACTCCTTACTGAGGCAACAGGTGCTTCTGAAGATGAATCCTGAGCAATCAGCTGTTAACTTGGCTGACTCCCTAAAGAGTCATGCTCAGAAGGTGACCTGGCCACCATCAGTGTTCCAGGGAATGCACAGAATATAGCAGGAATCTCCTGTTGCCTCTGTTCACCCAGAACTCCTGCTGTTCCCTGGCTGCAAAGGGTTAAAAGTGCTCTTCCAAGAACTAAGAGTTATGAGGTAAGACCTTTGTTAAGGAGTCCTAATTACCAACATTTTTATCTCAGGGGCATCCCTGCCCACCTGGGAGACCACTATTTTTTCTGAGGGAGGACTCTCCTTTCTCCAAAGCTGAGCTGCTGCAAGGATTTTCTTCCAATGGAGAAAGAGTAAGAATCAGATGAGGTTTTTTCAAACTTAGTAGAGCTCTTAGAAAAGAAGGTTGGTTTGTTGATTCTTCCTTTTCACCTGTGCTATTCTATTCTTGCATTCTGAGCACAGGGCCTTCACACCTGATGGAGGCTGGAAGAAATTCAAGGGCTGGATTAGCTCAGATCTCCGCACCCATAAAAGAGAGTTATCTCTTCTGCAGGGTGACTTCAGTGTGTGGCTGGCTGTGCAGCAACACAGAGACCTTTTTGGAATCAGTGCATGTGCTTATTGACCCCTGCACTACTCCCACCTGTAGAAAACATCTCAGCCATGGGTACACAACGTGCTGTTTGTGAAAAGTCGCAACTTTGCTAAATTAAAGCAAATTACTTTCAAAGCATGCAAGAGTACTAATTTTCATTGATTACTCAGTCACGGCCAAGTTTCAAATTTCATCTGTTTTTATTGTAGTTCTGGAAAAAATTTGGTTAGACTCACTCTCCCATAACCTAGAAATGGTTGCAGGGATTTTGCTTTGGCTGTAAGAGGATCAGAAAACCTCTCTCTTTAGGCATGGAAAACTTCAGCCTGAACAATGAGTGATTCAGAAGACTGTGGTTGTGAGAAAAATGGACTTTTAATTGGATTCATTTTGCTTATGTAACCATTTGGCCCCTTCTAAGCAGCTATTCTAACAATAATTTTGCTTATCAATGATACATAGTCTCTTCTGAACTAATGTATCTATAGCAACAAAAATGTGCCACATATATATGCCTGTGTTTGTATGTAAAGTTTAAAAATGTCCTGCAGAAATTTGTGGAAGAAAACCCTACGCAGAGATCTTCATAGAAAGACATTGTTCTGGCTCAGGAAATCCTCCAGCCACAAGTGGCTGGAACTTGGGAACGTATTCTGAAAAAACTAGATTTTCTGGGCTAGATGGACCTTTGATCCAGTTTTCTCAAACTTGAGTGAACAAAACAACAGCAGCGTGAAGAGAAGCTTCCTGTGAGAAGATTGAATGTTTACTGCTTTGTCCTAAGTTCCATGGAAAAAACTCCAGGCTTCACCCTCCTGCTGTGGCTGCTGTCTTTGCAAATGTGCTGAGAGCTTTTAGCACCCCGCTCCAGAGTTAGACGTTTGCTGAGGCTGTTCTTGGTGAGCTCCTGCACGGGGCAGCTGGAGAAAGGTCTTGCCTTCCTGTGGCTCTGTGAAGATGAGGAGCTGGGAGTTGTTTCTAGGGTTTGCAGCTGGCTTTGCTGTTAAGTGATCCAAGCTGTTAATCCAGCAGGGCCAGCCTCAGTGGATGAAGCTAAGCAGAAGGACTTAGCACTGAAGGTCCTGTCATGGAAGTACTGGAGGTAGCAGATAGAAGAGGCAAGCAAGTGATGCTTTTATGCTGGCTGGTCGTGCAATGCTTTCCACTGACACAGTCAAAGAGGTTAACCCACAGGTCTCAATAACTAATTTGTAAGAGTTTTTAAAGAGCTATGTGAGAAGGGGCTGGTTTTTAAATGTGGCTGTGCCCCACACCATGGGGAGCCCATAAATGTAAATGTTAAGTCAATGTTGAAATGGAGATGACTGGAGTCACTATTGTGGGCTTGTCAGCCTGGCTGAAAAAAATGTTGGAAAGGCTGAAGTGTGACTCAAGAGGGAATTAAACAGCAATAAAATACCTAATGTCAGTTTACAAAGGTGAGACCTGAGATAATTTGCAATATAATTAGGTAGAAAATGAATGCTCTTGCATATATTGTATAATTTCCAATATAATTTGGTGAAGTAAATTCACAACCTCGTCAAAACCTGTGATGAGGTTGTGAATTTACTTGCTAATGATTGCTGTAGTGATACAGGATGTCTGGTATTTTACTTGTTTTTCATGGCTGTTTTAGGTTTGACATAATAGGAGTGTAAAATCCCTATGATCTCTAGTCAGTGAAATGAACAGGATCAGGTGTTGAATCTGTGCAGTTTCTCACCTTTTATCAATGGCCTGAAGAATAAGGTGCAGTTAACCAAGAGACCAGTAAATGAAGAGCAGCCAAGGGATGTGTTATGGCAAAAAGGGGTAAATTAGACACTTTTGGTTCTGCTATGGCACTCTGTCCTGGTGCAGTGTTGGCCACATTTGTCACAGTACTCTGCAGTCCAAGGAGAGAGCTGGGAATTGTGGTGGCTAATGGGTTAACTCAGGCTGCCTGTACAGTTCTTTGTCTAAGAAAATGTGAGCTGAGCCATCTATGACCAAGGAGATCTTACATGGCGTGGGGTCTTTCTCACATTTGTGCTTCACAAAGTGACTGCTGTGCAAACTCTGTCCTTTTCTAGCTCTTGTTATTCAAGGATATGTTGAATATAGGTTGGGTTCAGAGTTAAGCTGTGACTGTGACAGTGATGACAGCACTGATAAGTGACACTCATTTCTCTCTGCTGAGCTTGTCCTGCTGAACACCAAATAAACCCAGATCCAGTCAACTGAGAAAGGCCTTTAAACTGCTGATTAGAGCCTTTACCTTCCAGGTAACTGTTGCTTATAGAACACTGAGGCTTTAGGAGGAGGCAATAGCACGAGCACTTTTCACAGGGAAGAGGCTGCCTCTACTGGCATGAGAAGTAGAGCCAGGAGGGCTTTAAGAGGAATAACATCCTGCATGATATATATTTAATGAAGTAAAAGAATCTCTAGACACAACTGGCAGTCTCATGTAGGTAAAAATAGACCCAACTTTAGGAAAACTGTGATTGTGCACCAAGGTTTGGAGCATAGTGCCCATGCAGTGATCATAAGCTCCCTGAGCATTGCTGCTTTGCCTGTGAACTCTCTCCTTATGGATCAGATGGACCAGGGACTGTTAATGCAATCCAACAGCAAGTCTCACTAGGAAGGCATTTCTAAATTTCAGCAAGCAGGACAAATGGTTATCCCTGGCTGCCTGCATGGGAGAGGTGCTAAGACAATAAGCTTTTGGGTTTGGTAGACAAACCTCAAAACTGCAGGAAGTCATGAAGAAGGTTCAATGAATTATGTCCTTGTAAAATCAGGACCACCACCAAAAATGGATTTAGTTGAAAGCTTAATAAAAGCATTTATATTTTTAAAAAGTCCTTAGAAAAGCAGGAGGCAAAACAGTTTAAGTTAATGACAAATCAAAACATTTGAACTTCTGAATTGTTTGAAGGCCCAATTATTTTTGGCCGAAAAATATCAGTCAAATCACAAAGAATTTTGATTGATTTAAACAAACATATTTTAGAGAAAAGCATTTCTTCAAAAAAAAGGTCACCCTTCTCTAGTCAACAGAGCACTATAAACAAGCCATGTAAACTCATAAATCTGTTACGCAAAATTATGTAAAGACCCCATCAGAGAACGATGCTCCCTTCTGAGTGTATCTGCTCCATCTGACCAAAAATGAGAGCAAAAGCTTAGATATGACAATAAACTGAAGAGTTTAAGGCTTAAGTTCCCTCCCCTCCCTGCCCAGCAAACATTTTGAAGCTAGACAGTTTAATCCAAGTTGTTTACTTTCCAAGAGCTCAGAGCACATCTACTGATCTGCAAGACTTCTACATTTTTGTTCTGGTGTTGTTTGTTGCCATGGAGTCCAGTAGAATATTTGGATGTGTGACCATTGGACAGGATGTTGGTGATTACAGCATGTGGCTGCTTGCCTCCTCCATGAGTAGAGGAGGCTGGGCCTGCGCTCCAACCCTTCAGCTCTGTCTTAGCTCTGGATTCTGGCTTAGGGCTTGGGCTCCAGTCTTCCACCATGCTGATCCAGTCAAGTCCTAGCCACATTAGAAGGTTGCATTCCAGTTTGTGTGCCACCAGCAGAGATGCAGCACTGTGGATCAGCACGCCCAACCATGCTGTGTGATGTCTCAGTCACAAGAGCCTGGATGAGATCAGGTGAGTGTAGAGTGGCTCCCGTGAGGAAACAGAGAAACCTCTCTATTTCCTGCCTTCAGAACTGCCAGTCACAAAACTTGTCTCCAAACCTCCTGACAACCACAACTAAAATAGCGTTTTAAAAAGCAACAGGTTATTTCACAATAAAAATGTCATATTTGGAAATATGCTTCATTTTGATTATACTTAGAGGGATAAAGAATATGGAAAAGTCCAGTATTTGACATTTCAAGCTGAAGGTATTTAGATTAAGGAAGAAGAGGAAAAAGAAGTATTACATCTCCAGTCTGCTGTTTCTTCAGGTATGTCTTCAGTTTGAGCACAGAGATATCTCTCAAGGAACCGTTACTTACATCAATGTCTGTAAAAATTAACAAAATGAATCTTTCCATTATTTAAAAATGTAGATGCAGCAGCTGGTGAGCAGTTTGCTGTCTGGCATTCCTCACGAAGAGAGGGGCCTGAAATTTACTGCCAAAACACTTCAGCTAAGTGATATCAGATGAAAAAATAACAGCTTCTGCTAATGAACAGTCAGTGTTGTGAGCATAAATATTCATCATAGTCCAGAGTGGAAGGACTGTGGAGGTATCTGGCTTTGCAAAAACTCTCCTTTATAGCATCCATGTGCATATTTAGCACAGTCATACTCTGTGATGGTTCTGGAGCTGGAGTGTGTACCATGAGAAGGAAGAGCAAAGGGCATCTCTTGCCAAGGACGCAGCTCAAATGCCTTGGTGACCTCTTCTCAGAGTGCTGTAACTTTGCTCAAGAGGCAGCTGCAGGAAGGCTTGCTGTATCCACAGCTCCTAAGGAAGGCAGTGAAGATCACAGGAACTATCTCATGTCTTGCCCCAGCCACAGGCAATGAGATGTCTGGGATAAGAGTACCAAAAAGCACCAAACCCAGAACAGTATTGTCCACTGGGAGCCAGGCATCTGCTGTGACACAAGGTAAGATACAAGGTGTAGGGGCAAAATTGCCTTCAAGAGCCACTGCCCTCCCCTGTTGCCTGTCAGCTGCCCTAATCTCTTTTTAATTCCTTTAAACTTCTGGTTTTCATATGATAAGGACAATGTGTTTCACCATATCATCATGCACTCTGTGGGAAAAGGCCTTCCTTTATCTTCATGGCATTCAAAATGAGTTGTTTTGGGTGATGTGTATGTTTGGAAATATTTCTCTGTGACCACAAATGAATTACTAAGACCGATGCAAGCATCCACTTGATTTAAAACCTAAAGCATTAGACCAGCAGATTATGTAATGCAGACACCAAAAAACACTTCAGAGTGTTCTTTAGTAAAAAGCTTTCAAAGAGAGAAGACAGCTGTGGCTCTGGAGCTAAAGGTCTAGTGTCTTTATTTGTGGGAAGCCCATGTTAACTGGCACAAATAACATCCTGACATTGCCAAAAGGAGCCTTTGCAATGCCTTCCAGTCACCTCCAGGTGACAAACACACAGATGTCTAGAAACTGAATACAGGCCTGGAAGACATTTGGTGTCTGCAGAAAGCTTTTCTACAGCATTTGAGAAAAATAACTAGAAATTGCACACATCATCTAGATTTACGAAACCTTGCAAAAATATCCAGGCTCTGAGAGAGGACAGACCATGGTGGGCAGTCATGCCTTGGGGTTGAGATGCTTTAGAAAGTTGCTGAGGCTGATAGGCCAGCTGGGACTACACCTCCCACCTGTCCCACTCAGATTTCCCTAGGATTCCTGATGGGCATGGAGGGAAGCATATTCAAAATCCTAAGTCTGGACCATATTCAAAAGTGTAAAATCAAGGAAAGACATTTCATTCTTTCCTTTAAAGGATAGATGAAACCAATAAAGCTGATCACACATGCCAAGGAGATGAACCCTGGCAAATGAAAGAGTTAATGTTGATGGCCAACAAAAATCCCTCCACCCTCAGAGGGGGCAGAGGTGAATGAAGTTTTTCTTAGTTTGCATTTACAGCAAAAACTGTGTTCTCATTTTAAACAGGTATTGTCAATCCACTGCTATAGTCCCCCTGCTAGAGGGGAATATTGCTAAACAGAAATAGTTTGCATCTATTTTAGTCAGATATGACTCAACAACTTGTCTTTTATCATTAAATATTATCCATTTCATACCTAGCCTTTGGGGTTTCATTGTGCTCTTACAACCCTTGTCACTTTTCATGCAGGAGGCATGATTTTAGTCAGTCTGCCACAAAGTGCAGTTTTGGATAGGTCACTACTAACCTATTCTATGCTCAATCCACTGCACATGAAAAAATGTTAGTAAATAATATAATGGCTCCTGAAGAGAACTGAACATCCATCCATCCATCCATCTCTAATCCATACAGAAAAGCCAGGACCGAACATAGAATTTGTACTGCAGGGTGGGTGTCCTTCTTTATGTCCCTGTATGGAGTCACCATGATGTGTTATCCTTCCATGTATCTCACTGTTGTTGCTTTGGTAAAAATAACACATTTTTTGCAGTTTCATATATAGCTATCCGGTGAGGTAGTTATTAGCTCATCTTCTGGGTTGTAGAAATACATGGCATACTAAGTATAGACTGTTTCTTTTCTTTTTATCCAGATCAAGAATATTCTCCAGTTTCAGAGAGCTCAAACTTTCCCCTAACGTTTGTTTTCTCTGTGCAATTCAGTCCTCCAACTTGAATGTCCCATGTGTGACATCTACAGTCATCCCCTCTGAGGAACTGAGAAAGCATCATTTTTTAGAAAGGCATGGCACAGAGTTCCCCGGTCCTTAGGTGTAAATTGAACTGCTTGTGGCAGGTTTTTTCCCTGCAGCATTTGGGGGGTATTCTCAGCAAAATGACAGACTGTGGATGTAGGCAAAAATCCACATCAAAACAAATACACAGCACCTCCCTCCAGATACAGCAATGCACCTGAAAAGTGAGTTTTCTTTGTGGGAACTGAGCTCATACACCTGCCAATCAGGGGGGCACTGTAAAATGCAGAGACTGGGAGTTAATAAATAATATTTTATCATTCTTATGGGCTCTTTCCTCTACTATAAAAATTCTTTATAATCCTTGCTATGCTACTGGCTTTATTTATTCACTGCCATCTGTTCTTTGTCTCCTTTCACTTTTTCTGGGGCTTGCTTACTGTCCTCCTGCTTGTTTATGTTTTGAGGCATCCCTTTCTTGCTGCTTCTGTGCTCTTCCCAGTGGGCTCTTCTCCCCATGCTCCGCTGAGCAGTGGTGTTCCTGCCCATGCACATTTTATGTCTGTAGGGGTATTTCTGCTGCAGCCTTTTCTTCCTTACTCTATGAATGTAGTTGTGACTCTGCACGCTTGAGCTGATTTGGCTCATCTCAGTGCATGTGGCATCTCTGTTTTGCATTCTCTTGCAGTCTGTTGGTGTAATTCAGTGCAGGGCAGAGGGACCGAGGGAGGCTCCCTGGGCTGGCGCTGGGCAGCCGTCGAGCACAGAGGCAGTGCTGCTCCTTGCTCTCTCCTGCAGGACAGGGAAGGACAGAGACACAAGGAACAGGGGCTTGAAGTCACTCAGCTGCCAAATGTGACAGCGGGAAGGGAAATGGGGCTTCCATCCACTGCTTTTTCTCACCATGAAAATACCGTGAACTCTCACTGTACCACCCTGGAGGCACCTTCAGAGGTGGGGCTGTCACATAGGAGAGACCTGCTTGGGGAAGCCACCAAACATCAAAATCAGTGTGTTAGCTGTTAAATATAGACATCTCTAGCTAATATGGCAGAAGGAGACTCTAGCCAATTTTCTTCACATCAATCACTTGCAAAATTGTGTTTTCAAAACAAATGTTAAACACAAAAAGATTTATTGGAGCCGTCCGGGGTGATCCATTGCATCTTTTCTGTAGCTATCAATTAATAGCAAGAAAGTTGTTTGCGGTCTCACATCTAAGTAAAAAAATTAATTTGCCATATTTACCACAGCCATGCCTACTTAAAAATTTTTTTGAAAAACACTAGGAGGAAGTAAAATAGGTTTTTAATTTTATTGAAAATTAATCTAGTTTTTTCAGACAATAAGAACCTTTTATTCTCTAAGTTAAAACAGAATGTATGCAGCCTGTTTCTAATTCACATTGTCTGTGAAATTGAAGCAAGGGATTCATCTTGACTTTCATGTTTGTTGTCCCTAGTAAAAAATGCTGTCCATCAACTGCTCATTATTTGCTGAGGTTGTTTACTGCTAAGTTTGTGTATGATTGCAAATTAAACAAGCACATTGAAGCTCCAATGTCTAACACATGGCCACTATTCAGATCTGGTAGGGCCTGCTTTTCTCTTATTGAAAAACATCACTGAAAAAGCACCTCAGATATAGTATTGTTCTTGATATTAAAAAAGTGCTGCATTTCAGGTCTTTTGTTGGGCAGAAAGTACAGGAGATAAGCAGGGGGTTTAGTATAAAAACAAGCTATTCTGTGCCTAAAATAGCAACTAAATTTATTCTATATAATCAATTAGATATTAATATTAGCATAATAATAAAATAATGATCTCATATATGACTATAGGTACAAATATTCCAGCAGAATTTGATTGATTAATAATTATTAATTAATTATAGTGAAATTATTCCTGCTTTATGGAAACAGTTTTTAAAGGCAACTGTTATTTTAGGGGTCATATTTCTTGGATACCTATGCAAAATACTTTAGAAAGGATTCATTTTCAGAAGGTTAGTTCTCAATGCCTTCTGAAGACCTGACATTGTCAAAGCCTCTCATGTGAACACTTGAGATGTGCTGCACTCAGTGCCATTATTTTTTGAATTTTACCCACTTTCATTCAAAAAATAATGAAAAAAAAACTTATCAGGGAAAAAACAAACCTTTTGTTCACCACTGCTTTTCCTTGCTGAGGGATGACTACTTTCTAAGCACAAAGCCATGCAAGTATACAAACACCAGCAGGATCTCTTCAAGGCTGTATTTTCAGAAGCTTCTGCATCAGACAGGAGCTGCTCCTGGTAGCACACTTGGCTGGTGGTGGGCATTTACTCTGCTGGTCATGGCTGTTCCACGTGGCTGGAAACACCTCCTGAAGGGGAGCTACAGCTGCTTCACATGGACTCTTGCTGTGTGCTGTAGGAGAGCTCATTGGCTGTTTTTCTTTTCCTCACCTCCAACTGCTCCAACCCATCTATCATGGTAATTGATTTCTCTTCCTCAGCCAAAGACCTTCATCTGCTCTCTCCTGTTCAGAGCCTGATCTTGCAGGAGACTGGGAAGCCACAGCCTACAGACATCTGTAAGGGATGATGCAGTAAAAATGAAGGATGAGGCACTGCCACACTTGAACTCCACCTGCCACACCATTCTCTCTGATTTCTTTGTAATTCCTTTCCACTGCTGCTGCTCTTGGAAGGGTGAAGCCTTGCAGAGCTGGAGCCCAGCTGGTACAAAGGCAGGTGTCAAACTGCTCCTGGCTAAGGACACGGGAAGCTGCAGCCTCAAGTTTGAAAATTACTCAGCAACGTTGCAATGCCACTGTTGCTGCTCACCATGAATGCTGGACACTTCTATTCCCAGCAGCCCAGAAATGGGCTTCACAACGGGGCAGCCATCAGCTGCATCAGGGGGTGAATGGTGCCAAGGCTTCCCCGTGCCCTGCAGTTGGAATTCCCAGCGTGTGGAATCACGGCAGGCAGGCGTCCTCCGCCGCCTGGATGAAAGCTGCCTAATCTGCACATGGCATTTGACAAGCTGCTGGGGGACAGAGGCTGACAGCAAGGCAAAGGGAGTAGCAAGCTTTATCTTCCACGTGGCAGCAGTCCGTGATAAAATGGCAGTGGGATTTATGTCCCAGGATCCGACTTGTCACTGCCCAAGAAGAAACACTTCATGGGACAAACAGCAGCGTCAACAGAACGTGTGTGTGGAACTTACATTTCTGCATAACCCAAGAATGCCAGCACAAAGTAACAGCTGACATATAACCATGACTTCTTTAGGCATCTCTAGGTGAATCTGTATCTCACACCCTATGCAATTTAACCCTTGGGTCTCCATCTGTAAATTTATCTTTTGTAAGACAATATAACCTAGCCAAGGACCCTGGAGAATGAGGTGACCCAGCTGAGTTACATGGAAATTGAGATATAGCTCAGGAGGTCAGGATGCAAGTTATATATAGTTCCTCAGAATTTTGCAATATCACATTTGGAATGGGGATCAGGCTTCCTAAATTCTGTTGTTAAGGAAGAAAATGGTGCATTTTTCACTCCGTAAGAAGAAGTCATATTTGATAATGGAGCCAGCTTTGCAGGAGCATGTAGGTGCCCAAAGCTAGTGGCAGGCTCCTCGTGAAACTGATAAATGGATGGAGCAGCTGTCCTGGATTTCCACTGCCAGGTCTTCCCAGGGGCTCCAGCTGCAACAAGGAGACATCAACCTGCAGGTGGTTTGCCAGCCCTTGGGCACAGTCCAGCACACTAAAACTGAATCACTGGTGAAGACAAGAGGAAGACTTTTCAATGAATCCTAAAAAGGACCTGACCTCCTTAAATTTAAAAGAGAAATTACCGTTAGTTCCAGTCATCATCTTATTTCCTAGTATGGTATGTGGGTGTAAAGAAGGGCACAGTACACTACCATGTCAGGAATGGATATGAAATCTAACTTCAGAGAAAGCTCAGGAGGTATTTATTGTCATTCTGATGCATTCAGTCCTACAAAAAAAATTGATTGTTTACTACTTTCTACAATATGTGACTGCTTGCTATGTTTTTTTCAGACACAGAGCAAAATGTGGTTTAATTCTTCAGCTCCATTCCCCAGCTCTGGGTGAGTCTGTGGTTTGGGGTGGAGAGGAGAAAGGCTCCAGGCAGAGGAATGAGACAAAATGTTCTTGTGGTCATTCACGTGGCTTGTCATCAGCTCCAGGGGAGGCAGGCACAGCTCTTGTGATGGCTCTGACAGCACTGAAACCAGCTGGGATTGCAGAAAAAGATGCACAGAAGGAAGAGTCCTGTGATGAAGAACCTGTTTCTCCCATGGAGACAGCCCATCACAAACTGCAAAGCCGACCCTGCAGAGCTGGAAGGTTGTGGAGGGCTCTGAGTGCACGTGAACGTCAGGACACTGGTGCTGTAACGTGACATTTTCTGCAACCACGTGGCACAGATGCACAAAGGTACCTGTTTCTATAGGGACAAGTAGGAGACCTCCTTTTTGCTTGGAGCAGTGCACAGGCAGTGAAAAGGGGAAGAACTTCCCATCATGGGCAGTGGGGAGAGCTGCCCACCACTCCATGGATACCTGCCTGCTCTGAGGCATGTGTCCTGCAGCCAAGGAATGCTTTGTCTGCTGGAATATGCGCTCCACGCACGATGCCTTTCCTGACGGAGAAAGCAAATTATCTGCACTTAAACTCCATGGGGGAACTTTCCCAAGAGGAAGGAACACCAGAGGGAAAAAATGAAAATGACATCCTTCCCCTTCCAAAGAAAACAGCCCTCTTCCCAGACCCCTAATTAAAATGTGAAGGTTTAATAGACAAAGCGGCAGAAGGCCTAATCATTGTGACTCAGCTCACGGAAAGACATCCAGCATTCAGCTGAACAGCAACAGATTGTTGGCTTCCTGTGAGGAGAGACTACCGTTCATCATTCCCTGGAAAGTGCCTGATGGTTTGATTGCAGGGGATGTAAGCAGTGGCCTGTCGCCTCTCATTTACAATGAGAGTCAAATTCTGACGAAAGAAAGAGGTGAGGACAGTCAGGAGAGCAAGCCCAGAGGCATGGGCTCACAGAGCTGTGGTGGAGATATGGCCTTACAGACCACCCAGATGCTCTTCCCTTTCATACTGGAACATCAGCTACACCCAAACCTTCTCCAACAGGCTTTTCCTGGGTCTGACCTTGCATATCTCCATCCTCCACAGACAAGTTTGGATGACATTTGACTAGCTATGTCATGAGAAGTTTTTTCTTGGGGCTTAGCCTGAGCATCTTCAGGTGCAGCTTTGTCCCATTAATCCAGTACCTCACGGGCACCAAGAGCCTCAATTCTCCTTTCAGTCTTGCCCTTCTCCCACCTGGAACTGTGCCTTCCACTCGCCTTTACTGAGGTCCAGTTTTGTGTCACTCAGCTTAAGCATTATATATTTTCAAGTAAACTGTATTTTCAAGCTGGGCACCTTATAGCAGGCATTATCTTTATAATATATATATTCCTGGTTTTTTAGAAATGTATGTGAACTTAGCACCAATATTGATTTGTATATGATCTGTATGGTATAATATGAAGTTCATGACTTGTTATGGAAAAGAAGGTAAGATAGTAGACATATAATGTTTCTTGTGAATTCATAAAAAACTTAATGAAAGCTTTTGGTCAGAAAAAAAACCCATAAAAACAAACCAAAAAGAGCACCATTTTTCAACATTTATTAAGCAAATTAAAAAACAAATGGATTTTTAATAGCTTTTTGTTTGGAAGTTAGTGTATTGTAAGAGTTTTTAATAACATAGAATGTTTTAGTCCATGGAAGTAATACTGAGAAAGGAAATGTTTTGCAAACAAATGAAATTTGAAATTGGGATCAGGGGCTGAAACCATTTATCTTCTGTCTCTCTCAGGTTGGCTGGCAAATTGAGGAGATTAATTGCATGGCTTCCACTGTCCCTCAATACAGGAGTTCAGGAATCCTGGTACCGTGGAGCTGTGACCACAGGGGCCTGTGAATCATGAAAGAACACTTAAGCACAGGACTCCAACTACAAATAAAAATACGTCTTTGCGGAAATTTAATGTGAAGATAATTCACAGGCATGTTTATTGGTAGGAAACCATTGCATAAAATGTACGGGTAAGGCAAAACATTGGTTAAAATACCACCCAGGTAAATCAGTTTCCCAGGCAATATATGGAGAGTGATGCCATTTAACTGCTCTAAGGCAGCCAGCAAAAATTCTAGAGCTGCCTGCCAAATAGCTAGATGTTGCTGATGGAAAAAATTAGCCTCAGTACATTGGCATCTGGAGTCTGTGACTGCCATCCAAAAAGAAAAGGGACTGGTGCTGTGGAATTGGGTAATTGCACTCCAGAAGCCTACCACAAGTCTGCTGCGGCTTTGTCATTAAAAAAAAAAAAAGCCTAAAAAAATTTTTAAAATGTTTTTAATTAAAAAAAATAAGGGTTTGAAAGTATAGAAAGTAAGATGTTCGGGGAAAACATACAGTTAACTGGATAAAAGGAATCACAATTTCTGTGTGTGTCCGAGTACAACACACATATATGTGTTTCTGAGCATGTGCTGGTTTGTATTTGTGTCAACTCTGTGTCCATTTCACAAAGAATTACACACTCAATTTACTTGAGATTCCAATGTATATTACTTGGGGAAAAAACCCCAGTTTCTGAGTACAGCCTATATTTTAACAATTATATTCCTTCCTCTCTTCCCTGCCCACTCNGGGAGTGTAGCTGAAGTAACCATAGTGGAGCAGCAAGTAGAGATAAATTGCCAGTTCTTAACCTGAAAGCATCCTTATTCATAGGAGAAATTTACAGGAATCATAGCACGTTAATGTAAACCTTTTAGTTACCTGAATTGTCTCAGTTTGCTTCAGTGATGTCCTGGAGATGACACTAAAGCGACTCTGCTTATATTTCTGCGTGGCACTTCCTTTTGAAGACTTGAGTTGCAGGTGTTTAGAATGACACATACTTCTCACATTTGAAATTTTGTGGAAAATCCACTTAGTAGTTTCCCCATTCAATTAAAAATCACTGTATTTCTTGTACAAGACTGACTGAAAGATCGTGTAGGCTTAGAACTTCAGGCCTAAAGAGCATCTGGTTCTCAGACAGGGATATGTTCAGTGCCAAGCTACCCCTTTATAAGAATTCAAGAATTAGTCAATGACAGGAAACTGTACAACATGTGGACATATTCTACCTATTATTCCAAATATACAGGGATGTGGTAAAATCTGTGGATGTCTCCTGTCCTCTGTCCATGCAGAGAGACTGTGAAGAAACATGATATTTGTCATAGACATCAATGGGACTGATCACATGCTTAAAATTCGGGAAGAACTGAAGTGTTTTGCTGGATAATGTCCTAAAAGACCATGTGTGCTGCACTGAGTATTCCTGAGGGGTGTCTATGAAGGATGCAATGCAGTTGCATTGTAATTCAGACTTCGCTGGGTGTCTTTTCTTCCCACTGTGTTATTTTTGTGTGTCTGTGACAGCTGATTAACCTCACTTTCTATGAACAGAGCAACAAATAGGAGGTGGTTCATACGCCATGGTGGAATACCCACGGAATGAGATGGTACCTGTCTTGTTCTGCCTGCCACAGCCTTTCTATACTACAGGAAAATGTGAGGAAAAAGGGGAGGAGAAATTTATCAGACGTGAGTTAATTATTGGGTGAAAAGATCTGATGTCAAGAGAGGAGTTCAGAGGTATTTTGTTGGAATACACATGCTTTCTGTTAGGGATGGTAGACATATTGAAGTCAGTGCTAATTTGCAGAGGCAGTTCTTGTATGCATTATTAATGGCAGATAAGAAACATTAGTGAATAAATATTTGAAATTTTTTTAGCCATTTCTGGAAAGCTGTTTTTCTTAAAAATTAAATGAAGCAGAAACAGAATGCATTCACTAAGAAAAAGGCGAGACAAACAGTACAGGAAAAAAGCACACTGGCTCAAGCACAGCCCTAGGCAGCAAAGCACTTAAGCAGGTACTTAAGGTAGGGCACACACCTATCTATTTTTCTGAATCAGTGCCATGATTACAGGGCATTTCATTTGCTCTTTGTGGTATCCTCAGTTCCAGAGATCTTTTTGCTTACACAAAGAAATCACTGTCATTAATCATGGGGCATTAACATTCCCACCACTGGGATTATGAATTACATTTCTGTAATAAATGTGAATGCCATTTCCCTCATCTCCTGTTCTTTCAAGAGCCCTAAAAGTTTTATTTCAACTTTCAGACTTGCACTGAGGGCTTTGGCTAGGAGTTCGTGCTTCTGGCTCGCTTGAGCTAATTTGGCAAGTAATTTTAAAACAACTTCTACTGTACATCGAGTTGCAGGGTTTGAAATATTGCTCAGTCAGCTCTTACTTCATGAACAGTTTGTTTGATTAGGTGCCCAGGTGAAACACAATCAGGGAACCTGGTGAGCTGTAAGCCTTCCACAGGGAGGAGGAAATGAAGTGGATTTGCTTGCTCCTTGGCAGAGGGTTCCAGCTGTTCGGCTGTTGTGTAAAGGCGTATCGCCTCCCTCTGTCCACCTTTCAATTGCTTTGCTGCTGTATTTTATGATCAGTCCTGCTCTGAAAACTCCTACGAGGTGTGTCCTTGGGCATCCACTGGAGTGACCATCTCAGTGAGTCTTGTCTGTGGACCTTGGCTTGGCTGAAGCTTGACAGGCTGCCAAGGCTTGGGCAGCAGGACCATGCTCAGCCCTTATCAAGGGGCCACCCAGGGCCTGGTGCTCCCAGAAGGGTCATCTGGCTGCTGAGCATGGGCTGTCAGCATTCTTATTTTGGATTTAAACTTCTAAACTTGATCTGTATGGCTCTCAGGACTTTTTGCAGACTTTCAGTTCTTAGAGGTTCCTAAAAGCTCCTTTAGCTGTGGTGGGATTTACAGCACATGAATGGTGATAAGGCTGAGCTGGTCAAAAGGGCCCTGGTATGATCTGGCTGCTCAGAGCCTCAACTAATTCTCACTGGCCAAGGTGGGCCCCTATTGGAGGCTTCAGTTAGGTTTTGGGATGTGCAAAACTGAGGATGCAGGCAGTACCCCCCATTGCTCTGGGGAGCCTGGCTCACCAGGTCTACAAGGAGAAGGAGGAATCCCAAAACCACTGACAGAAATCCCAGCAATAAAGAATTTACCTTCAGCAAGGCATTAATAGAAAGTATAAGCATGAGCTGTGGAGAGGAAGAAAAGCAAAGGAAACAAAAAAACCCCAGAGCATTTGTTTCCAAATTCTTCCTGAAGCAAGACATACTGTATCCTGAGGACAGAACAAGAAAATAGATTGAGTTTATATAAAGCTGCATGTGGAAACCTCCCTGGTAACAAAATGAGCTAATAAAAACCAAATATCAACGAGAATCCAAATATTCATCTTTAAAATCACTGAGCAGTAAATTACACATCACAGACCTCTTCGGTCTTCTGGCAAAAGCTGCAGAAATGGAAACTCTTAAACACAAATTAAATATGTGTTTGTTTAATTCTGCAGTTAGAGCAAGACTCCGGACAAACTGCATTTTCTAAATAAGGCTTTTTTTGTCACCTGAGTTGAAGAATGCTTTATTCATCACAAACTATAAAGCATTTAATCAGACTTGACGGTAAATTTAAAACGGCAAATTCCTTTCTACCTTGCCAAAAGTAAAGACATGGGTGCATTTTCTAGGACAATTTGGAAGAATTTTTCAGACATTCTTTACCATATTCTGCAATCTTAAAATTAATCCAAGTTAACTGTGTGGGTTTGGTGATCACCTTCTGTCAGGGGCTTTTATTTGTTCTCAGCCAGGTGTTGGATCATGTCATGAGAGACTGCTCAGCCATGTGGAGAACAAGTTCTTGCTGTCATCTCCTAAAGCCTGAGCAGGAGAAAGAGGAGGATTCTGCTGTCCCAGGAGGAGAAGAGGAATGCACATAGCTTTTGGAAAGGACCTCGAGTCCATCTTTTTCTCGTGAGCTAAAGCCATGCCAGTTTACATCTAATCATTCAGGTTGGCCTCTCACCTTAAAACCTCACTCTGAAGAATGTTCACCTTTAGAGGTAAGGGACATTTCAAACTAGCCAATACTTACTTTCCCCTTTTTCCTGTATCACAAGGCAGCAGCAAACCCATGAGAATGCAGCTGTTGGAGCAGTTTCTGCTCAGTGTGGGGGGCTGCAGAGTCAGGTCCTTAACAAGCAATGCTCCTCCTGTGCAGACATTGTTGGGATACAGATCTTTTATGCCACCTTTATCTCTGTCATGATGGGATGCCCATGGTAGTCCCTCTCACAGGTGCTCTGGTTTTCTCAGTGCTTCATGTGTAGGTGATGGCAAAGTCTCCGCTGTCTAAACTAGGCATGGACAAAATACCACTGCCTTTCTGAGCAGCTACTTGTATCAGAAGGACCTTTACATAACTCATTATTTTTATTGATCAGGAATAAAGCATAATGGTATCTTATATTTTATGAACTAATACACAGTCAGTCTAGACATAAGAAATAGCAAAACAGGGTTGCAAAGCCCTCAAAAGCGATTCTAGTTGCTCTTTGCTCCAAACTGGTTAAAGGTGACTGGCATAAAAAGTTGTATTGATGATTATTTGGCTCTTCCCCATTTTCCTGTTTGGTGAGCTGTGGTGAAACCATGTGAAAAGCCCATTTTTGGTAGCATTTAATTGTGGATGTCTTCACAAGACATTTTAAAGCTTCAGTGATAAATTAGAAACCTTTTCTTTTAAACATGCCATTACAATTTCCCATTATATTGTTGCAGTGGACTGAACATAGCAGCAAACCAAATCCTAAATCCATAAAGGCAGTAAATTAAATGTGGCTCCAGTGGTTTTGGAGCTTGACCAACAAGTTATCTTTATTAATGCATTCAGGGAAAAGGTCTCATTTTATTACATTATTTTCTTAATGATAAAGGCGGTAATGGAATCTCAGCAGAACACACCAAAGGAATCTTAAGTTTGCTGGCAGTTGGGTCAAATTTTTTGTCTGTGTGTGCTTGGTACAGGGCTAAGACTTGGCAGTGTCCAACTCACTGACTTCTGTCTTGAAAAGCACGGTCTTTTGCTGCTTCTCTGTAGTTGCTAGTTGACATTTTCTTGGCTTTAAATGAAATTTTGACACATAAATCCCACATGTCAAATGATATTGTAAAACAAGCATCCAAGTGTCAGCACATAGCCCAATAGTCTAGGGAGTAGAGAATAGAATAAGGAACACCTTTATGCAGTCTTTCATCTGCATCCAGCCATCTGCAAGTAATTTGAAACCAGTTTCAAATGAAGCTAGGTTGTTTGGTCTGTTAAGGCACACAAAGCCAAAGCAGAAGTTTGGAGTCTTCATGGCTTTTATTGACTTGCTAATAAGTAGATAAAGCCTTTATTTTCCAAAACCATGCTTTTCTCAGATAGCCCATTCCAAAGAAAGCCTAATTGAAATTACAGAAGTTTCTTGCAGACTGCCACAAATTCCATTTTTAAATAGCCTGCTGATATTGAAAACCTTCATGATGAGCCTTTCACTTGCAAAGCAGGACTGGTGGGTTCCCCACTGATGAACTGTTTTGTTGGACTTGGGGAGACATTAATGGTACCAGGGTCCTACAAAACCACACCAACAAAGGAGTGTGGATTTACATTATGATGGGTTGGCCCCAAGATTCACCACTAAAATACTACAGCAAGCCTCATTTAGCTGCCAGCTGCAGTGTGTACTTGGCCATACATATTTCTTTTCTGTGTAGTACCATTGGAAAAACAGAATTCAGGTAAGCCACGGTCTAACAGGGTTTGTTTTTTCTTCAAGAGCCTTCATCTGTGACAGACTGGTATTTAGTAGAAATAAACTGCTGATTCCAATGGTGTATTAGATATGAAGACAGTCGTGAATTTCAGACAACACAAAAAGACAGACCTTGGAAACAATTACCCCAGTTCCCAAGACAAAGTGGGTTTAGCTGGTTTTCAGCATTTCAGCTCTGCCTGGTGTTTTCTGTGCTTGGAAATGTGTCAGAACTGAATAGCTGGGGTGTGGAGGTAGCTAGGCCCTGAATATGTAATTTAAATGGTTGTTTGTACTTCAACAAGTGCCCGAGATGCCTTCAATTAATTCTGATTATTTTTAAGGGAGAAAAAAAAGCCACTCAAAGCCTACATATATGGTGGAGCAAAAGAAAAGAAGCTGATTTTGACAAGAAAGCTCTAATGGAACAAGGCTGGAGTGGAAAGAAACTCTTCTGTGAGCTACTGAAAATACTAAGGCTTTTACAGGTCTCAATCTTATTGGGTCTGATTCTGGACTATTTATGGTGCTGTCTTGGAATGACTTGTGGTTTAGTGTGTGTGCAGATGCAGCAGTCAGAAGTGGTTTCATCACATCCCTGCAGTCCTTGGCTTTGCACTGATAGCAGCTAACATGGGAGGAACCCCTAAAAAGATCCTCTTCTTCTGATCTCAGGCTCCTTTTCATCTTTTTCATCAACCAGTTTGCTGCAAGGCCAGAGAGAGTCCTTATGGGAGCAGGTAGAGCAAGGAGCGCAGGGTCGGAATATGTTCACTGGTGAGTGTGGGCACACCAAGGCAATATGGAGACAGAAATCTCTCTCCCCCTATGCCCAGGAACTGCTTGAGACAAGAGGTAGGGACTTTTACAACAGTATGTTCCCTGATGCTGCTTGATTTACTGCTGTAGATGTAAGCTGTGGGAGCCTGGTCTGTTATCCCTGCAGAAATTTAGCCATTTTCATTGGATTATATCTTAGACATCATTTTTAATCAGGTGCCTGGCTTTCTCAGGATCTGCCCTGATATCTGGCTCAAACAACATCAAAATGTATTTAGCTGACTCAGAATTAATAGTGGCTTTGCTTTCCCCATGCCTCGTACAGCCAATGCTTTGCTTTGCTAACATGTGCTCCAGTATACTACATTAAATACCTCTTCATTCCACTGTGCAGCACAGAAATATAACAGACATTCATGTAAGAACTCACATAGAAGTTTTTAATAACTTACTTTCCTTACCATCTAGTAGCTTATTGTAAAATAATTGGCCAGAAGTGTGCTCATTGTAACTCCCTTAAAATCCATGCAGTTCCTGTTAGGGAATATTTTTATTCACTCGTATTTATTTCCAGCTCCTGCAGTGTTCTATTTTCATGAATTACGAATTTAAGACTCATAATTTTAGCATACTTGAAGCTGAGTTCACTGATGGACACTGCTATTACAAAATCATGCAGAAGATTTACAGGACCAAGTATATGATCAGGAATTTGAGACATGTAGAGCTCAATCCATTTTTGAGGATGACATAATATCACCAAAAATGAATGCGATCCATTTTATGTGCTGCTCTCATCAACAGCTAGCAAATTTGAAAGTGTGCTTTCAGAGATAAACTCCACACTCTTCCGCTGAGTTTACATGGATTTATTCCAACACATTCAGTTTCTCCAGTTCACAAAGCAACAGCAGAAACTGGTTTTATTTCATACCTATGGGCAGCCAGCAAAGCATACTGACACACTTAAATAGTTTATTGATCTTGGCCATTAACAACGGCATCACAAATCCAGTGATGCAAATGGCATTTTGTGGAGTTTATAATTTCCATGTTTTTGAGCAATATGCCTAAGAGAAAGGAGAAAGAGCTACAGAAAGGTATGTTCCTGCAAAAATTGTAATTGTATTAGGCCAACTCAATCAGCAGTTTTATGGAGTTTAACTAGCTTCGCTCATTTTGTAATTAAAAGTTTCATCAGCACAGCAGACAGATTTGTGGCCTCCTTAGACTTTGGTTTGTTTTCATTACAGTGTTGATGCAGTCCAGAGAAATAGGAAACTAGCACTATCTCAAGGCATAGGCTTATGTAACAAATTTTACACTCAGTGCTTTTTCATACTCAGGGGTCAGCTGTGTAGCCTGTATATTGGCAGGATACAGATGATACAGGGTGATTGCTCTACACAAGTTTGTCTTCTTTCACAGCATTGAAATGTGTAGCTAGCAGCCTGGTATGCTTTCAAGAAATTATTAATCACCAGAGAATTTCCTTATTCAGAAAAACCTGACCCAGAGTCGTGCACTGTCACAACAAAGCAGCTTTCTCATGCTGCCATCTTGACAATCACTGGGTTCAAACTCATTTTGCTTGTATACATCTGCACATAATAGAGAAATCTGGAGAAGCTTTTGTACTTTGGAGAAAACTCCTACAATTTCTTTTTCTTAAATATGTCACTAGCATTGTGTACTGTGTATGTATGTGTGTAATTGTACCAGGTGTATGAGCACATCAGCCACATGTAACATTAACCTACCTCACCAGCTGGGTTAATCCAGCTCTACAGCATTCAGGGCAGTTTCAAAGAATCAACATTTTTAAAAGCTTGTGGTTACAGCAATGTTTCTTCCCCAATTTTTTTTCAATCACCACCACATGTGCTTTAAAATGCAGATTAAAATTTAATCCTCAGACGGGGACACATTTGAGATGCACATGTGGTTCTGCATGCAGGGTGAAATCCAAAGATAAAGTTTGTATTTCTCTTCCAGACTTATACCCAAACAGATGAGAGTGTGAGGTGCTGTCAGTTACACGCTGGGATCTAGAAGGCAAGGTAGGAAGACTTGATGTAAAGAGGCTTGAGTATTTGGCTCTTTGTGTTGCTGGACTACAGGACTTTTCCTAGTTGTAACTTTTTTTTCTGTTATTCCTTTGCATGAGAACAAAATACAAAATGTTGGATTTGTGTGTCTTGTGAGGAAATGCTTTTGCTGATCTGCCACATCTACATAAAACATATATGCTATTCTCAGGGTCTGCCTGAAATAATAAAGGAACTTTCTTTAGTATCCCCGAAGGCCCTGTGCTGAAAAGATATTTTTACTGTTAACACCGTGACTAAGTAAACAAATAAAATATGAAAAGATAATAGCTGAATTGAAAACATTTGCATATTAGCATGATTTCTATTAAGTGTACTGATGCTAGTGACAGAGGCTTGGAAACATTTGAAACTCAGTTTTTAATTCAGTCTGCTATCTTTCCTTAAAAATGTCCTTGTTTTCTCCCTCCTCCAACATATAGGTGTTCACCATGCGAATTCTCAGTTTTATGCAGACAAGAGTCCTCATAGTCCATTCTATCATGGCAAATTTTCTGCCTGCCTGTTGGAGTCTAAAATGGCACCTGAGTTTTTTGAGCCACACTTTGCTTATAAGGTTGAGAATGTGTGGAGGAATAATGCATAACAATACAAATGGGCCCTAAAATGTCAGGACATTAAGCATGCTTAGACATTGGCCTAGTCTTCACAAATATTACTCATGAGACTGTGGTAGGGAGGACGAAGCTTCAGCTCCAAAGTGAGAGAAAAAATGTTTAAGATGCTACAGTAGAATTTGATCCTAATTTCTGTCTAAATTTAAACATGTAACTCTGAAAATCCACTTTCATCTGCTTCCTAACTTTGTCTATAGTTTCCCTTCTATTCTCCAGACACCCAAGCTGTGCCTCTAAGAGGACAAATGTGTTTTCTTCTGAGAAGTCTGCACCAGGGATGCATGAGTTTGCTCTCAGGAGACTAAGGCTTACCCAGCTGGAAGAGGATTCCAAGATCCACCCCTGTGCAGTGGGACAAGGTCACTTACACTTCCCTCGTTCTTGAGAAAAGCCTGACTTGGTCCTGGCCACAGAGACACCACATGCAGCTTCTTGTAGTGCTGTAGTATTTGTCCTATTGGAAGGTCTTCAAAATGTCCAATCTGAACTTTGTCCTGGCAAGCTGAGCTCTCTACACTTTGCCCTGTTCCCAGAGACACAAAATGTTGGTTTTCCTTGCTGCATGACATGATAGTTACTTCACCTTTCTTGGTTTTTGTATCTTTAAGGTGCTCTCAGTGACCTCCCAGGTCTCTTTTCGAAATCATTCTTGCTGATCTCTCCTTTGAAACGTCTCTAGTGTGTGTGTATTCTATCTAGCGCCCATTAAATAGAAAATGTGGCCATGTAAAAAGTTTATTTTGGCACCTGTGGATGCTCCAGGTTGTGGAGAGCTCCACATGAGCCAGCATTTCTTCACAGCTGCCTGGGCCCTTCTGTTCTCTATGGAATGCCTGTGGCAAGAAATCTGTGCATGAATGGAGCTTGCAGCAGCTAATGTGGGGAAAGGGAAAATCTGTGAACGTGCTGTAAAATGACAGTTACAAAACCAGACAGTGAAAGGATGTTCTACACAGAAAAGTTATGGTGATGTACCAGGAAAAAAAAAAAAAAGGCAAAAAACCATATTTAATTCTCCTGGCATTCAATCACCCTTGCAAAAATCTATTTCACTCTGCTCAGGCAAGGCCTCAAGCAAGGTCAGAGGTACCCAGAAAGCCAAATGATGTGTTTGAGAGTGGACTGCACTGTAGTTTGCAGCTGCTTTTGCAGAGGTGTTTGCCTCTCCAGCAGTGGCAGTGAGATTCCCCCGTGCTCGGCTGTAAGGAGGTGTGGGGGACCCCGGACCTGCTCCCAGGGCTGTCCCAGCAGCTGTGGCCAGCAAGGCTGGACCCCCTGTCACAGCCCCCTGGGCTCCTGCCACTCTTTGGTGAAGAGAAAACCCACTCTCCTGCCCTTGCCTGCATCCCCCAGGGGCTGCCACCTTGTCCTGAGCTCCGCAAGGACCCCTGGCCACCACCTCCTCTGGGGACAATAAGCTGTGCTGGCCAGGAATGGCTGGGAGCAACCAAAAGCAAAAGCAGTCAGCAGAGAGGATGCCAGCAGATGGTGCTCCAGCCCATGCTGCCTCACTCTTCGGCTTGTGAAGGTTATTACTGGAAGTTATCATTTTGTTTGGAGGAGCAGCTTGCTTCCTCTGTCCCCTAGTTTGGAGTGTGGAGTTATTTACACCACGTGATTTAGAGGATGGAGTCAATTGGTGAGCACAGGCTGAATTTTGGATACCAGCTATCAAATGCTGTCAATGGTTAATGACCTGTCTGTAGAATAGAAGCAGAACTATAAGGACTGCGATAAATGTGATGAACAAAACAACAATTTGAAGAAATCACAATGTTCTTGTGGCAATGCTGAGGGCAAACTAGAAACAAAATTAATTCTTAAAAAATAAACATACCTTGATTTATTTTCCTAGCTCAGAGGAGGCTTCAGGAAGCCCCATGTATTTCTTCTTTTGCCTTTAAGCTGTAAGAGCTGACAGAAGCTGAGATTAAAAATGTTCCCATTTATTGTACGACAGAGGAGTTGTACAACATACACAATAAGTTAACAAAGTCATCTTACCTCCCTTGATTTATGTCTAACATAGCTTGATGTTAGCCTTGTGGCAAGAGTGCAGTAACTGTTAGGCAAATCCACCTATGTATTGATCCAATAGCTTCCAGTGGCTGTTTTAAAGTTAAAATACTCCATTTTTAGTGGTGTAAGTACAGAAAACAAATAGAAACTGCAAGCTGAACTCCATTTCTCATCAAAAAATTGAGCTATGCTTGTTTGTTTTTTATTTTAATCATGATAAAGTATATCAGTAATTGCCTAGTTGGTAGGGTATTTTGAAAATCCTTGAAAACCAAAGTCACATCCATTATGTCTGTGTGGTGATCTAGTCTAGTCAACAAGACTTTTCAGCAGGAAAAGGTAACAGACAATGCCCAGAAACAATGTTTGCATCTTTCCTTCTCACATTGCTTGCATTTTACCCTGCTCTATACCATTTACTTTAACTGGACTGGCTTAATGGTGGCTTAATCTGTTCACTTAAAACCAAAGAGAAAGATGAGGGAAAACTGGTTTTACTCAGCCTGTTTCAGCCCTTGGCTTTTGGGATGCGGTGTCAGTTCCATGCTTTGCATCCCCTCTGTACCACACACATGGAGAATTTAAGTAAGATTTGATACTGGTCCCACAGTAGCCCAAAGTGGAAACAGAGCTGCACACCTTATGATGCTCAGTGACCCTGTGCCCCATGTGTAGGGGTAGGACTGGATCAAGATCTTGGTATTTATAGAGATCTTGGTATTTTTAGAGGTCTGTTTCAGCCTTAACAATTCTATGATTCTGTAAGATGTCAGATATTGTTCCCCAGACCACTGTAGGTTCAGAGGCAGGTTTATACTTTGACCTGCAATAAGGTTATATACAGCAATAAGTCCAGAGGTTTTCAGGGATGAAGAGAGTTGAGTTTTACATGTGGAATGGGTGGTGTGGGTGGTATAGTGGCTTTGTGGGTTCCATCTTTCAGCAAGAGAGCATTAGTTTGCCATCCTCAGCCTTTCTCTTTCCTACTATTAAATCCATCCCCTGCACAGTCAGGGCTTGGGCTGAAATGAAAAAATATTCCTATGTCATGTCTGCCTCTCTCTGTCTGTCTCACTGCTCTTGCTTATTTGTAGAGATCAGTGCAGGTGATACTTAGAAATTGCTTACATTCCCTAATCTCTAGAGTGTGTTTTAAGTGGTGCTGCCCTACTACTATAGCTCTGCAATGCTTACTTTACATTTCCCTCCCAGCCTCTCACACACATCATTTACAAATGCTGTTTTGATACATATCAAGTAGACTCATAAGGCAGGCAACATAATCTTGTGGGGATGTCCCTCTAGATGGAGGAGCTGTATTTTAGTGTTACACAAAGAAGGATCAGTATATACAGCTTGAACCTGTAAGACTTCTGCCAATAACCTTTGATCCTCCACACAGTTATGTGTAAAGAGCAGCTCAGCCAAGGAAGCAACAGGACATCACAGTCCACATGCTTGTGTTCTGGGCTGTGTGAAACATCTCATTCTATGGCAAAGATCATAGAATCCCAGAATGGTTTGGGTTGGAAGGGGCCTTAAAGACCATCTATTTCCAACTCCCCTGCTGTGGGCAGGGACACTTTCCAGGAGACCATGTTGCTCAAAGCCTTGTCCAACCTGTCCGTGAACTGTCCACCCACAAATTCTCTGGACAACCTGCTCCAGTTCCTCACCACCCTCACAGTAAATAATTTCTTCCTAATGTCTGAGCTAAATCCACCCTCTTTCAGTTTAAAGCCATTACCCCTTCAAAAAGCGATGTTGTTTCAGAACAAAAGCACCAAAAGATTTTATTCTGAAATTGCCAAAAGAAAATGATCTGAATCTTCATCATTCCCTTCCTCCTATCTTCTCTATTTTGGACATAAATGTCCCAGGAAATCACATCACATCTGCTATGGATTCTATCACTTAACAAAATCTTGCTGTACCCAACCAATTTGTCAGGTAGACATGTGAGTTTCATGTTCAGTATCAATGCATTTTCTGATACTGCTCCTGCAGGTTTCACTGTTAGTTATTATTTGCATTAGCACTGGTGGGTTTAAGGGTCCTTGTCTGGCTATGTAATAAAAGCAATACTTGTCTCTGAAAACTCATAATTTTCAACATCTCTGAGGGATTTTGATGCATTAAATAATTTGGTTCTGCTGTGCTATTTGAATTAACTAGTTAGTTAATTCTTTGAGCAATGTTCATAAAAACCTGAATACTGTAAAAGAGACAACAGGCATGACTTCTGATGAACCCCCCTATAATATTGACCAGATTTAGATCTCCTCCTTTTCATTCTATCTCCCATCTAGAGTAGTCACATGAAAGAACAAATGAATGAGCTATAAGAAATTCACAGCACGCAAGATTACTACAAGTAATAAATCTCCTGCAGTAAAGGAATTTGTATAGAAATAATAAAAGTATCAGATACTAAGAAGAAGTAAAACCAGCTGTGTAATATAAAAGAAAATCTTTATCCTCATCTCACTGGTGAAAACTAATTCAAACAAAATACATTACACAAATCATAGACTTTGAAATTATTTACATAAAAACAGATGGAGAGAGTTCCTACTGCGAAAATGAGGTTTTAGTAAAGTATGTCTTCCACAGAGTAGCCATCCTTCTGCAAACAACAGGGTTTATTCTCCTGTCACCAGGGGTGTGAATTCCCAGCAGCCTCCCTGTCTTCCCTGGGGGCCCAGGTACCAGGTGGAGCAGAGCCTTCTTTGGTTGCTGGATCCTCTTGTGAGTTTCATAACCTGCAGAAAGGTTAAGGTCCATAGGTAAGCAGTTTTTGCATTTGGGGGCCCGTGCAGAACATGCTGGCAGTTCTCACAGAGCATGGAATGGCCCTAAATGCCATGTGCTCTGCTGAGCATTACCCCACTTTGCTATTAATTAGCCCATTTTATGTGTTTGCCCATTCATTAATTTGTTTATCCTCATGCTGATAAGGTGTCAGCCCAAAGGTTCTTTTGTGGGCAGATAAGTAGGACCACATCCTTCTTCAATGCTGTTTTCTGTCCCAGAGCATATCACAGCTTTTTTGGCTGGGCTTTTACCAGAGGGTGTAGGGTGTAGCCCTGCTTCCCTCCCTGCCTGCAGACCCTGAACACTCAGATCTACTCCCACAAGCCCGGGGTACACATCCCATGGCGGCTTTAAAGCTCTTCCTCTTCTGCTTATTCTTCCTATTAAAAATTAAAACTTAAATCAGTGTGATTTCTACAATGATTCATGGTGCTTCTCCCACCAAACAGAATCCTCCACAGCAGCTAATGCCACAGCTCCATGCTGCTGCTTCAGCTGCCATCAAGGTCTGCTGCATGTTATTACTCCTCTTAAAATAACAACCCTAATTTCTTCCAAAGAATAGAAATACATGCTGTCTCTTTAAAAATGTATCATGAAAATGAATGTCCATAAAATATGAGTCAAGTTTCCATATACCTTAATCAAATTCTAGAGGGTCTCTGGGGGACGGCACTTACACTGCAGCTGTGCAATGTGAAGTTTGTTCCAGCACTGATTGAAAATATTTTTGTGCTTCATTCATTTTCACCAGTGAAAACCTCAAGGCACTTTCTGCAGGCTGAAGGTGCCGTTATTCAGGGTGACAGTGATGGGTCACAGAGATGGTGTGGAGAACTAACTAACAGATTGGAAACCAGCAGATCCCCAAACCGACTGACAGTCTTGAAAACTTTGGAATATAATGTGTCTGTCTTTCTCATTCCCTATTTTTATTCCACAGGGGAACAGAGAGGACTGGGTTTGCACAAGCTGTAGGGGTTTTCTGTAAAAGCAATAATGTGATGGGGTGTCATAGTTTTTAATATGGTTTCTTTTAATGAACAGTAGGATTTCTGGACTTGCTGGGTGTACTTTTTTCCCTTCCCCTGTTGCTTTCCTCAGCAGTAACCATTGCCTGCTCTATCAGGTTGATGTAGGAGAGCCAGGGCAGTTTCCCCAGTTTTCCCAGACTGCTTGCTTTCTTCCCAGTCTGAGCCTCTTCACCCAACCTCAAACTTTCCATCAGGACACACAATACCTTTGTAGTCCTGTGTCTTCCCTGCTGTTCCCTGGGGGCTTATCTCTTTGCTAACCAGGAAACTTCATCCCTCTGGCAACATAGGACCCTCCAAGGCTCAGGTTAGCCATAACAGGGCATTTTCAATGTAAGGGTCCTCAATGTGGAAGCTCCAGCTATCACTGGGTTTTAATTACTGGTTTGAGAAAGGTGTCCTCATCTGATGCACAGTGAATAGTTCTAGGAGCCCTTCAGCTCAGGATAAACTTTTACTAAGCCTAAAACCAAATCAAAGCTCTGTCAAAAGTCCTGCCAATTAAAAGAAACAAAAGCCATCTTAATCCTTAGACAACTCTAACCCTGAGGCTCTGAGCTTCGTGCTGTGGTACCATGTAGGTGGTACCCAGGTGAGGGAGGTGGAGGGAACTCGTGCACGTAGGGGCTGCCGAGGGCTGCTGCTGCTGCCTGTCAGCCACAGGCCAAATTCCCGGGCTGGTGTCAGCTCCAGAGTGACCCCCATGATCCCAGTGCAATGAGTCCAGCTGTACATGGCCCTAGTGCCTTCTGGTTGCTCTCAGGTGTGACTGATCTGGCATTTCGAAGCCTTGCCTCCCCAGCCACAGCAATACATCACTCCCCAAGTGACACTGATACTGGCTTTTTGAAGAATGACAGAAATCAGAGATCTGTCAGTAGAAGGTAGTTCTTCATTTGCAGTGTATTTTCCAGTGTTCACTTCAATACAGTTTTAAATGATTCAATCAGTTAGGCTTCCCTCCGCTACTTCCCTGGGGTGGATAAGCCACAGACCAGCAGATCCAACTGTTATGACTTCTTTCCTAATATTCTGCCTAAAATTTCCTCTGTTGTTTTGTTGTCTCAGGAAAACATTTTGGTTGTATGTCACTGTCAAACAGAAGAGAAAGTCAGCTTTTTTGGCATCCAGAACAGACATGTCCCAAATACTTGAGCTGATGTTCATTTTGCTGTTAGGAAGATTTGTCAGGCTGCTTCACCATTTCTCTCCAGGCACGACTTTGTTTTTATGAGCTACCAAACTCATCCATTTTTTTTAGAGGAAACAACTAAGTTCCATCCATTTTTGAGGACATAAGAAATGATCCAGCTCTAGACATCACCTGAGCAAAGACACTTAATAAATGAGGGGAAAACATGGTTAGAATCCCCATGTTTCTCCTCAGTCTACCACATAGTCACAAAATGAGGAATTTTATGAAAAATTAACTGCACTATGATGTCCAGTTCTTAATATTACATTTCAAGGTTGGTGATGATACCCTTCTTTCTTGATTAAACTTTTGCTGCTTTGAGTTTGACCCAGAAAACCTCTCCCTCCAAGCCCATGTTTGCTTTCTGCCTTCCTTGCTGGAGCATCCCTCCTAGACTTGTGCCTTCATTTATGTGAAACTTAGTCTATAATCTCAGTATTAATTGAAAAATACAGCTTGTGTCCAGACTGAATATTGACTCAAAAGAAATAGCACAGGAAAATATTTCATGCTTTGTCTACCTTTTCTAAGAGCAGCAGTTGTCTATTTAATAGTTTAGTTTTATGCTCACTGAGGATAGTGAATCTCACCCATTCAAAACATCCTTTAGGTTGAAATGAGGAAGGAAATGGGAAAACTGATCTCTGATTTTTGCCAGTTCATAGCCCACTTGAGAGATTTGGTTTGTTTGGGGTTTTCTTTTTTTGAGATTTTGTATATCGAGGTGATTTTTTACAGACTATGAATGAAGCCTACAGAGATGTTGAAAGCACGTGCATTCTTCCCATAAAAGTAATTATATCCAGACACAGAATAAAAATGACTGCACAGACCTTTACCACCTCAAACTATTGAGCACTGAACATAAATCAGATTTTTTTCCAATGTTGAAATGTCTGCTCTGAAAATATTCCAGGTGTCCTTTCACAAGGTACTCTCTGGAAGAATATGAAGAACAGGACCAAAGGTTTGTACCTGTGTCTGACATTTTTATTCTTCCTGAAGTTCTTCCTTTGGAACATAGTGGGCAGCAAGGAATGCCAGGACAGTTTTTAAAACTCTAAGCTAAGAATGTAAAGAGCAGGTGAAGTGAGAGGGGAAGGGGCTGGGCCGCTTGCAGGAATGGCTGAAGGGTTTAACGTGGTTTGCCTACTATGTGGAGTGTTCATCAGTGCTTAAGAACCCCCAAACACTTTTTAATTTCCTATGCACCTACAGCACAAAGTTTTACACCAAATTACAAATAGCCATGGAAGCTTCGGTGCAAATCTTGCAGTACTCACTCAAGCAATTTTTCCACTTGCTCAGGAAACATCGTTAATGCCATTTACTCACAGGAGTGAGACCCGGAGAGGAGCTGGACCTTCCCACTTGGCAAAGGCAGATAAACCTGTTCAGATGCAGAGGGCAGGACCAGCTGGCTTTCCACATCAGCACCCCATGTGACACAGCTCTTTTTTTAAAAAAACGAAGAACTGTTATCTGGAGTCTGGAGACAATATTTTACTCTCATTTTTGTTTTTGTTTTTACTCTCTTGTTTTGTTTTGGTTTTGGCATATCACTGTAGCTTTCCATGTTAAATTTGTAATTACAGTGATAATTAGGTCCAGGATGTTGTAAGGGAAGGAGGGTTGTTTGTTCCTGTGTTAGCAGTGCTGATCTCACCGGAATTGTGAGTGGAGTTAGGGCAAGGTTTGTGTATGCTCTCTCACCAAAGCTGTGGGAAACAGGTGGGACCTATGGAAGATGGGAAGGTTGGGTCTCCCTCTGCTGGGTGGCTGTGCCTGGAACCCACACCTAAGGGGGCAGCTGTAGCACTCCCTCAGATATGCCCAGGCATCTGAAAATGAGGGAGCCATCATGAGCTGTGTGTCTGAGCAGGGTGCTGATTGCTTGTAGACTTCTGATTGCTCTTGTGGATGGAGAAAACCCCACCAAAATGGTGCCTGGTTTGGTTTTTTTCCTGCTGTTAGATTTACATATGTGCCTGTAGACCTAAGGGGCTAAGCTGACCTCTCCCAGCACGGCTGAAATAAATGAAAGGGCATCACTAAGTGCAGTGGAGGTAAGCCTGTGTCAAATCAATGTAAATATGTGTAAAATCATGTTTCAAGTAGCTTTTCTAAACAGGAGAACTGTTTCAAAGGCAACCTGATTCTGTAAGTTCTGTGCAGGTAAAACTGTGGGATCGAGTTCTCCTTACTTATAACATCATTGCTGGCAATTTTTTATGTCTGAGGCACAAAGAATAGGATCTGGCTTTGCATGACATGGCCAAAGTAATAGATATGAAAATAATAATGGGTTATTTTTGATCCCACACAGCAGTAAGTTCATGTAACTGATAACGAGAGTTCACAACTTTTAACTTGAGCATCTGCTATCAAGAGACAATTGAGGGAAAAAAAAAAAAGGCTTTGCTGGTATTCCAGTTGGGTTGAATTTCACACTGCAGGGTTCCAAGGCCAAAAGGAAGAGGGGAATGGTTGTAGGAATTAGCTCTTTTACTCACTTGGAGCAATGTTTGAGGAAAGCAAAGAGTCAGGGACATAGGCTGGGGACTTGGCTACAGCTGGCTGCTGGAGTTTTCACAGTGTGTGTGAGCACATCATCTGTGAGCTATTAAGCTCTCATTACTTATGCCATCTAATATACTTGTTCAGGAATGTACATACTTCAAAATAAATTAGATGGGGTTATGGTACCTTGTCTCTGTCTTAAGTCATCTGTCTCTGCAGAAGGAAATTCCCCACTCTTGAGCCCAGACCTTCCTGGTTGCCCAGAAGTGGTGACTGCTATTTTGAAGCCACTATCAGCTGCATTCAGAGGGAGATCATAAGCAGTGAGCACCTCACAGGCAAATCGGTGTGTGTCTCATGAAGGGGTGTATGAGAGTCTTGCAAAGACCCTCTGTAGGGTTGTCAAGACCTAAACTGATCTGGCCTATTTGCTTAGAATTTGCCACTGACATTCAGTTGTTTATTTATTATTCTGGTTGTGTAAAAAATAAAGAACTAAAAAGAGAAAAATAAGAAAGGATAATGAAAAGAAAAGAAGAAAAAAAGAAAAAAAGGAAAAGGGGGGGAAGAAGAAAACAAAAAAAAAAGGAAGAAGAAAAGAAAGAAAAAAAAGGAAAGAAGAAAAAAGAAAGGCAGTGAAGATCTTATTTTCAAGGGCAGCAAGGTCAGACCCAAGCTGGGGTGCCTCGGGGCAGACCCAAAGGAGGCTGTGCCCTACCTGGGGGAGGCCAGTAGAGACCTGCACTCCCTGGCCCTGGGGCAGCTCAGGTGCTGCCGTAACCCTGTCCCAATTAAAACTGACAAGGGATTTCTCAGAATTCTATTGGGCTGAAAATATGTTGCTCAGACTAAACATGTTAAATCAATTACAGCAAATTAGTACATATTCCCTGGTGACTTGAGCCCTGTTAGAAGGCAGCTATGGTAGTTATTAGCACTTTGCCTTCAGCTACTGCTTTGTGAAGGCAACGTTTCTTGCGAGTAAAAATACCTGATCAGAGGAGGGTCCCTCTCCAGCAAACAGGTCCTGGTTACTGGATCCAAGGGATGCCACAGAACAGTAAGCGTGTCTCCCATGGCCCCAGGTGGGCTTTTCTGGAGAGGCACTGTGAGCAGGGCAGTGCACAGCTGTGGGCTTTCCCCATGCCCTGTGCAACACCAGTGCCTGAGGGAGGCTGCGAGGCACACAGAGGCACCAGGGATGGCTTTGTTAATGCGAGCGGGAATGGGACTTGCTGGGCTCTGCCCATGTGGTGTTCAAAGCAGTGCTCTTCCCTTGGAGGCTTCCTCCCTATGGGAGAGGGGGTGGTGAAGGATGGGTCTGGGGGAAATCACTGCCCTGGGGAAATGTTTGTCGTGGTTTGCTGTTGCCTGTCCTTTGAGGGCTGCAAACATCTCCTGGGGCCCGGAGCTGCACTGCTGAGCACGCGGAAACTTCAAGTTTCCACAGGCTGCGTAAGACAAGCCGTGAGGGAATTGTCACAAGTTTGGAGTCTGACTCTCATCTGCATTTCAGGAAGACCATTTCTTGTAAAGCCAGGCTCACCCTGGACTGCTGGAAAATGCAGGGCACTTTGGCTGCTGGAGTCACCTTTGTCCCCCGGGAGCCTTTCACCTTGAGCTCCTTGCCCTGTGACAGAGAGGTCAGTTCCAAGTGACTGCTGGCATTTAACCATTCAGGTGAGATGGCAGCATGTCTCATATCACATATCAAGATCATTGCTGTGCAATGAGCTGGGTTTGTTATTTATTAATTTTTAAAATGATAGTACAAGTAATTGTGTTGTTTCCTCTTGTAATTTCAACTAAAGAAAAGGTCTTTATAAAGTGACCATATGTGGAGATTTCCCAAAAAGAGAACTACAGAAGCAGGTTAGTGGAACCTTTTGTTTCATCTATTAACCCACAATACAAAAGTCATGTGTTTTCACTTACAAATATTTTATTGCAAAAGTGTTATGTGAAAATGGTTGGACTCAATCATCTTAAGGGGGCTTTTCCAACCTAAATGATTCTACAATTCTGTGATTTTACAAATAAGAAATTTAGCTGAACTTTTGCCTTCTCATGGCTTGTGGAACCTCAGCTGCTTATAATTTCTATTTGAATATGTATAGAGTTGTTGTCAGTGATATAAATGTAGAGCATTACTGAACTGAGACTGACACATTGAAATATTTCCCCTGAAAAGCTGTATAATATAATAATTACAAGTGGAAATGGAACTCTGGTCATAGAAGGGCTCTGAAGATCTGGAAGAACTCTATTTTGGCTCTCTGTGGGACTCTTGGGGTAAGCGTGGCCCAGAAAGTTTGAGTCCCAGCAGCCAGCATTCTGCTTCTTTTTGTGATTAATTAAAAAACCACCCAGCCCTGGCATGGCTCACAGACAGACCTCCAGGTAGAAAACCTCAAATCTACCTTGAGTTTCATCCTGATCTGTCATCCCTTCACCACTACATCCTCATGTGCTCCCCAGGACCCTCATGAGTTCAGGATTCCTCCTCAAATCTTCTCTTCCCATTTCTGCTGCTGAACCACTGAAATACAGGATTAATCCCCAGACAGTGCCCTGCAGCATCAAGGAGAGCTGTGTGGGAAGTGAATGGCTCCAGTGCTGCATTTTGGATGACCATTGTGCCATCCTATTTCCAGACTAGCGGTAATTTAATTTGTGGGGATGTTTGTCCTCAGAACAGCTCATTTTTCCTCAAAATAAGGTCCCTTTTCTCTCCAATCTGAAGGATCACTGCTTGGATGTCCAGGCTGGGGAGCTGACATAGGAACGTCGTTCAGCAGATAACACTGGGCTGATCCCAGATTCCCAGAGGAGGGAAATGGTGAAACAGGGCTGAGACAAGGTCAGATTCCAGTTTCCCCTGGTGTTTGTATAAAGAATGGATCAGGTTTTTTCTGTCAGCTAGGATACAGCTATGAGCACAACACTGGAATAATTCATAAAATGACAGTGTTTTCCAAAGCCTTCACTCAAATTGATTCTTTGGGTTGTTGAGGCTTTTTTCCCCATTTTGTTCCTCACATCATTTTATTTCCTATAAAACAAAGTCATGGTGTGACAGAAGCATAATAAACCTTATCCCTTAAATCCTAAAAATTCAGTGCTATTCCAGCCAATGCAGTATGAGCCATAGCACATCCAAGTGATATTTCTTTTCATTTCATACATTTCATACTTTAAGAGGTTTCCTTCGTGAACAGTTTAGGAGCTTTAAGTTGGAAGACTGAGTTATAACCAAACTGTGCAATATTTGCTACAAATATATGCATATGCATTCACTTAATATGTCTTCAGCTGCATGATGGTGACAGAAGGACAGACATTTCTGTTCCTGTGCAAGAAGGGTGGCAGACCCAGGTGCAGTGGGCCGACATACAGCACCATGAGTCTGCTGGGAGGAGGGCTAAGGAGGGCATCTGGATGCCCTTTCCCCACTCCAGACAGAGTCACCTGTAAGTAATATCTTCACGGTTCATCTAACTTTTCTCTAAATCCCCTGGTGCTGAGGGCTGAAAAAATTTCTTGAGCAATTTATTGCATGACTCACTTCCCTTTCTGGTAAAATGCTTTTCTTCAGTCATCGCTGCTGAAGTGACAGCCTGTCGTTTTGTGCCTGATCTCCAGTGGACACAGAGGAGAGTTTGTTCCATTCATTCTGGCAAGAAGCTTTTACAGGTGGCCATGTCTCCCCTACTTCTTCTCTGCTTGGGATTTCATAAGCTTCTGGCCTTGCTGGTCCTGTGGTAAGGATAAGGTAAGATACAGTCTCCTTGCTATTATCCAGACTGTCTGTAAATAAGCCATGAAGTGATCCATGGGCTTCAACCCATGCTGGACCAAAGGGAGCAGTGGCATCTAAAATGTTGTTCATAAATGGCATGTGCCTGCTCCCATGTGCAAAACAGATGACACACTTTCAGGATCACAGAATGTTCTGAGTTGGGGGGACCCACAAGAATCATTGAGTCCAACTCTCAGGTGAATGGCCCATGCAGGTATCAAGCCCACAACCGTTTCATTATTAACACTATCTGAGCTAATCTCAGTGGCTAGGATGGATCAACTACCATACTAGTTGGAAGGTTTTTCCTGCCAGGTTTCACATTTCTTCACCAGTATTCAGAGCTGCAGCCCCCAAACACTCAAACCAGGAATGCTGTGCAGTAAAACAAATCCATGCTCACCAAGGCTAAGGCTCTGTCTTCCCTCTGGAAGGGGTGCAGATGCCCATTGCAGATGTGAAGCTGATGTACCCCGTGTCCTATCACTAGAGGCTAAGCCAGAGTCCTCAGTGTGCTGATATCTTAAAACCTCCTGTAGGGTTCTGGCTTGCTTGCAAATGTCCTGCACAACCATCAGACCGAGCTCTGTGTGCCCAGAGCTGCCCCACTGCCCCACGGAGCCACTTCTAACACCCACACGTGGCATTGTGCCCTTAGTCACCTCTGCTGACCAGAGCCTGCTCTTTTAAGAACAGAGCATGAGGCAGGGGTGACACCAAGGTGCCAGGAGCATCAGTGTAGATGGGACCATTTCTCCTTCGACTCTGGCTCGTGATGGAGCAGGGGAGTGCAGTGCCTCAGCTGCCCCCTTGTGTCTGCCTCAGCTGAGTTTTGGGGTCTGAGGTGGAACTGCAAACTTTTAGGGGAAAAAATGATTCTTCATTTCCATAACAGTGTTTCTTTGGCATGAATGACAGCATGATCTTCCCTTGGACTGGGCACCCAAACTCTGCCTCTGTCACACTGCAGATATTAAAAGAAGTCTTCTTGTGCCTTACTCTTCTCCTATTACCTGGTTGCTCACTTACTCATTTCACCAAAAAATATTTTAAGAGAAGTCTTACACTTTCTCCATATTTTGCACCTAGTGGACACGGTTTAGTGGTGGACTTGGCAGTGATAGGCGTACAGTTGGATTTCATGATCTTAAGGGTCTTTTCCAACCTAAATTTTTCTGTAATTCTATGGTTCTATGCTCTTAGCACAGATCAATTTTCTAATTGGTTTCAACTTGCGGGAACCAGAATCAATGATGAGAGGATGGAACCAAAATTATCTCCAACACTGCCTCAGAAAGGTGGTGCTTCCTTAAGGCACTAAAGGATGAAACTGCAAAATATAGTGGAACCAGAGTGGGATAGTTCATCCCTGGAAAAATCCATTTCTATGGCAAGAGGCAGGGCAAGGGCACTGCCAGCTCACTGCTCTGAACAGGGAGAGGTGATGGAGGGACAGGCTGTGCAAAGGGTGCATCTCTGTGCCTGCTTCCCCAGCAGAGACCTGCTGCTCTGACCCCGGCTGAAAACCCAGCAGCAGTGGTTTGCTGCAGACAGCTGCCTGCCTGCCAGGGGTGCTGAGGGCATGAGTCACAACAGCAAAGTCAGTGTCTGGAGGGAGGGAAAACGAAAAAAAGATCGCAACTCTTAAATAGTTGAGGGCTGGAAAAGCCACTGCTGACAGATGCTGAAACTCAGTCTTTTAAATACCATGATGATCTTGAATCCCTAGAATTTTAAACTAATTAAAATAAAACTGGATGGGATTAATATAAACAGCCTCAAACCAGGCAAAGGAAAAACAAAACCCCATGCAAGCTGATCTGATGAAGATTATGGAATGTAAGTGCCATTCAATTTTCTGGAATACCACATTATTTTTTATTCTGATGTTAATAGGAAAGTATTTTATGGACTCTCTCAATAGGTTATGTTGGACTTGATTCCAATGTCTCCTTTTGCAATAATGCTAGTGGCAAAAGAAATGCACATCAATGTTGTTTTAGCTGCAGTAGAAATGCCAGGAAACTCAAACCTACCCTGTGCACTATCACCTTGTCAGCTGGTAAATTACTAAATCGGAATTTTATGAAATTACTCAATCAATATTTGTGCAGATGGCTTCCAGGAAAAAGCACTTGTATGTCTGTTTAACTCCAGTGTGTAACAGATGGCTAAAGACAAGGCATTTCTTTTCATCCAGACTCACACTGACACTTTAAGATAGCTTAAGTTGCTTATTAGTTCTGGTAAGCCAGCCACTAAATCTTGCTTTATGTATTAGTTAAAGTAAAATTCAGTCATATACAAGGCCTTTAAGAAATGTTGCAGCTTATTACTTAGAAAGAAATTAAGTGCAAGGTGTTCCTGAAAGTATATACTTAATTTCAGCTTGTAGCATTTAGATGTTAGAAGTCAGCTACTTGTCTATACTTTTCCTGCTATTCTTTAACCATTGCGGATCAAAGGAAGTTCAGCTCTTGTTGCCAATCATTAGATGTGACTTACTCTGCCTCTGACTCAGAACCCCAGTTAGGCTCCAGGTAGCCTAATAGGTCTCTGAATGGACCAGAAATAAGGATGCAACGTCTAATTCTGTAAATTGCAACTTTAACCTCTGTCCCAGGTCTCATTGAAGGATGCCCCATGGGTTAGGTTGCCAGAGAGCCTTGTCCTCCCTGGGCTCCCCAACAGTGCTGTCAGCCCCGTGTCTGCCCCAGCAGTGACGGTGCAAGAGCAAACCTCACCCCTCCATCTGCAGCTCTGCTGCAACCCCAGCTTCAGTACCCTATGCCAAAGCTGTCCAGATTTAGGCCTCTTCTCCCTTATGTGGCAATGCTGAAAAAGTCTGATACTCCTTCACAAGCCTCAACACCCCCATGATTGTTCTGTATGGCTCACACATTTATTGTCCCATTGCACAGACAGAAGTGAGGTAGGTGCAGGGATTCAAAAAGCATGTTCTCTGCTTGACACAGTTTCCACCAGCCTCAGACTCTGTCACCTGTAATGTGCAGAAATGTGTGTGTCTGTGAGTGTTTCTCTTCCATCCATCCTTTCCAGCCTCCCAGCCATGAGTACTTACACAGAAGTTTTAGCTCTGTGAGTGGCAAAACCTAATTGCCTGCTGCTTCACACTTGTTTCTGAATCATTGTGACCACAAGAGGAAAACAAGGACAACACATTTCAGTAAATGTAAATACAATTTCCCAGCATATCCCCAGGCACTGCATATCTGACTTATGTGACTTTTAGAGGTGTCCTTTATCTGAACGCATCTTTTCTGGGCTTTGTACATTAGCTGCACATTTCACTGAGTTCTACTGTGCAAGAATAACATTACCAGATGTGTATTCTACTTCCTGATATCATCCTGAAAACAATTATGCAGCAGCTTAAACATTTAATTAGAAGCCTTAGCTTTGTGGAAATAAGTTTCTTGTCAGAATACTCTTATGATGTGGTGTGGTACAACTCACCATCCACTGAAGAACTACTACTGAACCCCTGAACAGCCAGCATTTTTCACTGCCATTGCACTCACCACAGCTGAGATGACAACAAGCTATGAAAGCCTCATCTGCAAGATCCCTTCTGCCACTCCTATGTTTTGCTTTCCCTGACAGGGAGAGGTATACCAAAGTGCTTTTGAAATATTATTGAAAATTCACAGTAGGGGAAAAGAGCAGTTTCACTGCACATCTCAGAATGGTTCTGCCATCCATAGCTGTGAGCTACAGGTCAACTTTAAGATGCTCAGTCCTTCAGGGAGCTCCAACACCAGTCTCACTCTCAGGCCAGGTTCTGTCCACCAGATCAGAGATGCCTGAGCAAAACTAGAAAAAAAAAAGCCCAGTCCTAAGCCTTTGTTTTGTTTGCTTTGATGAAGGAATTGAGAAAGAGAGGGTCTCTTGAGCAGCATGTAGTTTCACAAGCATTTCTCATCAGCCACAGTGGAAAATGATAACAGTGGAATTCTCAAAGTAAGATCAATTTTGGTGATATTTCACACCAGGAAAATCCTTGCAAAATCTTCTCATTATTCACACTGTTAAAAAACCTGAATATTCTCATGGAAGCTCATAAAGCCAGTTTCTCCATCAGAGTTCATACAGGATACCTCTGTCCCTTAAGAAAGAGGCTGATGACAAATGACAGAAAGGAAGATCCCAAAGTGGCACCCACTTTCAAATCTGCTCAGCTCTGGGTGGCTCTCTTTCATTCTTCATTTCCCCTAATTTCCCCTCTTCCTGTTGCCTCTCTGTCCAGATAAGCACCACAGGACATGATAAAGACTGAAGTGCTAAGGTTTTATATCTGCTACTCTGGAATGGAGAGGGATTTCTACATGGGTGTTTGGAGTTGTCTTACAGAATTTTCTACTCAGATACTTTATCAGTATGTGTAACACTTATCAGCTAAGCTCCCCAAGGGCTGGGTAGTTCTAAGGTTACTTTGGCTATGATGACCTACACATTTGCAAGGATGTGTTTTCTTAAAAATTAGCTGATTCTTTCCCTACAGAAACTGCTGCCTCTGGAAATGTTATTGTTCTCTGCTGAGCAGAGTTCTCCTCATCTCTCTCTAGCCCAAACAGAAGGAAAGACTCATGAAGGAAATGAGCCTGGCTTTAGTGGATTTGATGAAGAGGAACTTTCCATTATAGATAGAGCACCAGCAGCACAATACATACTATATGCACATCACTATTTTGTTTGGCCTAAGGAAGTTGGGTTCTGATTTTTTCCCATTTATTTAATTGCATTTTTTTATAGTCAGTTTATGTCACTAACCTCTCTTCCTTTTAATAACCTGTCTTAGAAAAAGTCACTTTGCGCAAAAAAAACCCGTACCCCAAACCTTTAACATAATGGGGGCTTGCTTGCAAGCTATACAAACTGGAGACTTATTTTCAAATACACACTGAAAAAATAACTTTTTTTTTTTCTAGTACTCCTTACATAGGTCCACAAAAATATTTCTATATAATCTATATTTTAAAAAGCCTTATCTTTCTGCTCCAGAATCTTTCAAAAACCAGCTGAAATGAATACCTTTGAGGAGATAACTTGTCCCAACCAGAGTGGCCACACCTCTGGCTCATCATTTAGGGCACAATGGGACTTTGTGAGCCCGTCTTCCTGGGGACTGGCCCTGCCCCAGAGGGACTGCCTGCTACAAAGCTTCCCAGATTTCTATCTCTTGTACAGCATAATTTACAGCTGGACACTTTTCCATGTCACTTATTTTCCCTCCGAGGCTCCTTTGGCAGCATATGCAGGGAGCACAAGGATCCAGTGCTTGGCTGCCGTGCTGCTCCCCCTGTTTCAGGGATTGTAGGTGAGTGGGAATTGAGTTTCTGGATTTCAGCTGGCTCCATCAGTGGGACACAGACAGGAAGAAGCAAGCTCTTGTGCTGCCTCCCTGCTGGCAACCTGCCCTGGCCTGGGGCAGGGAGAAGCTGCTCTAATTAAGACAGGTTTAATGAGTATTGTAGCCAATTTATGGCCATTCTTCTTGTCCTTTTCTTTCTTTCTTTTTTTTTTTTTTTTAATCAATACTTTAGAAAGGAAGCTGTGAGGTTATCATCCCATAGAATATTATTAAATCCTAGTGGAAATATTCATTTAGCACCAGCAACCTGGATATTTCATGTAACTGCTGCTTTTTCATCATATGAGAGCACATTGTTAAATGTGTTTAAAATACCAATTGTGGACCCCACTTTGCCATTTGTATAACAGATGATTGTCTGCCCAAGCAAAGCAGCCCAATGCATCAGTCTATTGAGGAGACATTTGTGTGGATAGGGTTGCCTGCTGGGCTGAAATCTGCATTCAGACATCAGTTTCTGCCAAGTTCAGGGAATTTTTCAGTCACCCTGAAATTTCTGTGGCAGTTCATGCTACTAGAGAAGCATGAAGGGGCCATTCAGGTCCAATGGACAAGAAAAGCAAAAAGATGGAAGTGACCACTTCCAGCTGGTCATGCTCTTGTCCCAGGGCAGCTGGAGGAATAAATGCTGTCTGTCCAAGCAGCAGTGCTCCAGGCAGTGTGCTCTTGTGCTGAGGATGCTGTCCCTAGAGCCTGCCATGCAAGCAGCGTGATCACACTTGGCTCTTTCACCTCTGACAGCATTTTAGACACAGGCTACTTGAACCCTTTCCCAGCTAAAACATTGCAGTTAACCCCCAAACCTTCATGTATTTGCACCAACAGCATTGCACCTTTGTGCTGCTGCAGCTGCCCATCGCTGTCCCCCTGGGGACTCCTTCCAGCCCCGGCTCTGAGGAGCCAGCTCGCTGTGCTCAGCGTGGGGCAGCTGGGGACACTGTGGCACTCCCGTTATGACACTGGCACTGCGGCTCGCAAAGTCCCTCGCAAAGCCAGCAGGAACCAAGGGTATGTTTTATTGCCTTGATGAGCCAATGCAGCCCTTTGGGTTCGGAAAATAGCAGGTGGCTCTGCCAGAACAAGACCTTGCGTCTTAGCATCAAGCCCGGTACAGCTGGGACCCCATAAACTTTCCCCTGAGCAAGGATTAGTAGTGATTTGTGCCTGTGTGTATACTGTTAACGTGTCTGAGTAGATTTTACTGAAGCTCAAGTAAGTATGTGCCAAAGTACTCACAACAATTCACTGAGGGTCACTTCTTTAAAGTTTAGATTGAGATAAATAAGAAAATCAAAGTTTTCTTTAATTAATTTGCAGAAAACCCTTAAAGCTAAGAAACGATCAGGTACTTCGAATGTGTGAAAAAATGAACGCTGATAAATGAAAGACTCATCTGGGCAGCAGTGAGATATTTGCATGCCCTGAAATCCCCCCAGTCTCAGTCCCTTTACCTAGGCAAATGCATTTTTCTAAGGCTAAGCAGACAGCAGAATATGCTGCTGCACCACTCTCTGCTAGATGTGCTGTTACTCATCCTGCTAGAAAGGTTATGCTGTGCACTTCTCAGAAGGGCACCCAAAGCACCCACACTGATCTCTCAGTCTACTAAATTCAAAATGACACAATAACCTAAGTAAATCACTACAGCTTCCCCATCCTTTTCCAGGAGATCTAGGGATGGGGAGCAGAGGCATTGCTCCAGATTATTTTGTCATTGAAAAGCAGTGTCACGATGATGAGCTACTGCCTGTCAGTCGCAGAGCCCAGCTACTGTACCTTGTAAATCAGTTCCCAAGGTAAGCTTGCCTGTTCCTCTTTAAGCGCCATGTAGTGTTGCATATTGCCTATAGCCTTTCAAACATGAGATATGCATTCTATCCCTTTGAAATTCCAATGCAACATTTGCCATTATCTGCAACTGGACTGAGTTTTAGAAATGTCCATTTCCCACAGATGGGAAAAATTTAGGAGAAATATGAGTTTAAAAAGTCGTAATAACCTATGACACTGACATAGACTGGGCCACAAAAGCAAGTGGCTCTGATAAGGCTTTAGGTGTAGCTTCAGATACAGGAATACACAGAAGTTTGTGTGCACAAGACCAAGAGGTGTGTCCTTGCATCTCCCTGGTCACAGACAGTTTCACCACAGAGGCATTTCAGCTTTGGCATGCACAGCCACTGTCTTCATTGTATGGCCAGGACAACAGGATCCACAGTAACCAGGTGGATTTGACAGCTGACAGCACTTACAGCAAATTTTGGGGCAAGTGCCGAAGGGTGTGTTGTTTGAGGTTCATCTGGTATGCTCCTGCATTTTTCCATTTTCTAGCCACAAAGTAAGTGATGACTTTAATATTTTTTCTTTATAAAGTGAGTAGGAGTTATATTGGCTATACTGTTACTTGGCAGTCTTACTGGCACTATGCTCATGATTAATAAGGAATAGCTATCTTGCAATTCAGCCATAGAATGAAATGGGACATTTCAGTAGCACTAACCAAAGAAAATGTTGGCCGTGGGTGCTGTCTTTGGGCTATTTTTGCCTAATTTGACTAATGTGAATAGATTTTTTGAATGGTTCAAGCGTATAAATATTCAAAGCAATGTCAATATGTTTTATTAAAACCAGCACGTTGCTTGGTAGGGCAGAAGAAAATAATGGCTCAAGGGTCTGGGAATGGGAGATGGAACCATTTATATCTAAGTCTCTCTTTCACATCCAGCCAAGGTCAGAGTAAACAAGAATCATATCATTACCAGCTGGTGGCCTACAGAATGAGAAATAAATTGATAGTGTGAGTCCAGTTTCCACTGACAGAGGCAAAAACATCCCAAAAGCAGAACCAGAAGTGGAGCTAATTGACACCGCTGCTGGCTTTACCTGGGAAGTTCAGGACAGAGCTTTGGGGCAAACCTGGCCACCTTCTCAGCGAGGAGGGTGGTCCCACCAGAGGGAGGTGTAGCCCGTGGGGCAAGGTGTGTGCTGCCCTTCTTGTGGCAGGATAGCGTGGCACTACACCCTCCTCCTCCAGGGCACCGTGCCCCGTGTCCTGTGTGAGCCCCATGGAGATGCTAAACCCAGAGACCTCCTCCCAGCGGGGCAAGGAGGGACCCCCTCAGCCCGCTGCCTTCTCTGGGAACCATAAGCTCCCAGGAGAATGCTTATGACCCATGGATTTCCATTGGCATTGACTTTAGTAAGGGCTCCACCTTCCTGCAATTATACATCCACTTGAAATAATAAAGTTTTAACATATAATACGTGAGCTTGGACTGAGGTGGCAGCTGATGTTTATTATTATTTTTATTGTTTGTTTCTTCTGGATTTTCTGGTCTAATTAATTTATCCAGCCATAATATTTTAAAAATACAATCAAATGCCATTCAAATTTAGAGCCAAAAAACACAGACTCATAATATATGAATGCTTAGAAAATGATTATTCTTTTTTGTTAAATACCACAAAGAGAACGTCAGTTTAGCATAATTACATTAAAAGAGCATTCCCCTGGGAGACAGAGAGAGAGGTGGGGGTGAAAAAAAAAGAGTAAAGACCTGCCAAAAATAAAAAGGCAGCATGGATCAGTGGTCACTTGATTACAATGGACATGTTGCAATCTGCATGTGTATATACAAGCACATACGTGCTTGTACATAATCATATGTATAAACCAGCATGCTTTAACACTTAGCTCCAGATTTATACTTTATAAAATGGTCCTTTCATATGTATTAAGTGAGCATGAAATCCAGAATTACAAAAGGAAGTGTGCTGGTTTGTTTTTACTTTTCTCATATAACAGGCCAAATATTGCTTTTCTTGATGTTAATATCTGGAAATTTGTTACACAAGTAAGGTAGGGGGAAAAAATTAATAAATGGGACTCATTAGAGGTATTGCCAGAAAAAACTTACTAGATTTGGCCAGGCCACTGAGTTAATCAACATTTTTTCTTATTGAAAGCAAATGTTCAAGTACAGAGGAGTCGATCTGTCTAACTGGGGAGTTTCAAAAAGCAGAAAATGAGTCTCTATAATTCTCCATACAGCAAATATTAAATGGAAGATAGCTCTGTCTTCATATGCAGGGAAAAGTAGAAATAAGAACAAAAGGTGGAATAAAGCTCAGGTGTTTGAAGAATGATGCACTGGTTCTCCTTTTCAGTTTCTGGTTGCTAGGGTGGTTGCTGGAGGCTGGCTACATTGTGAGGATGAAGCTGCTGTGAGACACTTTTCTCTCTCCCTGACATATTTAGATTTACAGGAGGTTTCCCTCCAAGAGCTGGAGATGTATGCTGAGCACTGGCTGCCAAGGCAAATGCTGCACACAGGAAGGCACAGAGCTGCCCCACGTGCCTGGCAACCCAGTGGTGGCTGCCCCAGCCCTCTGTGCCTCCGCACCCCATCGCCTCTCCTGGCAAGGGCACTTGTGTCCCCTTCCTGCAAGAGGACAAACCCGGCCATGATGGAGGTATCTGGGGGAAAAGGGAAGTGCAACCAAGGCAGCAGGGACAATTTTTCCCCATCAGCCTCAGACGTCAACACACGTGTACCCCTCTGAGAGCTGATGCCTGGTAGAGAATCCTGGTGGCTCCAGCTCCCTGAAACACCTACCTGCAGCATGCATGCACCTTTATGCACCTTTATGCACCTTTATGCACCTTTAAGCACCTAAATCAGGCCACATGGAGCTGGGCAGAGGAGGCAAGCAGTCCCGTGCAGCAGATGGGTGCAAATGCTGCTGGGTGTCTGTGCCTGGGGAGGGGAACCTCTCCTGATTTTTGTACCAGGGCCAGAAGGAAAGGCCAGTCTGCCCCATCTTATCTTTGCACATCAAAGAACAGCAGCATGTAAGATAAGACAGGCACTTCCACTTTATTTAATTTCCTTCCCTGATATTCAGCAGAGAAACTCTTCATGCCAAGTGACAACTGCAATGGGTTGAAGCAGATAAAATCACTAAGTACAAGCTGTGTTGCACATCTACAAGCAGCCTCATATAAGGCAGCTGTGCAAAGCTAAATATTTTCCTACCCCTCTGTGCCTACAACCTGCACCTTCAGTCAACTCTGCCACCTTGCTATAGACAGAGACTCAATTTTACATCCAGGAGTCTTAAAAATAGCCTTCACCTCCTGAACCCCTTTCTACAAATGTTCCTCCATTAGCCACAAGCTGAAGCTAATTTTCACACAGCATCTGCTGTAATCAAAACCATCTGTGTGGCTATAAGTTAAGGACAGAGAATTTATGGCCCATGTTCTTCTCATCTGACACTGGGAAGCTTTTGTGTGCATTGTCCATACGTCTGCATTAGCTATCTGTCTTCAGGTCCAGACATCCACTCCATTTCTTTTTCAAAACCACTTTTTTTTTTTTTTTTTTTAAATCAGCAAGGAATGGTCATTACCATGATGCTTAGGAAGGAGTAAGTGATTCCAAGCTGACTCTAGCAGAGATGCAGGCTACTGTGCACAATTAGTTTTTAGGCACTGAAGAGGCCTATCATGGTATTTTGATCATCCAGTGCATTTTGTAAAGGTTTCTCAGCTTGGACCAGCTTTCTCTTACTATAGGTAATTAGGAAAGAAAAATAAATGAAAGCAGGGTTCCTCTGGCCGCAAAGGAGTGCTGTGTTCAACATAACCCCCTCAGCTGTACAGCACCAGAGGGAGTTGCTAACAGCACTGACAGTTCTGGGAAGTGATTTATGAAGTTTTTCTTCTGTGAAAAGTTGGCATCTAGACAAACTATACCCCTGCTGCTGCCTGTGTGTACCTCTGGCAAATATAAAACCAGAGAATATTCTATAAACAGACTGCTATGCCCAGTGACTCCTCTTAAAAAGCACGATTAGAAACCAAAACAACTTGATCCATGTTCATATAATATAAGTATCAAGGATTATGATACAGCAACAGTAAAGCAGGATGCACATCATACCACCTGGTACCAGAGAAGATAAGTAGCCATTTGTTTACTTTAATATAAACCTGAACTTCCCTGCTGAACACGCACTGCTGAGCTAATCCATTTTGTTGTGCCTAACACATTTTTTCTTAAGGTATGTCACTAATGAACACTTTCTCTGCTGGTCTGGATGTGGCCATGGAAAATCTCTGCCATATAATTTCTTGTATGCCATTCTTGCCACTTTTACAACCAACAGCAGTGTGCACAAACTTTGCAGCTTAGTGTGGTGACAAGCACGAACTCACTGTCTCTTACACAGTTTGCGTTGTCCTCATCAGCTGCTCACAGGTACCATAGGTGAACAGTGTCTTTAGTCAATGGGCATTCGTGGGTACTGGTGCTTCCTCAGACATCACCCCAAGGAGCAGCCCCTGCCGTCAGGCAGCAGAGCATTATTCTGCATTTGAGACACTTTAAAGAATCAGTTAACTATTTTTAAGCAATAATTTACTGGGAAGCTTACAAGTTTTAAAAACTGATCCTGCAATTATGCATTTCACAGGAAGGATGCAGTCCAGATTTGTGGTCAGAGATAATGATATAATATAGTACTAAGGGGTTCTGCATTATAAGAAAACCATTTCCCTGCAAGAACAACTGCAGAAGTGGATGAGGAACCATGCCACATGAACCATTCACCTATTTCAAGGCTGTTCATAATTTGGATTAAAAACATCACTTCTAATTCATTAATCTCTAGTTACTATTGGTTGCTCCAGCTAGCCAAGCACTGGGCAAAATCAGATGAGAATAAGAAGATACCTGTCCTGCAGGAATGATAATAGCTATTCCTCCAAAAATGTACTGAAAGGCATCTGTGAAAGAGCACTGGTTAGTGACTTCAAAACAATAATTTGAGGATGCATTAATAGTATCAAATCACTTCAACCTTTACAGCAAATGAAGTAACAACCACTTTTAGGATGCAGAAAGAAGGCTACCTTCTCAGGGGACTTGACTCAGAAGGGCAAAGTAACCTTTTTCCTACTGCATCACAACATTTGTCATGAAGAGAGGTATGTTTGGCTGGAGAGCCACGGGAAAAGAAAAATGAGGAGTAGATGGGGGCATTTTGGATAATATCCACAGTGGGATGCTGTGCCTTCAGGGTGCTGTTTTGTCAGCTTTGCACCCGTCCTGCCTGGAAGCTCTGCAGAACAGACCTGATTAACACAAGTGACTTTAATCAGGACCCAAGGGATCACCTCCCTGGCAAAAGTCTGTGAGGTTTTTATAACCCACCTATGCCATCACATCAGCTAAATAAACTCTCCCTGCGCTTTCTGGAGTGGTGACAACATTCATTTGATCTCTTTGGCACCACAGATTAAATACAAAGCTGCACACTAAAGGAGAGAACTTTTTTCAATTACATTTTAGGTGAGGTGGAGCAAGAGTAAGAGAGAGAGAGAAAGAACGAAGTCAAATAACCAAGGTGTTACATTAGAAAGAAAGGCCTTTTCCTTGGCACAAGGTAATTGGAAGTAGAGCCAGGAAATTATGATTCGAGTACCTACTCTGTCATCCTATTCCCTGTGTGGTCTTGGGCAAGTCCTTTAACCTGCCTGTCTAATTCCTTCAACTTTTAAAATGGGGACAACAAACCACAGAGGAGTTTGATGAGTACTAGCAGATGTTTTCACAGTACACTGAAAAAATGTGAGAATCCATGGATGTGGTATTGCTAGTCCCCAGGAGTACATCTAAATAAAAGGAATCTGAAATTTTAAAATTGCATTTAAGATGCAAACAACACTCCTCTTATTGCAGTGGGAAATATTATTTATTTGATTTGACTTATGAAAGTATCCTTACCAAGGTTTATTTCTCTAAAGTTGTCTGGGAAATAGCTTGCTGCAACCTTTTATCATCAAAAATGTCTGCTGTTTTAACTGGATCCCTAAGATTCGTGGTATGTTTCTGTTTCTTAATTGCTGGAGTATGATATTAAGGATTAAGTTGCTGGAGGAAATATGAGAAAATTTTAAATTCTCTCAAATTTGTGGACTCAAAATGGAATTCAAGCCACCCTTTCAAGGTAGACAAAACTGGAGGCTGTATTCTGTCTCTGAGTTTCATTTTTCTCTTAATTATACCAGCTTCAAAAAAGCCACTTCCCAGCGTCCCCACATAAGGAAAATGCAGAAAGGTTGTGCACAGGGACAAATGGAAGACTCAAGAAATTTAAATGGGGAGATAGCAGGAAGATGAGATGAGAACCTCCCCAGCTTTGCTACTTGAGTGTTCAATGGCTTCCACTGCAATGAGAAGAACCACAGAGCAGAAAGTTTAAATAGTTTGATAACTTGATGTCTAAAAGTATTTTCCTTTGCTCTTAGCCAGTGTCCTAACATGGGTCTGATTTGCAAAGATGTTGCCCATTTGCCAGACTTCAGAGGAATCCACAGAAGCTGAGAGACACTGAGCAGGGTCAGAAAGCAAAGCCCGAGCCTTGGTGCCACGATACAATGAGAACATCCAACCCCCGGTGTCTCTGTTTGAAATTTCTCTCTTATGTTTGCTTTAAAATGCCTGCTGTGCTAACTCTAGCTTTGGTACAAATCAGCAGATTTAGGAACTTCTTATTGGCTTGAGATACACTGTGAAGTTTATTTCCAGCAGCTGAGGAAGGGGTTAGGATCTCTTGCAGGGCGGAAGTCAGGGCGTGACAGCACAAATTCCAGCTAATGGAGTGGATCCCACTCGAATTTCAAACACTTGCCATCCCCTGGAAGAAGTGTTGCTTTAGACAAGTAGCACAAAATGACAGCATAAAACTGAGACTTCCCTGCCATTCTCAAACATAGAGTGTATTCATTTGGAAAACTATCTCCTCTGAAGCACCTACCCTGGTGTTTCCTACAGACAAGCTTCAAACCGTGTCATGTGTTCCTCATTTACATATCACATTAACTAGTGAAGACAACAGAAATCTGATGTTACTTCCTAACCAGCTCAGGATCTCTCTGCATCTCATTAGTTACCTCTTTCCCCAGAGGACTTGTGCTGTGCTGCATGGTTGCAGTTGAGAAGGCCCCAGATGGTAGAGTCAGCACTCTGCTTTTTTAAACTAGAGCCCATTTTATAAAAAAAATATATTTTTTTGTTTTATTTTAATTTTCTTTGGGTTAAATATTTTTTTTCGGTTGTTGTGTATTTTTCTTTTGTTGGGTTTTTTGGGTTTTTTTTTTTAAGAAACATGTTTTTTAGTGAAAATCCAGCTAAATGAGGAAGAAAAGAGCCTCCAGTCTAGGAGAGGCATGCATGTGGGGGGAGTGAGAGTCAGTGAGTGAGTGTTGGTGCTGCTTGGTGTCCGTGCACATGGGCAGAGGTGGAAAGAGCTCACAGAGAGATGCCCTGAGAGCACAGAACTGTGCAGAAGCTGTGGGCAGGTGCATCTCGCTGCTTCCCCTGCCAGCACTCCCAGAGTTGTACAGCCTCGTGTGTCCAAGTGTTGAAACCGTGGCCACTAAATGAATTTCACTGACATTTATTAGAACTGGAGCAGCTCAACTGGCCACAGGAACCCGTAATAAACTCCTAAGAAGGAAAAGGTCTTTCAAGGGAGCTTGTTGATTTCTTTTCCTTAGAGGTCTCTGGGAAGAATTTAATTTCTTTGCTCTATGGAAGACAGTTATTTAAGCTTTTATGTGGCACTATGTTGGTTTCATTTAAGCCACTTAGCAGGCCTGCTTAAGGCATCTGCTTGTTTAACTAATCCTCTGCTTGTGCTCCCAAATCTCCAAAGTTCATATGCTGTTGGGCCAACACACTGAATGTCTTCCCAGCTCCAGAAGCTGTGCATTCACGATGCCTGAAAGATGAGTTACTTCTGTAGCTTGCCAGGTAAACTTGATTCAAGATGATTCTATTCTAGTAGTGAGATTAGGGTATGTGTCAACAGCTTTTGCTTAGTGCAGTTTAGTTGGCCCATCGTTTATGGGATTATGTTATCATGAAGTGACCTCTGGAGAGCCGAAGCAAATCTCTATTTTGAAAGCATTAAGGTAGGTGACAAGTCCTATTAAAGGTGATGGGGTTTTTTACACAGGTAACTTCTTCAGGATCTTTCAAGATCTTCCTTTTTCAGGATGTCACACAGGATGGAGGAGGAGTTGGTGACTTCACCTGGAGCTCCACATCACAGAAGGCGCAGCAGTGTGGCCAGCTGCATTAACAATGAGTTTCACACAGGTGAAGAAGAAAATACCCTGGCAAATGTTTTCGGGGAAGTTTACACAAAGTGCCTAAATTAAACTTAAGATTACTGCTATGAATCTCTTGCTTTATCTAGCAACTTAATTTTAAAAAAGAGGTTCTTCTTATAATACCTGGATATCAGGGATTTGGTTGTTTCAGCAATAATCTATTTTCTGCTTTGGGATTTTAAATTAAAACCTTTTGCACTGTAGTCTTTCCACTTAGCAAGTGGATTATTGCCACTTAAAACAATGAGGGGCAAGTATTTCCCTTGTGTTACAGAAGGATTAGAAAAAAATAAAACCGCAAAAGCAATGGAAATAGGCCAACTTTTGTTAACACATTTGTGCATATCAATGGCTTACAGGTGCAGGCACATGAGAGAAGGGCTGGGAAGAAAGTGACGGCATGATTGATTGCATTTTCCTGTTGGTGATTATGCGCCTGTGTGACGTAAACGTTACAGTCCATGTGGTTAGCACAGACCTCCCCACTCAATGCCTTTCACACGTATCCACCTCCAAATCAAAACCATGACTCCTCGTGTTTGTTTATTTTGCTGGAGTACTATAGAGGGAGAGGTGACCCAAGGAAAATAAAATGAATAGCACCAGAGAATTCCATTTTAACTCAAAACTCATCAAAACCCAGACAGTTTTCTGAGGCGTAGAGAAGATGAGGGAGTTCTGTGGCTACCTGACCCTTTTCCCATGAATGCTGCCATCTCCATCATCAATCTTTTAACTTCTCTACCTATTTTTGCAACCTTCTCACACTAAATTTCCCAAAGTTGTTTCAACTGGGATAGAATGAATGAAAACTGAATTAGGTCCAACATTTTATCTTCTATACTGGCAATATATTTGGAGAAAGGACTGCTTAAACCTTTTGTCTTGCTCAGAAAGAAGCACATTGACCCTGCTACACAACCTGCCCATGAATAACCAGAGTCTTTCAATGCTACTTCCCCCTGCTACTGTCACCTCCCTTCAGCATTTTTCTCAGGTTTATATATCTTTTCTCAGGACTGTAGGAAGTATTGAAGTCGCTTTGAAAGATGCTCCTTTGATAATATTTCTGCCCCAATGCACATTAAAAAAAAAAAAAAAATCAAACTACACTGAAAAAAAAGACAGAAGAGAAAAGGAGAAAGATTGATATGGGAATTTCACCACTTAGTTTTAGGCTTTAGATGCAGAGTTCTTGTAATTTTCTGAAGAGGAACCTTACAAAATCTCTCCCCATTCAGGGCTTTTAGGTTTCTTGTGGCCTTGTTTTGATACAGGAGCACTCAGACACACGGATGGGTGTTGTGTTATACATTCTGACTGTTGATACTATAATTGCATCAGCTCATGGATGTGTCTTTTAGAGAGAGACCCTCGGTCTCCCAGTGGATGTCATTCTGACTCAGGGTAACAGCAATCCAGTGATGTGAGATTATATATGATACCAGAATCTGGTCACTGTCTTCAAAATTTACTTGTCTCTGTCTCCAGTTTTGCAGTTCTTTTATCAGAAAAGAGAGGACAGAAGATACTGTACTCAAGGCCACTGGATCCAAAAATACCTTTTTTCACTGAAATACACATGAAAAAAAGCACTTTTTTCATATTTCCTTTTATGTTTTATTTAATTTTAATTTAGTTTAAATTAAATTAATTTAGAATTAATGTAATAATTTTTATTTATTACTTTTTTAAAAATCTCACTCACAGCCTATCAAGAATTATGTTAGACCCAAAACATAGCTCTTGTTTCATATGCAGTATGGAGAATAATAACTATTTTAAGAATAAAAATGATACTTGAACAAAATTCTGTTACACAATACTCCCCTGTTGGGGAAAGAAAATAACCCATAACCACGGTCTATCCACTTACTTTTTCCATTTCTATTCTCTTTCTGTCTAAGGAACGTTGTCAACAGTTTGGAGAGAGCACTAAGTGCCAGAGAAAGGAGCAAGAGGAATTTGATGGCTATCTTTCCAGCCATTTGTTTTCTTGTCCATTTATTCCCAGTCGTTTGCTTCAGCACTGCCTGGGAGTGCAGTTCCTGCCACCCTGTAAAAACATTACAACTTTTGGTGCATGATACTAGGTGCAATTCCCATTTCCCAGGATGCTCAGTACAATAACTGGGATCTGTCCTAACTCTTCCTCAATATGCTCAGAGCAGAACATCACCAAACATGTTTTGCTGTGGCTTTTACTTCATACATTTCTTAGCTGCAGCTGTCTCCCATTTAAAGCACTGGCAGCATTAGCTCTCCCAAACTTTTTAGGCTCTTTCCTCATTTTCTCCATATTTTTCTGAAATGCTGAATGAAAGCACTTGTTTTTCTGCACAATGCATTTCTGTGCTTGGTGTACCTTAGATACACAGCTGCAAAGAGTCTCCCTTCTCCATGTGATCTGCAGAAAGGTCAGAGACCATTATGATCCCCCTAAAGCTGCATCTCCTTCCTTGGTGAGGGCACAGCAACCTCCCAGCCACGTGGCACAGGGGTTCCTGCACTCCTTCCCTACACCAGCCCAGGGAGCAGCACCAAGCCAGGGCGAGCTCTCTCTCCCTATGGATTTGTGGCAGGAGGATGCACTGTCCTTGCATGCTGAAAGGGTCTGGGTGTGGGTCTGCCCACAGAGCAGCACTCAGGAAGGCCAGGAAACTCAGCTGTCAGCCACCAGCTCATCTGGAAGAAGTTCTACCTGCTTGCAGGCAGTTCACAGAGGAATAAGGAAAAGAAAGAAAAGTGCTGTATAAAGTCTTCCACTCAGAAGTTTTTCCCAATCCCTTCCTTTGCTTTCTGTGGCTGTAGGCGAAACATCACCATCCAGGCTGTGGGTACAGCACACATGGGAAGAGTAAGCTGTGTCCCTCAAAGAGGGGATGGGTGAGCACCCCATGGCCCTGCAGTGCAGACTGGGGCTGCTCTGCCTTTCAAGGCAGTCTGACAGGATAAAGGTCCTCACATCCCCATCAGAACTCATCTTGCACTAACCAAGGAAAACACACATAATTAAATTAAGGCACTTTGTTTTCATATCATCAGTGCAATTTATAAAGATACCAGTGTGACAGTTTCTAGGCACAGATACAGCCTTCATATTTTTCCTGGATGCAGCACATTGTTTTCTCAGCCAGAAAGCTGTGCTAGGGAGACTCTTCAGCACAAAGCAATGCTCCAGGCCATCTTCCTTAGTAAGGAGAAGGGGTGTTATCTGCCCTTAAATTGTGTTTCTACCTAATTAAATTCAGCAAGATGCCTTCTTTAACCAAAACCACTCATATGGAAATATTTGGAGCAGGGAATGATGATATCTGATACAAAAGTTCACACCAGCTGTCATGCCTTTTAAAGATGATAAAACATTCAGGCAAGCCATAATTTGGACTCTTACATTTTGACAATGTATTTCCTGCTTTCAGAGTCTCCAGTTGTGATGGGGGGACATTTTCAGCTCACTTTTGGTGTAGACAACTTTATGAGTGCAGTTACACACTGATAGGAACCAATGCTTAAGCTGAGAGTAGGAAGAATCTCTGCTGTCAATTGCAGAAGGATGTGACCCTCGCAAGGTGTTGCTGTGGTAGCAGTTTGCTGACAAGGGTCTCCATAACTGCATCCTTTATAGCAGAAGCAGTTCTTCTCTTCTCACATTTTGCCAGTAACACTGAGCACTGTTTTGTTCTGATCCCTGTGCTCCCCAGTGCTTTTTTTCCCTCCTTTGCTAGAGAAGATATGAAATGAAGAACAAAAATAAAGCAATAAGAGCACCCTGAACAGTTTTAGATCATATCTGCAGCTGTAGGAGCGGGATAAGTGGAGGAAGGAGTCTTGTGTGGTGCAAGCATAAAACATGTCTGAGGGAGGAGGCCCAGGCAGAAAAAACCATACAAATCAATGATGGCCAAATCAATTATCTTAAAGTTTCCTCTCCAGAGCTATGATCCCCTAAAGGGAAGGAGAGTTTGATGGTATCAGCTCAGGATGTACACCCAGTTCCCTGAGCTTCCTAGACTCTGTGGAACACCAGCTGCACCAAGTTCAATTCAAAGCAGCCAAGTCTGGGGGCAAAAAGGGTGAAGAACTAGGAAAGGGTGTTGCAGCTTCCCAGTGACCTGGCAGAAGGTGGCTGCTGCCAGCTGAGTTGTCAGACCTGTACCACAAGGGGACTGCCAAGCACCTTCTCCAGCATCACTCGTGGGAAGGCTGCTTTAGACATGCAAAACCAGCATCTTCAGGGCCAGTGAAGTACCCGTGAAGAAGGAGTGGCACCACACTGGACAGAATTTCTCCTGCAGGACAACCTCACACTGCAGGTCAAGTTAGCACCAGGCAGATGCCTCTGGAGGCCATCCTTCTCTGGGAGAAAGCAAACCTTCCTCCCAGGAATATGGGGAGTGAGCTACCCCCTTGCCTTCAAAAAAAGAAACATCCATTTTGTTGGAAGGCAGACACTTGGGCCTCATATGGTGCTTGCAGGCCACTGTCAGGTGGCATGCTGAGTCTGAGCCTGGACTGGCAGCAGAAATGGCCCTGAATGAAGTCAAAATTATTGTTGATGTAATTTGTAAATTACTCTCTTTGATGCTGAACAAAACTGTTGTAAATTAAATTAATATTTGTTCGGGGATTAATAAGATGCAATCATTGCCAGTTACAGATTATAGCAATAAGCCACAGAGGGTGCAGAACAAAGGAAATCTGGCTGTAGTTTTTATAGGACATACTGCCATGCCCTTGCTCACAATGGAATAGCGACTTACTTTAAAAGTAGAATGTACTTTTATTAGGAGTGGAGGTGTTGCAATCATCCTGGTCTAGATATTTACTGAAAGCAGAATTATTTCATGCACTTGAAATATCAGCATCTAGGAAATGGTGCTTGATTTCTTTTGCTATAGAGAATGAACTGGCCCAGTTGTGATTTGGGCTAGTCAGGGTTAATGTTATCGGTTGCACTGGGACTGAGCCTCTGCCAGATGTCCTATCTATATGACCTTAATAAAAGAAAGGCTGGAGAGGGTTATTTTGAGACAACAAGCTCTCCCATAAAGTTAGACTGAATGATCCCAATAACCGTATTTCACTTAATTCACAGCCTCCTACACTTGCTCGTCAGAGGATACTGTGATACCCTTTTGTTGTGGGAGTGCATTGCACAAAATCTAATCATTTCTGCTGAGCTGAGAAAATAATAAAAATAATTCAGGTACACATTTTATGTGTCATGTTTTCTTGATCTTACGGAGTGACGTAGGCATATTGTTCATGCAGTCATAGCTGCTAAAAAAGTAAGATCAGGTTGAAAAAAACCACAGGCTAGAGATGGAAGAGAGGACCACCACAGTACTCACCTTTGACTACTTTGTCTTTTTGCCACTGACCCACTGAAAGCCACTGGGTTACTTCAGGCAAAAAGAACCTCCTAAAAGCAAAGTCCCAGTGATGTCAGATCAAGTTTATATTGAACAAAAAGCAGAGCATTCAGAGTTCAACATCACATGCATGCAACCACCCATCTGTTTCCTGAACTAGCTCTTAGCTAGGAAAACAAAAGCAGTGAAGGGAACTTTATCAAAGACCACAGGAGGACTATGGGGCATTATGTATCAAACAGTAAATATTTGTGTCACTATTGCAATATGTATTTTGGCTTATAGGGGCAAAAGAGAGTATTTGAGTAGTGACCAAGGCCCATGGTCTTAATGGGAAATAACATTTCACCTGCAAACTGGCTTGGCACTTCAGCCATAGGCCAGAGAAGGCCAAGAAACAATTGCAGAGGATAAAATTTTCAATCCCCCTCTGAAAACAAAGCAACCTCTGCTGCTTCAGATGAGTATCTAGTACACCCACCTAAGTGAGGAGACACCCAGCAGCTGTAACAGCTGTGACCCTGAGCCTCCCTGGCAGAGCATGTTGTCTGCTTCAGCCATGAGTCCAGAGACATTAACTTAGGGATAAAGTTCACGTTTTCCAGGCTGACTGGCTGGACTCCTATTCAGCTGACTCATAAGTGAGGAAAAGGAGATCAGATACTCAAACATCTGCTTGAACCTCTGCAGACCTCTTCACGGGCTTTCACTGAAACAGTTTTGGAAAACATAACCACTTTATGGTATTCTGTAAGAAAATAACACAAATGAGATGTTTGTTTTATTGCAAAACCAGATTGCATTAGGAAAGGAAAGGTAGAAAGCTGTTCATGCCTCTTGTGCTTTACATACAGGCACACAGGGTGGGACTTCGGCTTTCTCCTCCCTACATATTGTCTCTGGTGCCTGTGTTGATCCAGGCTTAATGAAGAGTTATTGTCCATTTGAGGGGATCGGAACATCTTGCATTAAGACCCATATCTGACAGCCTTATAAAAATGTCATAGTGCATGCTCACCTAATATCTTCATACTGAAAAGCTCCCATTGGTGGGATTTAAAATTCATTCGAAAATCAATACACCCTCACTTATCCTTAGTTTTTGAGAAAGGGTTGTGTGAGATATTTAGAGTTTTGGCATTTTTTATTTAGCTTACTGGGATCATGATGAAACATATCACTCACAAACCCCATCCATCATATCATCATCAAAGTAGTCATTTGTTCTTTTCTAACTGAGATAAAATTTTTAGTAAGGAATTTATACCCTTGTAAAGATAAACTCTTAAGCTCTGAATTTGATTTTTCTGTTTCCAAGGATCTGAAATACGTTTCATCTTTTTCTGCTTCTTGCATATAATTTGATACAGTGTATAGTAGAATATTTATTTTGTATTTACATTTTGGCATGAGTATATTGTATTGTTACATTGTTCACAGCCTTACTATTGTCACTGCCAATTTCGTTTGGGAAAAACCAAAGAAAAGCTGAGACAAGGTATATCAAGCCACAATCATTTGGCTGCCTAATATTTTACTGCTCCCTTCTTTCTTACCAGTTTCCAGTGGTCAATCTTGTCATTAGTAGTTTTAAATAAACCATTTTCTTGCTTGTTTAGTAAATAATTTTACAAACCAACAGAGCTATTTGAGGATGTGAATCCTACTCTTCTTCATGTCACACAAGTTCACAAAGCCATGAAGTGGTTGACAAACTTTTGGAAGATTTCCTCTTTATAAGGGTATATTCCAAACAAAAAAACAAGGTGGCTTTCACTGAGCTTAAAAACAAAGGACACCCACAATGTAACCAGTTTAGGATTTTAGGACCTAAATTGTTGAAGGCTCCTGACTCTAGAGAGTGTCATAACAAATGAATGCAGCTGCCCTCCCACATCTATTTTCTCCAAGTGATCTTACTTATAATTATGTCTTTGTGTATTTGCACAAAAGCAATCATATCAGAGGGGCACCCATCTGTCTCAGCCACAGTCTTGCAGCAGTCTTTCTCTTCTGAGGGCTTTCATGCATTCAGAAAAGTCTTCAGTCAACAGTTTGTGCCAACCTGACTTAATCAAAAAACAGTCATTCATAAACCTTAAAGAAAAGATTCTCTATGGTTTGGTTTATATTGTTTTTCCATAACACCCAGCACAGCATAGATGGTTTCCTAAGAAACAGTCAGTTTCTGCCTGTGCTCCCTGTAACGAAAAACCAAAGCCCACTCAAATTTATTTTCAAGATACAAGGTCTGGTATTGTAGAAGAACAGAAAAATCCCTTCAGTCAGTGGTATCTCTTCAGAAATTTAGGGTGAAGCAACTAAGACGTGGTGAGTCAACCAGGGAGCTTGTGGTTGATTTTACTCCCTAGCCCCATCTCCCTAACTTATCTGCACCACACTCCTGTGGAAAAAGAAGGTTAGCTCAGATATTTCTCTGTGTTAGGAAGGATTTTTGTCTCTGACTCCCCAGAGGCTCACCAAAGGTCCCTATAGGGTAATTTTGAGGCAGTGACCAAGAGAAGAACCAAAAGGTCTTTGCCATCAAGCGTTACCCTGGATCAGTGTACCGTGAGTCCCAGAGAGGCAGGAAGCAACATCAGGCAGCTCCAGTGTTTCTTGATGGCAGTTCAGCAGAGGATGCAAGCTGGCTTCAGGTGGTAAATAAATAAGATTAAACTGGACATGATTCTGAACGTGGGCAAAGCACCCTTTTGAATCAAGCCACTCATGCAGTCCACATTAATGGTCCCCATAGGCCTCATTAGGCATTACTTTATTTTTTAAAGTTACTCCAATACCCCACTTTTTCAGTTATTCTCCCCTTGAGACTGGAGGATACTCTTTCTTTAGGGCACTAGAAAATTTCTTTTTCTTGCTTATTTTTCGTTATATTTCCTTATTTAACTACAGATTTAGCTCTAGTTAGATTCAACATGTGTCTGCTGTTTTCCAAATCTTTATCTCACACTACTGACCACCATGATTTCTTCTGCTCTCTTTGGAGTAATTTCTCCTGCACGTGGGGCAGTACTGCAGCAGTTCCCCACATAGCAAAACAGAGCCCATTGCTGCTAATGATCCCCAGCACTGATGAAGGTTTCAGTATCCCTCAGATGGAAAATGGTCCTGGATGGGAGGGTCAGCTTGTGCTGTGCCTGAACACAGCCCCTCATGACAGACGATGTTATACTCACTTCCACCGAGAATCCCTGGGGATTTTAGTCTCTCTGATGGTTTACACCACATTTTGCCAAAATGCATTGTATGGGCCTGATCTGTCCACATGCAGCAGAGCACTTCAGCACAGGCTTAGCCTAAAACATGTGCTCAGGGCCATTAAAGTTAATGGTGCTTAGGCAGATTTCAAAGTCAAATGTGTGTTAAGGGCCTCTCTGCAGCAATGCCTTCCAGTGGTTTGCCCAAAAAGAAACCCCATAAAATACAACTAGGCTGAACTGCACGGTACTTTCACTGTGGCAAATTTGTTTGTCAAAAAAATATAAATGGGGAAGTGTAAACCTCTTCACTAAGTACTTCTGGAAGAATGATTTATACACAGCACTAAGAAAATATTGTCACAATAGAATAGATTAGTATGAGCTCTCTGGGGAGACACTATGCTTTCCTTGGGTTTTGCAGAGTGCCTGGCATAGTAGAGATGCCAGAGCTAGCAAGTAGTTATTAATAATAATAAAATACTTCTACTGAGAGAGTAGACATCAGTTCTTTGTTTCAACCAAGTGTCAAATAGACAAATATGAGAGAGAGAAATATAAATGCACACAAATTTACTCTTTGTGAGTAAATAAATTTTTTAAGATGGGACTGGCTCTACTTTGTATATATTTTTACCTTTTACTCTGTCTCTTTGCAGTTTAACATGTCTTTTATCAGCCCAGAAGTGCTGTCTGCCTCAGTCACATCAACCAACATAAGTACAATAGCATCAGCCACTCCTCTTTTGCCAAGCCCAAGTGTCAGCAGAACACAAGCTATTGAGAATTAGTGGCTCTCCAGCTCACATCTGACTATTAGTCTCAAAGCAATTCCTACACATCAATTTGTAGGTGGTTGGAACATCTTGCTGTATGCTCACTGCTTTACTGCTCAGCCATGAGACGAGCCAAAAGCTCCACTCTTCCAGAAAGGTGGGACATCTGAGAGGGAGAGAGTGCACATGCTCTCGGACTAATGTTGCCAAATTCAGGTGAAAAAGGCAAATTTTACTGAGTTGCCCACCGCAGCAGAACTGTTGCACTGGGTCTTGCTGTCATGTGCCAACAAGGCTGGAGGTATCAAAACTCAACACACAGAAAATGGACCATTACTGTGTTTTGGGGAGGAAACGCAATGTGGGACCAAGCTGACCTGCCACGAGGTGCAAGCACTCCTTTTCCAGCTCACTGGTTTCCTGTTGCCAGCTGTTCCCAACACGGCCATCACCCGCAGCAGCCCGGCCCCTGGGAAATGCCCATGAGAGGCAGCAGCACAGCACGTGGCAAGGACACCCAGAGCTTGGTCTTCACTTCCTTTCCTGCCATGACACCTTGGGCAAGCTGTGCCATGGCCTCACACCTCTGCTAAAAACCTCATAAAAGGATTGAAACCATTGCAAGCCAGAGAAAAAATCTGGAGTTTAAAAAAAAGACATGTCCCAGCCCCACAGCCCCAGCAGAGCTCTCTTTGTTTCCTTTCTGATTTTAGCACATCCAAAGCATGTTTTCAAGCTCCTTTTACCACAGCCACAAGAGCTAGAAACTTGTTTCAAAAAAAAAAAAAAAAAAAAAGAAAGAAAAAAAGCCCATAAAGCTAGGATTCCAACCTAATCAAAGCACTCTGGAGGCTGGAACAATAAAAATAACACGGGAAGTTTTGAGAGCTGCCAACGTTGCTGTTGTGCCCCCGCCACCTCTAGCTGCCTGAAGAGACAAGCACAGGCACTCAGCCTTCTCAAGAGCCCAGAAACACCCACATGTTTTGAGGAAAACAGGATTATTTTGACAAGAGCTGCCAGAAAGTAAAAGGTTCTACATGCGAGGAAGACTGACTCTTCTATTTACAACAAGCCAGCCTGGCGGCTCCCAGCCCAGCTCCTAAGGGCTGTCCAGGGCAAAGGTACAAAGAGGTTTTTTGGAAACCTCAGTGTTCTCCGTCTGCCTCCAGGCATCTGTCCTATATTTTCTCAACAGGATCCTCCCAGCTGAAACAAAAGTCCCTGGCCGGAAATCAGGCACCCAATGACACCTCGGGGACCTGCCAGAAATGGGGTACACCCACCCACACCTTCCTACCCCATAGCTCCTAGTCCACGCTTTTCCCCTCAAAACAGTGTGGCACTGCCCTGCCCCTGCTGCTGGTAGTGCGGGAGGGAGAGATTGCAGGGTCACAAGCCCTGCCTCCACAGCAGGGGTGTAAGCTGTGGGAAATGAGCAGGGCTCCCTCCAAACGCGGATTTGGCCCATCACACTTCGCCTTCCACCATCTACACTGCCTTTAAAAGCCGTTTCGCAAATAAATACATTAGTATGTGGAAAGTTATCCTTAATAGAGTGTGTAAAGGGGTTTGGCACAGAAAAGGTGTGTGATAAAGTGCATTCCAAACCACAGTCCTGATTAAGTATTTAAGAACGTCTTCCAGTGGGGAAAAGGGATGGAGAAAAAAGTAAGAAACAAAATGAAAAGAACTGAAGCAGTCCGTGAAGATGTAGATGAATCATGAAACTCTACATGGATGGGCCAAAGCTTCAAAAACACTTTAGGTACAATATTTGAAATCAACCAGATAAGAGGTGCTTGAAATTCTGGATGTATGCGGATGTTGGTGGACTCCAGAATTAACTCTAAGCCTATTAAAACTTTAAACACTCAGTGTGCTTGACTGTCAACAAAGGTCTTATATAGTGTTGCAGTTTGCAGATCACCAGGGATTCAACTTTCCCAATTGAACACCTTAAGGCTGAGGGCTCAAGGGCTGCAGTCCACTGTGCTTTAATGAGATGCAAACCACAAAAGCATGGAACATGCCTAGAAATAAATCACATCAGGGGAAGGTCCAGCAGAGCTGCTGAAACCATAATATGTCACAAATTTAAGAATGAGATCCTTCCATGAACATTTAAGATGTTTTGAATGTGGCATCTGCTGATATGTTCATTCAGTGCATCATGAGGTACTTCATCAGGGCACAAACTGGGCACTGCCACCCCACCTCACCGTTCTGTTCTGGGTGTGCAAAAGTTTGGACTTACCGGAAAAACAATGGAGTCTCCTCTGATGGTGTGGTCAGAGACCTGATCTTGTGCCACAGCGCTTCTGCCCTAAAGACCGACCCAGTTTCACCTGAGGTATCTCCGTTTATTGATGATCTCTGAAAGGGATTAAATTATTAGAGGACTAACTTACAAAATACAATGTTTTTACCACGTAAAAAAGATGCTTAGAGCATCAAACAAATGGACTATCATCTATTAAATTAAGCAAAATTCCAGCCCTAAAATCAAGGAACATTTCAGGAAAGAAGGTGGTGCACAACAGACCACATCTGTGTTTTTTAGTGGGCAGAAGCAGAGAGGTTTAGTCTTGATTTACACCAATTGAGACACAGTTTTTGGATGTCAGTGACTCTACCAAGGCTGGCTCTGTCCTAATGACAAAAAGAAGTAGAATTAATGCAGATAAAGCATTGCCTTTTTTTAACAAATCCACCCATGCCCTTGGGAAAGGGCAGGAATCCCCCTCCCTTGTCGAGCTTAGATTTCAAACATTTTTTGTTTTCTGTCTGAACTTATTAAAACCCTTCATACTCTTATAAATTCTTCTGTAGTACATGATATGTTTAAAGCCAAAATAATAAAAGAATGAAAATGTTTCTGCCCAGAGATACTTAAATATTGAATGCAAATTTCCCGTTAAAAATCCTGAAGAATCACAACATAGTCTAGTGTACTATAAATTATGCTAAATCAAATAAATCAGACTATATCATCCCTGGTGACTCCTACACAGTCTTTAAATATATTACCCACTCCTCATCAGTCCATTCCACTCAATAACCAGCTCTGTCTTCTGTCCCCAGGCCCGCTTTAATTTGAGCAATATATTAGCCTTTGCAGTATAAAGGAGAAGGAAACCTCAGGAAGAAGGAAGGCCAGCTTACAAATGAATCTCCCATGGCAGCTTGCTCAGATGTGTAGGATGGACGGCTGTTCGGAGCAGTCTGTGTCCCAGACACAGCCAGGGCAATAAATCTTTCCCTGGACAGCAGCTGGGAGCATGAGCGGTCCCTGCCTCTGCCTCCCCAGTCCTCAGCCCCCCTCATCCCTTCCAAACACAAAGGCTTGCAGCCTTTCCAGCCCCATTCAGAGGGCATAACTCATGGCAGACCTGGGAAGAAGAAAAGCAGAAGCTCAGCCTCCAGGGAGAGGGGTCTCCCTTGGTGGGTGTCCCAGCACTGGGTGGCCATAGCCATCCTTGCATGGGACGTGGCTCTGACTTGGTACAGCCAGAGCCTCCATCCACCAGCCTCAGAAATGATGGGATATGAAGAGTATGGACCTGAGCACCACATCCCATAAGCTGTCATCAGGAGGGTGGGAGACGGCAACTAAAGGTAGCTGCTCCTCCCTGGAGTCCTTAAAGCAGGGAGCCCAAACCAGCTGGTTCCTCACCAGGGAACAGGCTGGTGTCCCATGCGCCTGACACAGAGGGTCACAAGCTGAAGCCTGATGGTGCTGAGCCAAGGCTTTGCTCAGCCTTCCCCCAGGAGCAAAGAGCCCCGTGTCTAACATCGTAAAACATCTGGTAAGGCTATCAGGAGGGAGACTGCTGAGGATACAGTTTAACAGAGCTGCTGGGATTTTTTTTTAATTGCATTTATTTTCACAAATCATAACAATAAAAAAAAAGGAAAAGTTGGAGTCCACTCAATTGAGTTAATGCTTTTGGAATTTTATTAATCAACGTCTCAGCATTCATAAAAAAATGACACCTTTTAAAACCAGTGGAGAGAAACATTTCCAAATACTTCCAATCAAAAGAAATTATTTTAAAACTCACATTACATGTATTTTTAAACCAAACCCTCAGGGAGATGGGTGTGAACTCTGAATTATCCCAATTAACTTTAGTGCCAGAGATCAAGGCCAAAAATTGCAAAGTCAGCTCTAAGCTTTCCGAGTAGGTTGCTGAGGGTGCCACAATGCCAGTAAAGCAGCTGAGCTTTTTCATGCCCTCTGCCTGGCTTTGTCCTGAAGCACCCCTAAGAAGAGCTCCAGCACAATAACATGGAGAACAGTGGTCTTGTGCAGAATAAAACAGCACAGCCCGTGGCAGTTCTGGTATAGACTAAACAGAATCTGCCTGGTGAAGAGAAATTGGAAGCTAAATTATGTTAATGCCCTTAAAAAGATGTTTACTGACCAAGCAAATGCATTCCTTAGTCTGGTCACATGGTTAGCGTTCACTTAAGGGCAGTAATTTCAGTTCTGAAATTCAGTATTTCGTGCCATGGCAAGGCTGAATACCAGTATTTGCACTGTGAATCTGTCAGTAAGTGAGGGGGCAGCACATCTACAGTGCCAGCAGCCTATGATTCCCTCTGGGTCTTCTCCTCCCTAACTCCGAATGCCAGATAATAGACCATGTATTGTGCTCTATTTAACCTGGAGATGAAAAAGTTAGTTTGAAAAATCTAAACTTGGTGCACCAAAACTGAATCCCCTAAAAACAGGGTCATGAAGAAGTTACTTCCAGGATGAACACAAAGGCAGTGAAAGATCTGGGAAGACATTAGAGTCTTTACTCTTGCTAGCTGCATTTAAGAATATATTTTCCCCCTCTTTTTCCAACACTTGACATTTTCTTTTTTTTTTTCCCAGTCTCTTTTTCCCTGTTACCTGTCTGCATTGCTCTTTTCTAAGTTCACATTCCTCATCGTCCCATGCTACTTTTTCCTCTTGCTCTGCCTTTCCTGCTGTCTGGAAGAGGAAAGGCAGTACAGACAGGAAGCTGATAACAATGAAGTGGATGTGAACTAGTAGAGCTGGTGGATCTGCCCAAGCTGTGAGGGTGGTACCATGCAGTTCAACCTGGTGGAAGAGCAGCTCTGACTCGTTGGGTAGGAGGGGAGCACAGAACTGATCATGATCAAGGGCACTCGAGGTGCACAAGACATAGTTACTCTCACTGGAACATTATCTCTCTAAAGAAACAAAACAGGATGCAGAGCCACATCTTGCAGCAGCCCCCAGCAAGGTCCTGTCTACCAGCGGTGCTGTTCTCCCCTCCAGAGAATTGACTCAGCACAACCACAGTCTTCTGAGCCACTTCCAGCAGGTCCTACAGAAACCAGATGGCCACTCAGTGCACTGACTTAATTCATCTTGTGAAATCAAGTGGTAGAAGAGAGGAGCTGACAGGGGGGAGTGGTTGTCACTGTCCCCATGAGATACAGAAACTTTTTTACAACTATGAATGAAAGAGTAACATTCAGAGACTACTAAAGCCTTTCATTCAAACACATTGAAACAGATGCAGCACTATTCATGCCACAAAGGCTTATTTAACCAGAAGACAGTGAGGGTCCAGGAACCAACAAACATAGGGTTTGAAAGTTTTCAAGGGTGCTAAGCTAAATTCAAATTGATGCCTTATGAAGGCTGTTGTGTTGTTTACAGAAGTTCACCATGAGTAGAAATGTTCATGTGAGCAAAAGTTACTGTGCATACCTGAGCTTTAGTGTTGTACAAAGACCAATTCAAGAGTCACGTAGCTACCTAGAGCAAAAGGCAATATTTTATCATGTCCTTATTCTTTAAAACAAGTTTTACTGCAACAGGGAAGACTTGGTGAGGCACTGCCTGCAACAGCAGCCAAGTAGCCCACAGTCCCTGAAGGACCAGATTTCTGTCAACCATGTTTGAGCCGGTTCTCAAACCCACTGTGCAAAGGCAACTTCCAGTTGGAGTGAGTGGGAACCTACTCATTTAGCAGCTGGTGCTGTTCAAATAAGTGTCTGGGAGTAAGGAATTCAATAATTCAAGAAGTTGTTAGATGTTAAGTCGCATTGACTCATTCCTCACATAATTCAGTGGACTGCAGTATTTACAGTCCATTGTTTTAAGGAAATAATGCAAACTACATGTCTTTGTCAGATGAATTATTCACATGAGTAATGTACCCCTGCCGCTGTCCACAAACATAACTCCCGAGCCAGTTATTTCTCCAGTTGTCTAACTACTGCTTCAGTCAGCTCAGGCTTTTGAGGAGCTGTAGGCTTCAGCAAAAATAACTCACCCATTTCAGTCAGCTTAGCTCTCTAGTGCCACAGCTCCTTTGCTGGTTAGGGCACTGTACAAATAAGATGAAGATTGTTACCTTCATTTTATGGATTAGGCAGCAGTCATGGTAAAGGTAGTGTCCTACCCAAAAATTAACAGTGCTGGAGCCAGAAGTGCAATCCTAGTTGAAGATGCTCAGTCCTGTACTGCAATCCACACTTTTTCAGATAAGGCTGGCAGCCTGCCCACTTGAAAAATATCCATTTATATTCTCAGGTGTCTGAGATGCTAGTAAATTGTCAATTTGGGAATGGAGGACACCTGGGGATCCCAACATGCTCCAAGATTGAGTTTCATGATGCTCTGGCTACCCCAGAGAGCCACAGACCCCATGGAGACATCCGGGTCAGAGAGGTGTGCACAGTCTGAATTCAGGTGGAATTGCACATGGAGATCCATTTGCTCTGGCATGAACTAAGCAGACAGATGGCATTTGGATAAAGAGGCCAGAACCATCATAAGATTTCCTTGGTGCATTCAAGTTCTAGACAAGGCTAATGCCAGGAAGGGTAACATTAACATAACAAGGAAAACCACAAGGAACAGGGTGTTAATAGTGAAAGCACAGGTCTTACGAAATGAAGAAGGGAGAGGCAAGGAGGCAGAGAGCAGAAGCAGTGAGTGCATAGGCTTTGCAGAGGGGCAGAAACACAGCCAAACCTTTAAAAGCCTCATCTACTTAAAAAGTAGAATTGAAAGAATGTAACACAGAAAAATGGAATTTTCCCCTCTCAGGGGAGAAGTCTTTGGGGATGTGGTTGTGCCAAATGTTTTCTCTGTGCTTTGATACAAGGTTTTGGCAGGTACCAGTGCACAAATGGAGCACAGATTTGTGTTCATGTAGCAAAGGAGAAGACCTTTTCTCTATAGGGATTGAAAATTCAATAACTTTGATGATTTGAATGAACACATTACATTTCTGATGGTGAAAAGTGTGCAAAGGTTTACATAAACAAAGTTTTGATCTTAGGGAAAATACCAGAGGTAGAGACTCTGCACAAGACTGAAAAGAAACAGAGTGCTGGCCTAAACCTGAAAAATTAAAAATACCCTTTATGAGTAATATAAATACATTCCTAGGAGAAAAAATGAACAGAGCAAAATGGCCAGAGAGGTACCAGGACTAAGACCATCACATTCTAGGTACGCCAGCAGAGACAGGTAAAAAAGGACAGGCATACCTCAAAATAATGAATGAAAAAAGGAAATTGATGCTTTATCCAGCTATTCAGCCTGAGTGCCTAAAAGTGGATCTGTGCAGATAGGACCATAAAATGCTGGTAGCATTGTAAGGTCTGAGGTGGTTTATCAGAGGACTTAACTGGAGAAGTTCAGTCCTGAGCTGCTAAGACAGTAAATGAACTATAGGGAGGCCCTTGGACTCTCCCACGAGAAGTACTGGTGAGGTCCTCCCAAAAGCATTAGTTTAAGTCTCACAGATTTTAATAAAAGTGTCAGTGTGTTGTAAAAGAGAACAATGTTTGCTTCTGGTATTTTGGTGTCAAAGGTTTCATGTCTCCATGTACTGGTAGCTCATAATAGCTGGAAAGGACACTGTGTCACCTAGTGCTGAAAGGAGCATGACAAACTGGCAACAGCAGAGATTTCATTGTTATTAAGAGAATACAAAAAACCCAGAAGAGAGATCCTAGTCAGAAACCCTCTAGAGCAACTCTCTGCAATGCAAGTGAAAAGACCAAAGGTGGGTGATGCTGCAGTGGCCTCTAGTGAGCAGAGTCCTCTTCCTCCTCCCAGGGTTATGGTACAGGCCAAAGGGAGCAAGAGACACATCTTGTTGTTACAAGGAAAATTGTCATTTCCTTCCCAGTAAGGCAGGGAGGGGAGATCAACCAGCCACCCTTGGGATGCTCTCTTGGTACAGACTTTCACAGGGACACAGGGATTGCCCTGCTTTTATACCTCAGGCCCCAGCCTTGGGAAGTGACCCACTCCGAGCTCCACACTTGCAGAGTCCACCGTGGCACAGAGCATGCAGCAGCTGAGTGCCTCCTCACACAGCTCAAAACCCCTCATTCCTGGAGAGAGGGTTAGCAGGAGACAGCATCCCTCAACAAGGAGCTGCTGTACTAAGCATGGCACTCTCCACATAATGGTACATGACCACAGGCTGCAGCCACCAGTGATCCAGTTTTAAATAAACTGCAGCAAAGCCCCAGACATGGCTGCAGGTCCCCTTTATACCAGCATGATGGGCCACTGAGCAAAGCCATCAAGGCACCTATTGGCAAAGGGAGGACAGAGGTAATCAGATCTATAGCAATACTCTCAAATCATAAAATAACTAAAGGGGTATATGGGCTGTCAGCTGCAGGCTTTTTTTTTTTAAAGAAAAGAGAAATCAATGCTGCCTATGCTATTAGAAAGTGGGCTCAGGAACTTGCTGGTACATGGATAAATATTTAAAGAGAAGCCAATAATAAAACACAACAGGTCATGCTGAAAGCTGCTGCCATGCACTGGAAATGATGCTGTACATCTGTGCAGAAGGAAGATGAGGAAAGTGTCTACAGAAATTTTGACCAGAAAGGATAATTGCAGAAGCCTGAGCTCCCCACAGCACTAAATGGTTTACTTCTCCTCAGTGTTCATGGGACCCCTCTCTGAAGCCAGGAGTAGCCAGAATGTAAACTGGATGATCATGGTTACTTTGATTAACAAGCAAATGAGAAGCTTTTCATATCCTTTCTAATCTCAATGCTGCTTGCTAAATGCTGTTAGAACAATGAAGCTTAGCTGGGAAAGGACAAGGTGGGAAGTTGTGCATTTACAACTCTCTGGCATGACCTCCTTGGACTGACCACTGTCTCACACCATAGTTGGCATTTAAATGTTAGCCACTAGAAGAAACCAGTGCTCTCAAACTTCATGGCCTCATGGGTTTTTTGACCAAAGACAGAAATGCCAACTGAATTATAGGGAACTCTTGTCATTCTGCAGTCCGTACACATGCTGCTGGGGTCTTTGAGAAAAGATGATGCTCAGAGACAGCACAGCAGTTTCTTCACACAGATATCCCACCAAATACACAGATTCCTAAACAGGAAAGGAACATTAAATATCTCCAGCTACGGCCTGGTTCAGTCAGAGGACATTCCTAGCTCCTTTATGGCAGGAAATGAATGGAGTTTATTTTGTTACTTGCTGCTACAAAAAATACTCCCCCTAGCTTATCTTTCTTGACAGGACAGTTGATGCTTCTACCACGGAAATACCAGTTGAGGTTTCAATGCAGCTGAGGTTTCCATCACTAAAAGATGTGTCCCTGAATTCACAGTTTCCTACAGACATCTGCAGAGCCAAGGGTTCCCCTGTCTCAATAACACATGAGTGGGATGTAAGAGAGTCTGTTTCCCACAGATGCCACCACTCTTGCAGCACACACACGGAAATGAAGCAGCTTCAGTCACAATTATCTGGTTTCCTTTCCACAAACAGAAAAGTATGAGACCAAGAGGAGTCCTGGAGGGTACTCATTTCACACTGGTTTCACATTGGTGATCTGAAACCATGGATGAGCTTTCTTGGCCAAAACAGTAAAAGTGCTCATTTCCTCTTCACAATTGCTTGGGAGCAACTGCACCCAAAGCTGTAGCAGACAGGAGTGCTGTGTTGAGAAAGGGGTCATGTGTTCCCATCCCTGTGAATTCATGAGTAGGCACAGATGTTAAGCCTTCCCTTCCTCTTCCAATCCATATTCCTTATTCCCCTGTCAGCCCCTCCTTGACAAAGCAAGAAGATAATTTGCAGAAAGAAAGATGTGTTTCTCCTCTTTGTCTGGATATAAAAGTGTATTTCTCTTTTATCCTTTGAAGCACATATTTGTTCCATAGAGTCCATGGAGATTCAGAACCAGAAAATACCAACCCATGATGATGGCTGATGGTTTGTGTCTGGTGCATGCTTGTCTCTGCCAGGCTGTAGCCTACACTGATGTTTCCTTTGCTGGCAAAGACAGCAAGACTGCTCCCTGGAAGTGGATAGCAGCTTTATTGCACTAAGAGATGCCATTTAAAGCAATGTTAAAGACAACTTTCTGGTAGCTACCTTGTGTGTATATAAAAAATATTAAAAAAACAAATAAAACTATTGCTGTCCAGCACAATGTTAGTGGATCTCCAACTTGCTGGCATTTGCTTTTGGACTGAAGAGGGAAACATCTCTGTAAAGTTTCCATTGATCTATAAAGCAGAAACATCTGCTGAAAGTGTTTTCCCAGGCCATCTCTGACTGCAGTCAGCAGGAGGCGAGCCTGTGGTTAATAAGTTTTCTCCCTCCCTTCCACAGTAGATGTCATTGCAGTGAATACGAAGCACAATAAGTAAGTTTACAGGATATGGTCTAACTCAGCCAGAAAATACAGAACACAAACATGGAAAAAAGGCATCACTAGAAGACTCTCAACAGCTTTCAGATTAGTGATGTACTCCTGCCAATGCAAAAAGAGAAACACTGGACCAGCTGCCTTGAACCAGCTCTGGGACTTTCTTCCATTAAAAATGCCATAAGGACCATTTTAAAGCTCTCCTCTGCAATCCGATACAAAAGTGCTTGTAAGGCTGGGATTTAATAAAATACTGTCCACTCTGGCAGGATTTTTTGAGAATTTAATTCAATTTGCAGCGTAGTTTAAGCCATATACCCACACTGCGAATTTTAATTTCCTCAGTGATGCTAATCAGTACGCACTTCCAATGTGGCTAAGAGCATCCCACAGGTATCAGAGTAGTGGAAACTTCCCAGCACAGAGATGAGCATGGAATTTACTGGGCAGCAATATTAAAAAAACCAAGAGACTTTGGTGCTCCCTTGAGCAAAGTTTGTGGCCCCCAAGGCTGCTTTTCAGACACTGCTGGTCGTTTCCACCTACAGCTTGTGTCAGAGAGCAACCTACAGCATTTCACCTGCACATGTTCCCTGTGAAACCAGCAACACTTCCCCACCACAGCCATCAGTGACATGGGGCACTGGTGGGTCCTTCAGCACTCCCACCACAGTGTTTGCCACAGCTTCCTGCACCCTGCCCTTCGGAACACCTGCTGCTTCACTCCCCCTGCTATGGGAAAACAAAGGGGACAGAGAGAGGGACAGTTTTCTGCACCCAAAGCAGCCAACAAGCCCCAGACTGGCTTGTGCAAAGGGCTTTTTGCTGCACTGGGGGGATCTGCTGCCTTGAGGCTGAGGTAGCTCTCTGTGCTCGGGGAGGGCTCAGCTGGGACAAGCACCCCAGCAAGGTCCACCTGTGGCACAGCCAGCACTGCTGCCCACAGGCTGTGCCAGGACCTCCTGAGGCTTTGCCACCCCAGGGCCCCGAAGCCTCTGGGTCCTCACCAGCCTCTGGGTGGGTGAGTGTCCAGCACACAGCACCGCTACAGACACAGCCACTCTTCCCTCCTCCCGGGGAGCTGAAAGTTAGCTGGGACAGAGAACCGCCTTTTTAATAGCAGGATCAACAAGCCTCTTCTCATTATGGCACGCTGGTTACAGCGCGTCACTCTGTCATCACCCCATCATCCCTCTGCTGCGCACACCACTCGCTGGAGCTTCCATGGCGTTACACTTACCAAGGTTATAATTACACATTATAGTGCGGCTTTGCTACGCCAAAAGAGGACTAAACATACAATTACACAGCTCATAAATAGGGGGACTCCACACTGCTGCACAAGCGCACATGCCCACATAAAACCTTTAATTACAGCTGCAAACAGATTACAGGGGTTTGACGAATATGTCATTCCGACTGTGGCAATTGTTAGCACCACCTCTTGGAGAGAACCTCCATCTGCACAGGGCTTCTCCCAGCAATGCCTCTCTGTGCAGTGCTGAGGGATATTGTACCTGCAAAGCCAGTCACTAACAAGGAAAATATCACTACTATTAAATATCACTATCATTAAAAGGCAGCTTGATGGGTTTTATAATTATTATTCTTGTCTCAAATATTTAAAGGCAAATATCTGAACCTACATGTACCTCTTTAAATAATTTTAGTATTTAGGAACACGGACTCCTGATCATCAAAGGTGTGGTCAAATGTAAAAGCATGTGTGCCAAATTCAGTTACCCCCTCAGAAGTCTGACACTAGAGTGAAAGGGAAAAACATATGGCAAATACAAATGACTCGACAATTATAGATACTAAGATTAACTGCCACTGTGATAAGATGAGAATTAAGTGCTTTCTTCCAAAACCACCCCTCATTTGAGTCATAAATATCTATCAAAGGGGATCAGGGGGAAAAATAATCTCATCTCTAATCCCAAGAGGGTTTCTGGGAAAAACCTACCGCATGTTACTGATGCGAAAAATCATTATGCAATCAGACTCTACCAAGAGGATCTCCCAGAAGAAAGAGGCATTTATTCCATTAATTCCTTTCTGCTCATTTAATTTTCAATTTTAATTGCGTAGAACATGCAAATATAAATAAATGATGGATGTTTTTTGAAGTGTACAAAACCTGAAAAGTATGCACTTACAGCACCTTGCACTCAGAGTTGCTCACTGTGGTGCAGAGTCCTGTGATTTATGAAGAGCAAAAGTTTCACAAATGGGAATGGGCCACTTTGCCTTCCCTTCCTTCTTTTTCTCACATTAGAATAACAAGAACAAACAAACAAAACATACAAAATACGAGAAAAGTACCTCAGAGTCTCTTAGATTTCCTAGCTTTGCCTCATATTCTTATGTGTATTACGTCAGGAGGGAAAGTTTTCTACTTGGCTACAGTAATTTTATCTTCCTCCCTCTTAGTTTCAGCAACAAAAACATCTCAGTTTGTAGGCTCATAAAGGCAGAATTAACAAGAATATACACATATATACTGAGCCACATAAATCCTGATCACAGATAGGAGCACATGCTTGTGTAGATACAGTCAGCTCCTACCTCCCTTGTTCACTGAGAAGTCCAACTGGAAGTACTTAACAGAGGGATATGAAGAAAGTGTGCAGGATTTGGGTCTGGAACTTGGAGGAAGAAGAACATTTCAGTTCTGAGGGTCAAATGAGTTTGTGATGCTTTTTGTATAATAGCAGGAGCTTAAGTCAGCATTTTCAGGATTTATTTTCAATTTTAAGTGTTCTAAAATGAGACTGAGCCCTGGACTTTTTAAAGGGGCATGCTGATTTCTCAAAACCAGACCCCTTGCTCCAGTCACATAAAATGCAGGGCAATTAATATCAGCTCTCATTTTCTAAAATCCCACCTTTTAACTGTGATGGTGCTTGGCTTTTGGCAATGTTATTGGCTGTGAAGCCTTAGCACAAAGTGTGCACACTCACAAATTAGCCACCTTCCTGTTGATAGGATAAATCAACAGGAGGAAATGGAAGAAATTTTACAGTCATTTTTTGCAACATGAATTAATTCTTTGCCAGGGAAAACAATGGGAAAACACACATGTATTGGAGGGCCTCATTCCCTGACTAATGAGTTTGTGATACTTCTTTTATAATAGCAGGAGCTTAAATTCAGCATTTTCAGGATTTATTTTCAATTTTCAATGGTTTAAAATGAGACTGATTTTAAGATGACCATGACAATGAAAAATCCCATGAGCCCTCACATCTCCATGTTGTGCTGCATTAGGACAGATCTCTGGTGAAAGAAGGACATCTCTGTGGGGGGTAAAGGAGAACTTAATTGAACAGAGGCCTTGAGACAACACTAGTGGTGTCCACTCCAGGAGGAATGGAGGGAAGCAAGCTGGGAGAGGAAAAGTTGAGTAAGGTCCTCTCAGACTTTTAGAGATTGAAGCGGGAAAATAAGCAGATATAAAGCAGTCTCCTGGGTCTGAAGGCAAAGGAGAAACAAGAACAAAGTCCTGAAAGAAGGCTCAGGGCAGCATTCAGAAATAAGAAGTGGGAAAGGACCAGTTAAAAACAAGTAACGAGTCATTTCCACCACTTGCACTCATGGATGAACATACATGCCACTAATAATTCACAATATTACAGGACACTCTGGGAGCTGTATTTGTTCCCAGAGGTTAAAAAACGAACAGTTCTATACAACACACTGGTGGCATTGGTGTATCAGCCTAAAGAAAACAACAAAAAAGCACTGGAGGAAAGACTGAGCTCATCCCCCCACCACACAACAGAGTACAGCTCCCTACGGTGTGCAGAGTCCCAACGTGTTCAGTTCAGTGCTTCCCAAAGAGAAAGCAGGAGCAGACAGCCCGGGCCCTGCCAGTGCTACAGGGAATAGCCAAACCCACGGAATGGCATTTACCAGCGGTTACACGGCCCTGACAGAAACGGCCGAGTCAGCACATCCTTTGACCTAAATCAACAAAACAAAGTGCTTGGGAGAAGCACTGTCGTATTCACAGTGGACAGCATCTTTCCAAGATGAATGCCCAAGTTTTTTTCCCCTTTTAGATGCCGCAAATGGCTTTTGGCAGATGCTTCTACACCCAGATGGCGCCAAGTAAACTACTTTTATTATGCCTTTTGGATGGTAATCCTTCCACAGACTTCCTTTTGGCATTGCTACTTCACCCAATATATTCCAAAGGAAATGACAAGGCTACTGCAGCACCTGGAAAGGGATAGTTGCTTGTACAGACAAAGTCCTGGGATATTACCATTGAGAAGAGAAACATGATAAAAGCCAGTCTAGATTTCCAGAGACACTTGGTATTTGGGTCTGAAAGGCAATAAGCAGCGGGCTACATCAAAACTAGCTGAACTACTGAGATAACACACATGAAAACTAGGCATTAAGGCAGACTGAGGAAAGGTAAATTAGCCTAAGAAAGCAATAAATTAATGCAAACTCCTGAATCTATGTCAAAGTGAAATGAAGGCTGGGTTATGAATGGTAGCAATATATCCTTGTAATGAACTCCTGGAAAATGAAATCACCCGATATTTGAATATAATACAAGACTATGTTTTCATCTGAGTGGAAGACCTACCTGAAGCACATAATTCTCCCTTCCTGTAACCACTCAAAGCCACCTGCAGACTGGTGTGGCTGCTACATACTGCTCCTAGTCATTTGCTGATGATATAAATCACTCTCTGCAGACTGAGAACTGTCTCACTGTAAAAGAAACATGTGAAAAATGTATATATATATTAAAAAAAAACTCTTCCAGAGAGTTAATTCAACTTTTGACTGACCACAAACCACTTGTACCCCTGATAAATAAGAAAGACTTCGATCATGTGCCAGTGACTTGTCAAGCCCTACTTAGGGCTTAACTAGGTACAAGCCGCAGACATAACACAGTATTGTGCCTGGCACAGCCTTGCCCCTTGGCGTTACCCTGCCCAGATACCTTGCAAATGTGACAGATGTATGAATATTGCAAATGGTTGAGGAAATTAAAGCTTTATGAGAGAGGTCTGCAAGCCTTAAAACCAGTGTCTGATTCATGCTTATAACACATCTGATTGGCTAATACCAAAAATGTGGAGCTGCAATATTAGAGTGTGGGAAAAGTGACTGCCTTGAGTGCATTAGAATCATACTCTTATTCCAGAAAGAAGCAGCATTTCAGAGCCAACATGATTATCCCAGCAGAAATATCCCTGTGGTACTTCATTACTGAGAACTACAAATAAGGCAAGATGTCCGTTCAGTGGTGTGCCACAGGCAGCAGACACCCTGCTCTTTCCAGCTGTGCCTGTGTGTAGCTGTCTGTGAAACACAAAGGCTACTGCATTCTCCCATTGAGGTCTGAGATACCTGCCTCTCTCCTCTGAGTAAGGCACATTCCTCACAAATGACCTCCCAACCCCATCCTTTCCCATGGGGACTCTGCTGGGTTATGGCAGTAGTGCTGGAGTGTGAGTGGAGAAACACAATTACTTCCCATTTATTCGTGATCCTCTTGGCTGGGTTATCATCCTGTAACACTGTGACTTCTAAACAGGAATGCCTTTATTCAAATATTTTAAGATTTAAACTTTCCAGCAATGCATTGTACATCTCTATCTGACATTTTCTCTCTCTCTTCTCTCTCCTGGAATTCTTGCTTTCAGCAACCACATCCCTGGCTTTTGATTCCTGGAAAAAATTCTCCTTTCTCATGGTGTCTTGCTTGATCATTGAACTTGACATGCCAGAAGATTCCCACCAAGATCTTGTTGGCTTTTTTGGCATCCCACTTCTCCACATCTGTTATTTTATATAGCTATCCATAATATTGCAATTATTGTGCCAGTAGTTTGTCCTCTTCATATGCAGACCATATCTCTCACAGATTTCTCCCCAAAAGGGTGCCTTCTCCGCTACATTAACTTCTCCAGTCCCCAAAAATCCAGCTGTCTGAAAGCTCTACATTTTTCCGAAAACATAAATCACTGAGTCCCAAAATATCTGACAGCCTAAAATACAGCATAAAATCAATGACCAGAAAGCAATGCACTCATAACTTGTGATTGAAGGCCAATGAAACTGACACAAGAGACCTTCCTTTCCCCCATGCTGTTGCAGTTTAAGTAGCATCCAGAAACTTGTTAATGACTGATGCCCACAAAAACAGAAATTAATGCTGTTTGTCAATGAATTATCAGGATTACTTTCTCTTTATATTAAAGTGAGTTTTTATTTGTGATACTAAAGTGATACTGTACACCATTCCCTAAGAAATCAGGAGAACACAACAATCTCTATGTCTCAGATGATATGCCATCCTTCACCCACATCCTAAAAATTTGCCTTGAAATACTGATGAAGACTACAAGACAGAGATAAAAGAAGAGGAATCCCCGAACAGAGGAACATCATCAAGGAGCCATACCAATTTTTTTACTATATTCAGGAACACAAAATAGCTAAATCTATAGAAGGCAATTGGATATGATCATAACCATGTGTTCTTATTCAAAGATAAAAATCAACATTTTTTGCCTACTTAACATTCACACTCATTCTACTAAAATTCTGTTCAAAGTCTCATTTCATCTGTGAAACTTGCTGGACCTTGGCTACTGCCTACTGGACATTGCTCATCACTGTACAGCATTTTTGGGGAGAGGGGAGGGAAAGCAGATGAACAGGCACCATGTCTTCTCCAGCCACAGCTGAAACAGAGGGATGAGCCAATCCGATGGGTTTTAAACCACCGTAATAGTGCCACTTTTCCCATCATCCTACCCTTTCTGTGATGGTTTTCTACACTATCTCCCATATTATCTCACAGTGCATGTTGTCCTCCTTCAAAAATTTACTCACAGGTCTACAACTGTGTATTGGGTTTGCAGTTGTTTATTGGCTGGGCACTTTCACCAGCCAAGGTCAAAACACCACAACCTGTCAGAGTGACAGGTCTGTGATTTGTGAGCCCTTAAAGGAAGTCTTTTATGTTGTTTTTGGTTTTGTTTTTTTTTTTTCCCCAATGTCAGTGTTGAAAGCAAGATCAGGTACATATTCTGGCCAAATCTCACAATCAAAAAAAAAAAAAAAACAAAACACCACCATCCCAAACAAAAACAACTAGCAGAGCACCAAACCTCAAAGAAAGCAAGTCACAAACAGAAAGAACAACTTCACCAAATATTTGAGAAAATCAATACTGAAGCTGTTCCCAGTCCTCGTTGGGAACTGTTCAACACTAGAACAGGTCCAAGCTCTGAAAAGAAAATGTCTTTGTCTCCAGGCATATGCACCACCATGTCTAAAGAGTGAAGTGTCCAGCTTACAACTGGTCTTTTCTGGAAAACAGGAAATAGGTCTTTTCTTACCTGTCTCTTGAAAGAAGGAAGAAAATTTTTCTCACGGGGCACAGCTGAGCACAGGAATGCAGAAGGAGACTGCAGCATCCCTGCTGCAGAGAGACATACAGCTTCACCAAAGAAGGCCTTGGACAACATCATCCAGTTGTGAAGTCAGGTCTGCTTTCAGCATGGGGTTGGACCAGATGACCTCCAAACATTCTTTCCAATCTATAGTTTGATGATTATAGTCAGTATCTTAACAAAAAAATTTAAACATTGTGCCAGAGAGAGGGTTTTGATATATTCTTCTCATGGCTGTAAGAGTTGATCTAAAGTATTCGGTGTCAAAAATACACTGTCATGCAAATTCCTCCTTATGCACTGCTCAGTTCATGTTTTTTATAGCACACTTTAAAACAGGGCACAACCATATGCATTTGCTTTGGTTGATTCTTTACAGAGACACCTCTGTGAAGGAAGAATGTTGTGCTAAGAGGCTTAGCACCAGCACATCTGCAAGGAAGACATGAGCTGCTGTGCCAAGCATCTTACATCTTTCCTGCTTTTCCCTAGATGGTCTCTGGTCCTCATGGCACACATTCTACAGTGCCCAATGACTTCCACTTACCTGCAGAATTTGCAGAACTTTCTGGGTTTTGTGAACAGCCATTATTTTTGTACCAACCTTGCAGCAATTGCTAGTAACCTCAGCATTACCTTTCCAAGTTGTGTGCTCAAAAATGTTATCCATTTCAATAGGAAAGATACCCCAAGGACACAAATGTTGAGCAAGTATCTAACTGCTTAGCTTCAACCAAGGTTTTTTGCTTGACTGCCAAGAGCAGAATTACAAAACTGTTTGCCAGATCCTGCTCACTGTCTGTGCAAGCCCCTTCTCATCTGTCAGAGACTGTTCAGCTCCAGATGGGACAGGACAGAAGAAACTGGGCCCTTCTCTTCAACTTTATTACCCACTGCAGGCACGTATGTGTGTCCCACCCCTGAGTATGCCACACCACTGGCCACTGACATAATAATTCCTGTGAAATGCCAGTGTTCAAAACCAGTAGAGTCCCCAGCTGCCCTTGCAGTAGTGAATGCCAAGTTTCCAAAGACTGCAAGGCACAGAGGGTTGTTTCCAAGGGCAAGAACAGCAGTCATGCTCCTGACTGGCTGCTGTCCTTGAAGAAAAAGGTCTGTCTTGCATGTGTGAGCAGCTGGGGCAGGGCATGATCTTCCTGCAGGGACATCCTCTCTTTGCATTGTTTCGCCTTTTTAAGAGTACAAGTGTTGGGCAGCCGCCTGCAACTGTTTCACTGCAGGATGAAATTAAATATAGCTTTCTTAATAAAAGAAAAAAGTAGCTCACACAATAGGAAGATTTAGTTAGGTTTCTGAAAAAGGAAGAGCAAAGAAGCAGTTCTCCCCACATGTCTAAGGCATTCTGGAGTGAATATTAGACTAATATAGCTGCAAGGAGCTTGGCAACATACACCAAATTTCCAGTGGGACAGGCAGAAGGGCCAATGAGAAGGGATGCTGACAGGCTAGGAATGGAGTAGCAATGTGGTATTTTAACAAAGATGGAAAGTGTAGCTCTACATCTGAGAGCAGCTTTGTTAATGCAGTTGTGTTTCTCAGGCCACATAGCTGAACTGTCAGTGGGTTTGGCTGTGTCACCTCAGTATAAGCAAAGCTTGATGAAATGTGAGTAATTTCTAAAAGAAAGCATTTCTGTGGGTTTGATTCTCTGTTTTGTGGTCATTGCCTTGGAAGGAGCATTAGTAATTTTGGGCTTTTGCACTTGTATTTAAAAAAAAAAAAAAAAAAGATGGGAGATACAGAAAGTTTTAGCAATGGTTAAAAGCCTGCTGAGGACCTGCAGGCAGAGCCTTGATGGACCCATGGGGTCACCTGGACTGCTGGCAGCCAGATGTGTGGGGACAACGGGACTGCCTGCTCTCCCCTCCCATCTCCTCCCTGCTGGGCACTGAGCTGGGGGTGAGGCGAGTACAGCCCCGCTCCCTGCCATGCCTGAAGAGCCTGGGAGGGCACAGAGCTGCCCCTGCTCCACATCCAGCACAGACACTCTCCCTCCCATGCTAACCTGAGGGTTAGGAACTGCCAGGATGAGCAGGAGACAGTGGAAATCAGCCGGTGCACAGCAGTGACAGGAGGGCTTAAGGTCTCATCAACATCTAGACTCAGCTGAAGGAAGACACCTTCCTCCATCTGGCTTCCACGTCCCTCCATTGTCCCCTTAGAGCTGATCCATAGACTGCTCCTCTACAGCACACTTTTTCCAAAACAGTTAAACACTGTGCAGAATAGCAAAACTCATGATTCCTCAGCCCAAATTAAAACGTCTCCTTGCCTCCTTATAGATGCATCTGCTGTTAAGAACACTTCCCTCTCTGACCATTCAGGAGCTCTCTGGCAGTCACAGTCCCACCCCCCTGGGACTTTAAATGCTGGGACCAAAGCCCATTTGCAGCAGGCATCTCCAGTGACCCAGCAGGTGCCTTGTCTGACTCCCTACACATCCCACATTCACACAGACAAGATTTCCTCAGCAGCTCAGTCCCAGGTTTCCCAAGGCAGTATCAGACCTCTGGTTCCTTTAAGTAATTTTATCATGGTGCAGCAACAGAATAACAGCTTGAGCTTGTGCCTTGGAGAAGGGACCCTGAACAAAGAAAACACTGTGCTTTTATACCCTGAGTCTGGGGTCCTCCCCCTGAGTCCTGGGCTCATGCTGTGTCTTTGAATGTCCAGTCAGCTGGCTGGGCCATGGGTCTTCGAGCCCTTTGTTGGGCAAAGGGGCAGCACCAGGTCACAGCCTCTTGCCTCAAGCTGTCCTTACTCAGGCTCAATCTGCAGCTGCACCCTGAGCTACCTGCACTACATGCATTCTTCAACAGCTGCCTTAGGGTTAAGGGCCTGGCAGCTCCTACCTCTGGCCAAACCTGGCAGGAACTCACTTTTGAGCTCACAGAAGTCTGTCAAATGCAAGGCATTTCAAAACCCCAAGTAACTAGCATTATGAAAGCTGTGTAGATGTTTCCAACGAAATTTAGCTTTGCTGAAAACCTTCCAAGCTTCCAAGGAAACCTAAGAGTTGACTGTGCAGCTGTGAGTTGAAATAAAAAAAAAAAAAAAAAAAAAAAAGAAGAAAAAGAGANNNAAAAAAAAAAAAAAAGGCATGGTCTTGCTTGGTTTGTAATTGTAGCTCAGTTACAGTTATCTGCTCTAAAAAATCTTTTCCTTTATTAAAATTCTTGAACAATAAAAAGTTGCCTCTATCCCCCCCATAAATGCAGTGTAAGCTTTGTAGCTAACTAGGAAAGAGAACTGTAACATGTATTATGCCATTTGATACATTCCAGAAATAATTTTCCAATAGCATCGTAACAGAATGAGTGCAGTGCATATAAACAAACAGAAAGTTTAGGTCTTGATGTTTAAGGGTTTACCTCCCAATTCTTTCTGCAAAAGTGGTGTCTCTGGCTCTGATGCTCCTGCAGTGGATGTGCAAAAATTTTATGTTTAGCTTTGTAAGTGCCCCAAGACATGGCTTTGATTTCTACATAGGCCGTAGCTTGCTAATTTCTTGGGTTTACAAAGCTTGCAGGGCTACATTTTTCTGACAGGTTGAAGGCTTACTACAGAATTGTTTAAAGGGCATGATGGCTGCATGCACTTAGGCTAATCCTAAGATAACACAACACCTTTCCACAAGCAGGGAAGGAACAAGAGCTGCTGCCCTGTGTACCCTGTATGTCCTGAGCATGGCAGGTTTGCTGAGGGAGAGATGTGCAGCATATCCATGGAGTGTAACACGCTGAAGCAAAGACTGCACTCACCCGTGGCTCAGGCGAAGGTGTTGGCACTGTTGATAGCTCCTTTTCCGTACTGTTGCATCAAACTCAGCTGTCAGTGGTGGATGCTGTAGGCAGAGCCAACTCTGTGCTAAGGGAGGAACAATGACACCCTGTCTGGAACCAGAGAAAGGGCCACCACAGACCAAAGATGTCAGTCCAGGAGTCAGGTCCCCCGCTATGCTAAAAGAGAGGTTTTCATCCTGCCAGGCTGACTGTTTACATGTTCCATCCACAGGGCTTAGGAAGCTGTCCCAACCAAGCACTTTCACTCAGAACAGCAACAGAGGGAACATGGCTGTCACAAGTCATTCACAATTATTCACAATTCCTGTCCATCCTTAAGATGGAAAGAGACCAAGGAAGTCAGTGAAATGCATTAATAGGACTATTTCAGTTACTTTTCTCCAGCTTTTACACTCTGCATCTGTCTCTCACTTACTGGCTTGCAGATACTTTGATAGCAAACCACAGAAACCACTGCAGCAAGTACTTCACCAGTACTGGGGAAACTCTCAGGGGAGAGAAGAAGAAATAAGTACAAAATTGTTACCCTTTTTCCTCTCTGCGTTTATTTATTTTGGACCCATTGGGCTAGACCGCAACTAAAACTTTATGGACCTAATAAAATTCCCAACATTCTCAGACATGGGTCGTGATGTTTATATATTAGGCAGAATACAAAGGTGTATTTATGAGGAGATTGGAAGTACTTAGAGATGCTTGAGCTCAGGCAAAGCATAAAACACACATAAGAAATGTTTTCAAACTTAACACAGGTAAGTCAAGCTAACCAGACAACACACCAAAACCAGAATTGTTTCAGAAATGCTGTGCTCCTCATCACAGAGCTATCCCACATAATAACAGTAGTGGGGCATAGGAAAAATTCATTATTCTTCAATAGGTGCTATTTATTTATTTGCATTGTTCTGCAAGTCCTAAAATACAGCTCTCTCATTATGGTAGTGGTAGTAACTATTCACTCTAGTGAACAGGAGAAGGTTGCAAGAGTAAACTTATCTTTTCCTTTCTGTCTCCATAAAACACACGCTATTCCCTGATTCAGTAAGCAAGATGTACTGTTTGACTCAAGTCGAAGGATAATAGGTCTTGGTGACAGATTAGGCTTTCCATCTCTGTAAATAAGACAAAGCTAGAGGGAATATATGCTGGGATTTATTTCTGCCAGGAGCAAATAAACAGTTCTGTCAATATGGATAATCCCACCTCCCCGCTTCCCCCAACTCTGTCTTGTCTTTGTCCGTCTCCATTCCACCTCATCAAAAAAAAAAAAAAAAGGAAAAAAAAATTAAGAAAAAAGAAAAGAAAGGTTATGTGCTCATTTTCCTCCTGTCACGCATGGTTGTTTTACTGATTTCAGCATTAACTTTTTTTGATGCTTCCTGTCACTGGAAGACCTCTCACTCTCTCCCCACAAGAACAACATACGTTTTCAATTTAGGTTATGTTCCCAGCAGATGTTGCAGGACATGAAGGTCTTGCTTTCTCTTTCATTAAAAAGGCACTTGTAATACATTTTATTGTCTTGGATGGAAAACGGCATGTATTGCAATATTCAGGAATCAGTCAATGTGATTTTATAATCTCTATCTAAAAAAATATAATGAGTTAACAAGAAAGAATAAAAACCAAGGTTTGTATTACATCTTCCTGGAGATCATTTGTAAGCATCCCTCCAAAGGGTGCTATGCAAGGTAAGGTTTAGCACCTCAGAGGAACTCCCCAAATCTAATACCCCCCCTCATCCCAAGGATCACTTCTTGTTTTCTTCATAGTATTTTATATGAATATTCCGAGTGCATACCAGTGCCTGAGGTTCTCCAGGTGGACCTCCTGGCTATATCGTGTGCACACAGCTTCATCTGAATTTAGACCTGTTAACACAAACCCTCCTATTCCCAAGACATGACTCCAACATTTCACATGCAGCCTGAGGTATTGGCTAAAGTGTCATGTCAAGATATACTATCCTTGACTGCTTGCTGCTGGCCACTGTCCTGGCCAGAGCCACATCATCCTTGAAGCAGGAGGACTGGTTTAAAGTGGCTCAGAGCACCAAAAACCTCAGTGCTTTGAACTTACCAAAGGAAGATGGACCAGAAAAAGTGAGCTCCTGCTTCATTAACTGTCACCCAAGAGCAAGGCTTGAAAGGAAAGGAATAAGGCAGCATTGGAAAATAACAGACAATGAAATCTAATCAGAAACTCAATATACCAGAAAATGGCATGCTACAGTCACAAAGATTTTTTTTCAAAAACCTTTAGTCTTATGCTCACTAGGAAATTGCTGCTGGTAGTCTGTAGGATGTTCTCAGTGTCACAGAACCATCTGTTACCTGATTTCACAAATACCTACTGCTAAACACACATATATATTATTATATATATTTGTGTGCATATGTGTGTGCATCTCCGGGTGTATGCTTTACATACGCTCATATTTACTTATTCCATCCTTTGTGTCGAAACTGGGAACAATGAGGTTATACCCTACAGCAAAACATACACAAACATAATGTGGAATCACCAGAGCTGCCAAAAAATCCCTGCTGTAGAGAGAAGATTAAGACTTACAAAATGGACAGCAAACCACAAGTTTCATACAGAACTCTTGTTTCCAATACACTTAGATTTTATCATTTCATTGTTTCTTCCTGTATTATGGAAACAATTGTTTTTCACTAAAGCATAGATATGTCAGAGCCAGAAGCAATGGTCCATCTAAACCTGCATTTGTGACAGTAAGTAATACAGACATTGTACAATCTCAGCATCTATTCCCAACCACAGAAATCCAGCCAGTGGTTGTGTCTCAGGTTTCCCCGTTTTCCATAAATTTGTCTATCTTCTCTTGAGCTGATATGCAGCACTTTTTATTGCTGACTTTGGAAATCACTCCATAATTTAAAAACTCTTTGTGTAACAGAAATCCAGCTCGGATTATAACTGAGGTCGGGGGTTTTCACCTGGTACACTGGGTTTCCTGGTTACACACACTAACTTTCCGCTTGCACCTTTCTCTAAGCACTTGAAGAAGGCACTTACTGCTTGAGGTGGCTGCTGGCACCCTGGGATCAACAGGGAGAGATCAGAGGTAATTTTGCACCAAGCTTGCCTCCTCCTGGCCATGGGCTGCTGGATCTGAGTGCTGGCCCCACAGCGGGTCAGTGGATCCTTCCTTCCTGGCTGCGGCACCCAGCAAGCAGCAGCAGGGCTCAGAAGCACCCTGCTCAACCCTGAAGCCCCTCAGATCACTCCCCAACCATCTGCCTCCCTCCACATGGATTTATTTCTGACCCAGGACCTTTCTAAGTAAGGGAAACCCACCAGGGGTCACACTGAACTCTGGTCAGTCAATGAAATGATTTCGTTTTGACTGGGCACTTGCCACCTTGGCAGGGGGTGCTGCTTGCCCAGCACCTGTGCCCCATGAAGCTCATTGAGGCTCCACGAGCCAGAGGGGATGTAATGTCCAGATGATTACAACTGAAGGGCTATCCCAGTTATTTTCCATTTCAGCAAGAAGCAGACATTTTCTCAAATCCCAAGGAACTCCTGGTGCTCAGTACCATAAGCTCCTGAGCCATGCAGGCACCAGGGGCCAGGGGTATCCCCATGGAGTCGGGAACATTTGGGCCTAGAGTCCCAGTGGCTGAATTCCCAGTAACCCTCAGCTTGGACTTGCTTTCCTACCTGCAAATAACCTGTTTTGTTTTGTATTATTTTCATAACTGATCACAGCAAAACCAAGCCTGAAAATCCTCCCAGCAGCATGACAAGCTCTCTCCACACCGCTCCCGGTACCTGGCTGTGACAATTCCCATCCTGCTGGCAGGGGAGAGGGGCTGCCCAGTGCCAGCCCCAGTGAGCACGTGGCCAGCAGTGGAAGATGGACCCTGCCAACACGGCCTGCCTGCACACCGAGGGACACTGCCCAGGAGGACGGGGAGGTGGGCTGGGTGGGCTTCACCTTCAGGACATCGAGGGCACTGCGACCAAAACTAAACCTGGTGCAGCAGGAGCAGCTGTAGCCCCTTGACACTGCAGAACCATGAGCACCTCAGGCAGAAAAGGATCTGAGAAACAGAGCTAGGATGTGCAATGGGAGATGAGATTTCAACAGTCTGTCAGAAATACCGCTTACAATTCAGCTTGTAAAAAATGATCAGTGTGCAGACTGAAATATTCCTGCACCTGGGATGCCTTTTTTTTCTTTTAAGACTGAAATTTTTCCTTCTTCTGTATATGTCAGTTGTTTGTAGCCTAGGAGTTAGCATTCTGACATTTGTCTCTGCCTTTTCAGCCTGCATGTTGCTGTGCACAGTGATCCCTCTAACTTTTTCTTTGTGCTCCTGACACTTCTTGGCCCTGACACTCAGGCTTGCCTCTCCATGTTTGAACAGTAGCACAAAGCTGGGCTGGATGAGCCCAAATGAGGCAGACAGCAAGCATCACAGTGGGATGGCAGGGAAAGCAGTTGAGAGACTCTGGAGTGCACCAGCAAGTGGGAGCAGCCGTACTGGGGTGAGGAGAAGCAACCATGGCTGCAGGGATGGCCATCCTTGCTTCCAAATGCCTGGGAAAGAACCTCCAGGAGGGCAGCCCACCAGAGGGATGGGGAAGAGGAAAGGCAAAAGGTTATCCCGGGGATACAGCGGCTCCTTGCAGTCAGAAAATCTGAATTGAGCACATAAACATCCCACGCTTCCCAGCACGGTTTTCAATTAAAATAAACCCATTCTGTAACACTGCCAGAGAATAGTTCACTGAGAAATTTATAGTCTGAAGTATCAAGGAACTCAATCACTGTTACTCTGTGAAATTTTATTAAGAATATAAAAATGAAATTAAAATTGCCAGATTAGGGAGATTTGATGCCCTTTGTGGACACATACTTTTATTTTCAGGACAAAGTTGCTTTACTTCCAAGAAATCTGATGAATTCACAGATGGGAACTCACTAAAATTATCCACCATGGTATTGTACAGCACTCATTTTTCTTGCTGTTAAGTGATATTTTGTAGTTCCTCTGTTACCTCAAGAGACTGAGTTGATTGGCCAAGGCCAAGCCAAAAAACCAAAAATAGAAAACCACAAAATATTGTAACATATATCCAAAATCATAAATCTGTAATCAGCAAAGCAGAGAACCTCTGTTAACATCTTCTTCACGTAAAACAAGTATTTTTTGAGGCATGCAAATAAAGAGAGTTAATGAGATCAATTTTAAAAAGTAGCTTTTGCAAGCCCAAGAGTTTTGGATTACTCAGGATGCAGACTGCTGAAAGCTGGGCTGATCTCAGGAATCCCTTAACTTTTTGACAGCCCTGTGCTGCACATTTACATCCCTGTGAGCTGTGTTGGTCCTGCCTGGGAGAGACAGCCTTCCCAAGGGACCGGTTGCACGTTTTCCACGGGCTGGTCCCTACAGCTTTTTAGCACAGCTTCACACAGTACTTATAACTGGATCAGTAAAATAAATTTGGCACACCAATGCCAAAATCCCCATGTACTGCTTTCTCCTGAGAAATTCAACTGCTCAATAAAAATGGACAACAGGAAAAAAGCTTTATCACATGCATTATCTCATATGAAAAACCACCCATGTTTGGTCTTGATTTAGGTTGTTTCTTAATACTGCCACAAGATGTTAGCACCTTGACATTTTGTTGTTATTTTTGCTGCTTTCATTTCTAAGCTGGTGCATCTTCCACCTACCCCTAGGCATGTCCTGTGCTCTTGCTCTAGGGAACAAGACATCGCCTCTTTTAGGGATTATCAACAAACATAGAGTAACTATGAAATAATTAACCTGTAGATCAATTTTGTCTCACAAGTACACAACCAAGTCAACTGATAAACTCAGAAATATGTGCATGGTTTTCAAGACTAAACATGCCTCTCTGTGTGACATATCCTTGACAAATAACCAGCGTGTCTGAAAAAAGTTACTTTCTAGATGCTTGAATCTACTTTCTAGATGTTTGAATTCGTATGGACGAATTCAAACTTTACTTTTAGATCCCAGTTTTTCAGTTAGCTGTGGCATGTACTTCCACCCTGGGAGTTACACAGCATCTGACACCACCACAGTGTTGGCAGAAAGGCCCTTGTTGATACCTCTATCTCTGTAAAATCCACTCATGCTGAGTGAATTAATTACTTACTAAGCTGACAGTTTTTAAGACAGCACAAGATAAAACCAACCAAAAAGAAAGCCAAATATAAAATTCTAAATAGAACCACAGTGTCTGTTGAAATGTTAAAATAAGAATGGGATAATTTTTGCAGTGCTGAACGTTGGTCCTTGGATGAGTTTTTAGTATCACATTTCAAAACACATTGCTCATACAGCTTTCTTGCAATGCTTTTCAGCATGCATATCAGCCAGTCCCAATAGTCTAAAACCTCTCAGGCCAACTCTGGAAACTATTTAGCACCTGAATCCCATTTATTTCTACATAAACATCTCAGTTCCTTAATCATAACTAGGAAATCTGTACTCCTCTACCTCTCAGGATTTATTTAATAAACTTTACACAATACGTCTAAACTCCTTTAGATACCATTCTCTGGGCAAGAGGAGAGCCCAAAGACATCCCAAACAGACTGAAGCAAAATAAAAAGTTAAGTGAGAAGCTGAGCCTTGCTTTGGCTCCTGGAGATGGATAGATAGATGATAGATAGAGAGATAGATAGATAGATAGATAGCATGTAAACACACTACTAAAAGCTTCAGATTACAATACATAATTTGCAAACTCCAGATAAAAACATTTTCAACATGCATACTGAAAGAAACTCAAACTAATGCTAATTCATGGCATTGAATTTTTTCTCTACTGTCACTTACATCAAATTATTTCCATTATTCACTAGAACAGATAAACAGAAAAATTCAGAAATTCATACCAGGAGTTATATTTATGGAAATACTGCCTAATTTTTGAAGAAACAACTTTGTGCCATGTGGTTGGTTCAAGACAGATGGCCTCATAAACCTCTCAGCAAAGTATAAAACCCAGGGCTGTATTTGACAGGCTCCAGGACCTGCATTTCACAGACGACTGAGCGCTGCAGCAGAGAACCAGAAGCTGTTTCTGCCCCGTGCTGGGGAGTGAGCTGAATGGGCCCATGACCTGCCCACAGTGCAGGGTGAGGTCCAGCTGGGGAGTGACCAAGAGCTGCTGTCCCTACCAACAAGCCACAGCAGCACGTTGCACTGCCAATGATAAGCTGCAGATCCACGAGCTCCTAAATCTCTTAAATCAATTTTTGGACATGTGCTCACTCCCAAGACTGAGTGCTGACACTGAAACAAAAGCCCAGGGAAGCAGCATGCTACAGAGCAGAGCCTGAATTTATACACCCTGCCCTTTCTGGCTCCACATGCACTCACAGGCAGCCCTTCTCTGTTATCAGTGTACATGGTAAGAACATCAGACTTCACATGACATATTCTCATTTATTGTCTCTTACAAGAGACTCATGTTTATTTAAGTCAATATATCTACAGCTTAAATACTCCCATTTATCCTACTTATCCCTACTCCTATCTCCTCCCATGTTACAAATCTGCCTGAGGTTTAATTACTGGAAAACCCCTGAAATAGTACAGATTGCCGATTCTAAGTGATGCCCTGTCCCAGGTCCTCCTTGTGCTTGCTCAGGGATGCTGCCCATGCTGGGCACAGCTGACATACACCAAGACCACACACCTGCCTTGTCTCCTCTGCCCTGCTGGTGCTTCTTGCTGGACTCAGGTGCTGAGTAGGAAGAGTCCATCAGGCTCCAAAGCAGAGTGGCACATCTGGAAGGAGGAAGTTTGGGAGGGAATATTTCCACACAAGTAGTCTGCAGAAAGAAGGTGGCAGGAAAATAAAGCCAGGAAATTACACAAAGAAATCTCTGTTCAAAACATGATATTAAGTTTTCTCCCAAAACACTGCTGAAGAAATTCAGAATTAAAATCATCAGTGCTGTTTAATTTTATCCCTTGCAAGTACATCTTCCAGGGACAGATGGGCCCTGAATGGCATTACCACACAGTACATTTTTCTGTGTCTCAACACTCAGGGTGGATGGCACTACCTATTGCTTGTTTCTTTGTACCCTGGAAGCTGTCTGATGCACACACTTCCATCTGGTTTCTAAGCACCCTTGGTTTTGAGACATCTTTCTTCTGTTCCAATCAGTAGATACTTTACTTGAAACCCCTATCTGGATGCTAACATAGCTTGAAAAGGAAATTGAGTATTTGCAGAGTGGAAGGTTTTGAGTTACTTTCCTCTCAGTGATTATCTGTCCATTTCACATTTGCCCACAGTACCAGTAAAATGCTTATAAATGCCCCTCCTCGTCCCTGAATTGCTTTGCCTTGCCCAGTTTTAACTCATCATGACTTTTAACTCTCATTTTTTCCTGCTAGCAGCAACTTAGAGAATGTTCTCATGTAGCTACCACCTCTGTTTTCCATTTTGAGAGTTCATTTGTTAACCTCAGACTTTTTGAGTAGTCCCTTGTGAAGTCACATTCATTTTTTACTTGTTCTCTGCATATATTTTTTCAGAGGAATTTTAATCTGTTGCATCCTAAATTCAGATTTCTTAATATAATTCTCCAGCTTGTTTGCACATCGCTGGGTCTGTGGTACTCCTTCTCATTGTACCCAGGCCATTAAGACCCTGATCTAACTAGGCAGTTAGGGATGTACTTAATTTAAAGAACGTGTATAATCCAATCCCTGTTCAACAGAACACATAAACCAACGGCTGTTCCAATGGGGCAAAAGCACAAGCTGAAAGTTTCTGTAAATTTGTAAAACTTCTGCTCTTGAAATCTAAGCCTTCAGTATTATTGCAGCACCTTCTGGCTCCTAAATATTTTTTCTCAACTAAACAGAAGGATATTCTCAATTCTCTGTTGTTTTCATTTTCACAGGACTTGTCATCTTCCGGGTTTTTAGGTCATTGCAGGTTTTCACATCCTTTAGAGAAAAGCAACAGCATGTTTTACTATTTGGATGACAAGTCACCATCTCTTGAAAGGCAAGAGATCCCTTATTCAGGTGAGCAAAATGAAGCAGACTTTTTAGACCTCCAATTTCTGACCAGTAGGATTTGCATTTGTGGAAGAATCTGTAGAAATCAGCTGTGAAGGCTCAAGTTTACACATCTTCCTCCAGGGCTCAGACTCAGAGGTTGCACAAAGCCCTCATGCTCTCAGGCCAGGCTTCAGCTCAGCTCTCTGTTCAGGTTCCTTCTTTCCTTCTTGCACAAAGTGACACCTACCATGCATACAGAAGTGTGTTTCCACTGCCATCTCCCTGGAATAATGTGTCCATCTCTTGTCACAAGCCCTCCTGGAAGAGCAAAGTTATAATTCAGTAGTATAGTAGGACTTACTGTCCTGGTGAATATTTTGTTTGTTTGTTTACACCCCAAACTTCTAAAAATATTCATTTTTGCTCTAATCACCAAATACAAATTGAAAATAAATGGAAAGGAAGTGGCATGACCAAGCAGCAAGTCTTTCTACCAGTCAGCTTTGCATTTAAAATTAAAGATAATACAAAGATAATGCTTAAAAACTTTGCACCTTGAGACAATCAAGCAACTGTCCCGCAGTCAACCAGTTGCATTGCTTACAGCTTCACTCACTGTCTCTTAAGAAAAAAGATGTTTTGCTTCCTGGCTCAGCTGTTGACTTGGGGTAGAACATGATTTCCAGGCAAAAGGCAGAACAGAGCACAGACGTGTTTGATTCCTGACTTGGTGTCCTGTCGTTGGCTTACACAACATTTCAGTTTAAATTATTTTGAGTTGTTTCTTCCTTCTCTTTTTTCTTTTCTTGTCTTTTTCTTTTCTTTTTTGTAGGTTTGCCTCATGATTCAGTATTATCTGTTGAAAATGCTGTGCAGCTTGATACTATCACCAACACCCCAACAGCACTTTAGCACTTTATCACTTACTCCCTTTCAAGCAGAAAAGGAATTTTTCTTGGTGTTAATGGAAGTGCAGTCAAGGGCTGTGTGGGACCCCTCTGAGAAGAGAGGAACATACAATGCATTTAGTTTAAATCAGGTTTGGAGACTTCTTAAATACAAATATAAAATTCTTTATTAACATAGGAAATGATTCAGAAGAATCGGCAGGCTACAAAGGAGGGTAATATCCCTCAGATGGTACAATTACCCAGACAACTGGAAAAGCTTCCAATTATACAAATAAGGCATAGCACTGCAAAGCTGATAGCAATGTGGAAAGTTACAGAAAGGTATTCTGCAAATTCTTCTAGGGAAAAAAAGGCGAGCATGTTGCAATCAGCAGCCAAACTTGGATAACATGATATTTAACGTGTTAAAGATGTTTAACATTTCTTCATAACAAAATAGAGGAGTCATAAATCACAAAGTACTGATTCCTTTGGGTATAACAGTTCTACAAGTTTGAAGACAAAGAATATATCAAGTTTCCTTCTCATTATAATCTCCATGTAGTAACCTTGAGGTTGGAGAGAGAGGTGAGAGTTTGTGGAAATATGCCTTCAATGAGGGAGAGGCAATTATGCTTTGGATTGCTTGAATTTCTTAAGGGAAGAGTCTGCTGCCTGAATAACTGCAAGCATTTTGTCTCATAGGGATGAAATAACAGAAAAATTGGTATTATATTAAGTAATCTGAATAGTATTTTGTAACTGAGACTGACCTTTAAATTTATCCACTTTCCCTATCAAATGCTCTCTCCCAAAAACTAATTACTGAGTCATTCTCTTCCTGAATCTTTCCATCTTCAAGGCTTTTTGTGTTTGCACGAACTATTCCCGTTTCTCCACACAAAGGCAATTTAGCTACAAAAAAGACCCCAAACAAACACAGAAGGGACACTTCAAAGTAGCCAGACATCGTGCGTCAGAGGAGAATTAGAGAATTCTAATAACTGTCTGGGTATTTCTTTGCAATCATTTACCTGATAATTTTAAACTACTTTTGAGCCATTAAATCTTTACAACATCCCACAAAGTCAGTGGTTTTAACCTTCTTTCACAGACAGTAAAAATGATAAAGAAATAGCTTAGCCCCTGTGCTGTAGGTCACATGGATAGTAACAGAGAGGTGCTATAAACAAGGTGACAAGGCTACAATGTTCCAGCCATTAGCCAACACCATCTCCTTCTGGAATGAGCAGTCAGTAACATGGCTGTCCGAGGGAAATGGGGAAATCACTGCAACTTGAAAATCATTACACAAGACAGCCTTCCCTAAAAAACTGGAGAGCCAAAGTTGAATTCTGAACCACACTGTGCATATTTCTACATTAAAATAAAAACAGCCAGGTGCTTAGATGGTGCTCTAAGCAATAGAGGGGGATACATAAAAGAAGAGCCTGCTTCTTGGCATCTGCATCTCCCAAGAGCTGTGGGAGTGCAAAAAGCCCACGTGTACAGCAGGATCAACAGGAGCACCAGGACACTGGGTGGGAAGGAAGGTGGGAAGGAAGGCTGCACCACGTGAAGGCACGTGAGCAAGATTTTGTGGGCTGCTGTGCTGTTTGCTGGGCAAGGCTGCCACCAGTGCCCAGGCAGAGCAGCTCAGTGCTGGGAACACTGCTGTACCTGTGCTGTACCTGTGCTGTACCTGGAGCCACTCCATTTCTCTGCTCCAGTGCCACACGGGAGGGTTCCTGCAAACCCAAGTCACAGACTGCACCTGAGAGCACAGCACCAAGCCGTGTCAGGGGAGGCTGGGTGTTGGGAAAAGGTTTCACAGCCACAGGGGTGTTTGGTCACTGGAACAGGCTCCACAGGGGAGTGGTCACAGCTCCAAGCCTGACAGAGTTCACGAAGCGTTTGGACAATGCTCTCAGGCACATGGTGTGACTCTTGGGGATGGTGCTGTGCAGGGCCAGGAGCTGGACTCGATAATCCTTATGGGTCCCTTCCAGCTCAGGGGTTTCTATGATTCTATGACTGCTTCTGAAGTTTCAGCCCTGTGCAGAGAAGCCTCTCCAAGCAGATTGCATCCAGCACTCGGGATGTATGGAGCTGAGATCATTACTGTGCCGTGACGACCACAGCAAACGTTGAAAGGAGTCCAGGCCATTATTGCATAAGACTTGAGCACTTTCCTGGCAGTGACTGCAAAGGATATGAAAATGTTGAAACTGAATTTATCCTCAGTTTCAACATCATCTCTCAGAAAGAGTCAAACAGCAATGGAATTTCATGGGGGAAAAGCTCCTATAAAACTAATGGCTTTTCACTCTCTCTCTGTCAGCAGATGATTAATTCCTGGTGCTGGAGGTGCATCTGAGTGACTTAGAATGGAGTTCTGGAAGTCACAAAGAAGCAAGAGAGGTTCTGACCAAGGCTTAATCATTCTATTCTCAGCCCTTGCTCTGTCCAAATCTCTGCTGAATAGAAGCCAGCAAGAATATTTCCGTGAAAAAGGCAAAGGAAAGCGTCAAGATAATCTTGGTTTGCAACTTGGGATCTCACATATAGAAGAAAGTAAAGCAAGACAGATTAAAAGTAGTATTATTTTTTTCTCAAAGTTAGATGCCTGATGTTCAGCACCTAAATCTGCTTTTTTTTTTTTTTTAATTTGTGTGTCTACTGCCAAAGTCTGTATAAGCAGGCTGATTGGGCCCTCTGAAACATATGCCACACAGGCTGACACATTAATTTGGAATCGTAAGTTACTTAGAGTGCCCCAAGTTAGAAAACTTTCTCTAAGTGATTCACCAGTGATTACAGAAAAAAAAGCAAATCCTATGTCTCCTCTCTCCCGATTTCTAAGCCTAAACACAGGAGAATGCAAATCTGTACTTCTCCCAGCAGCAATCTGCACCACTTCTGTAAATACATTCCCCAGCCCAACACTAATTTGTCGTAGTCACTGTAAAGTGGGTCTCAACAATCTACCTCTAAAAACCTCCTGTGCTACAGCTGAGAACAGACACATGAAATTATTTAATGCTTTTTTATCATTCAATTCAACTTTATAAAGTACTAACTAGACAATATAAACCCAGAATATATGCATATAGATAAGATTATTGTGGTTTTTAATGTTGAAATATTTTTACCAGCATTTATTTAGGTACCCTCCAAACTGCAGAAACATTAATTTTTAAAAAATCTGGTTTTCTTGCAAATGGTAGAACAACCAAAACTTTTTCGCCAATCAAAATGTTCCAAAACACAGATTTCACTTTTCCCAAAATTTCATAAATATTTTTAAAGATTCCTTGTTGTTCTTTTTACCAAAATGGGAATTTTGGCTTTAGCAGTGCTGCCATTAGAGACAGAGGGAAAGTTCCTGATGTAGATATTCAGCAGTGTTTATATGCATTAATCATTATCTTTCTGCATTGTCCTTCATAGAATCCATTCCTTTAACTTCTGCAGAAGAAAAAGCAATAAAAGAAAACCCAAACTGCCTGATCCACCTCTAGCTCTCAGAGTAACCTCAGCCTGCTTGAGAGTCTTTACATGAAACTCAGCTGATGTGCTATGAGAAACAGTAGCTTGGAATCACCTAATTAAAGACTGTTCAATAAAGCAACTTTTACTCAGCATAGGAGGTTACATCAGGGTCTCTCATCAAAGGAGTGTGTACTGAGGTGTTAACTTCCTTCACCTTGCCCTTTGCCTCGCTGTATTTTGTCCAGCTGCTCACACACCATCCAGAAGGTCCATCTGGTTTTGCCAGGATATTATTTCAAACCTTCTTTCAGCAGACAACAACTCCCAGCTGGTTTCCTCAGCCTGCTGTGATTTCTGGTGACACAGTTATCAATGGCACAATTAAACACGAACACTTTCCAGATGCTGCAGGAGGAATGCCATGGCTCTCTTCCTCCAGCTGAAACCTTGCCCTTTCAGGTGGTGGCTCTGTGTCCTCTTCTTTAAACTGTCCCCTACCACTTGAGAGTCTGCCTACAAATTCCCATCTCCCTCAGGTTGTTTCAGACTCCTGCACAGCTCCGTGGCACTGAAGCCTTGCTAGACTGAATCTCTACACTTCACTTCCTTTGCAGAGGAATTACCTTGTAAAAGAGAAATATCATCTAACCTGCTACAATTCACCTTTGAAAAACTCCTGTTGCTTTTAATTTTTACATTCTTCACTTGCCTGTCTTTGTTCTCTATTGTTTCAAATCTCTGCATACTACTGAGGTGACACAAACGAGCTGCCCAGATTATTTTTCCCTTCCTGCAACAGAGGGTGTTACAGGCATTATCCCCCAACCATAAAGTGCTGCCTTGGAGTTCATAGGTTATTAAAAATCCTTTCTAACAGACCTGCAATTTCCTCTGACATATCTTGGACTGTTATGAGATGGACATTGTCCAGCTACTCTTCAATTGCAAATGCACTCATTTGCAGTTCCACAGTTATTCCTGGCTACCTTTGTTCCCACAGTCTGCCTTACAAAATATAGTCTCATTATCAAACAAAAGCAAAGTATTCTTTAGTCTGAGATAATAGCTGGACTAGTTTTACCTTCATCCCCTCCTTATTTGACTGCTGAGAAGAGGGGATTTTTTTGGACGCTGCTTTTAATCGGGGGAAACATATTAAGTTTGGAAATGCTCTCATCTCCCATTACAGACCTCAACAAAAGGTTCAAGCCATTGACTGCATTGAGTTATGTGACAGAAAGGTCCCAGTGCTTAGAAATAATCAAATTTGAAGGTTCTTTGCCCTGGAATTGCACTGGCCGATATGCCAGTTATCATCTAAAAACCCACTTGGTCCAAAAGAGAGAAGAAAACCATTTCAACACAGATTTCAGCTTTCAACATATTAGTAATTTCGAGTATCTAGGTTAGCAAACACTGCCCAGAAACTGTTTTCAGTGACTACCTTACCTTACTTGCTGCAAGATCCCAGAAGAGCTCCATCTAAGTAGAACTGCCCTGTCTGGGTCTGACATGCCTGGGCCAAACCCTTTGTTTCTGCAGAGTACCTGCTCATCTTCCAGATCACCCAGAACACTCCCTACACTTCCTGCCCACCCATCATCCAGCAGACAAAACTGGTGCTCACAGCAAACATAGAAAAAGAAGGAGAGTTTGTATTCATTAAATCCCCAAAAACCCTCTTCCAAATCCTCTGGCTTCAGTGTATACAGAAAATCTTTCCTTCTCTGTCTCAAGCTCCTTCCATCTTCACCATGCCAAAATCCCAGATCAAGCCTCATTTAAGCCATATACAAGGAGCAATTTCAATCCACTTAATATGTGTAATCAAATCGCTCACTGCTCAATATATTCCAGAGTTTGGGAGTGTTTATGAAGCTGCCACAAAACTTCCAGTGCACTGTAGAGCTCTGCTTTGAACTGCCAAGGAAAATGGAGGCTCTTGCCATAAAATTGAGGACCAGTGTGTCACAGAGCACACATTGTTTTGTCTAATTTGAACCTGGAAACAATTTCTATGTTTTTTTTTCACAACTGGTGAGTAACCATTGCGCAACTAAATTCATGGCTCCATGTTAGTACTGAAACAGATTTTCACAGTGGGTTTGGCCTTCTAAGAACCTTGTACCCCACAATGCCATCTCTTCTCGTAATATCCACGTATTAGATGTCATTAAAGAACAGCTGAAATGCAGAATGCTTTTTCCCCTCACATCACACTTCCAAGAGAACCTTTACTTTTAGCTTCTATAGGGATTTTATGAAAGACTGAGGGAGAAAGACATCCCAATACAACCTCTGTATCCTATTGATCAAAATGGTGTTTTTTTAGCCAGTGTCCATAACATTTTGTATTTCAATTAAACAGCATGCTTGTGAACTATATCCCCATGAGAGATGCCTCACCTGGCAGTGGCATGGTGGTGCTCCCAGGTGCTACGTGCTGAAGTAGAGCTGGCAGCACATCTTTGCTTAGGGGTGCCGGGGTACAAGGCATGCCGGAATGCTCCTGGGCCTCTGAGGGCTTTAACAACACAGGCACATGAGAAATGCCCTCTGGGGCCAGACCAGTCATCCACCCAGTCCTGCAATCCATCTGTGACAATGGCTATGTTGTAAATACGTGTAAATTTGTAAATACAAATACAAATGCAGTAATATATCTGGCAGAGCTTACTCAATTCCTGTTGTTGTAACCAAAGCAACAGAGCACTCATTTTGGATTGGTGATGTACACACTTGTATTGTGCTCTGTACAGTCCTAGTGACCAAACAAAATAAACTTGGTCACTTCAATCCCGTAAGCTATCCTCAAAGACTCTTTCTGATTACAAACAATAGGCAGGCAGCACCTCTTCATGAGGAAAAAGGGAGAGAAACATTAAATGACCATACAAACCCCATGGGTTAAATTGGCTTATTAAAATGTATTCATCCTGGCTAGCATATTTTATTGAGCAGAGCCAGAGAATGGCTGTAAGTGGTTACGGAAGGAGTCTCCTATATTGTTAGTCATCTATGAAAGAGTGGAAAACCCACTAGAATAAACTGTATGGAAAGGAAGAGGGAGGCCCCTACATACCTCTGAAAAACAGCTCTCTCTCAGCCCCAAATATATTAATATCATTCCCCCAAGTTCATCTGCAATAGGAATGAAATTCAGTGGAAGTTCCAAGTACCAGATCATGTTTGTCAAGAGATGCTCCATGGTGATTTGTTGCCAAGTTGCATTTAACCAGCATTTTTCAGAGGCTCACAACCAGTTTTCTTAGAGGAGGGTGTTTGACTAAAAATTAAATTCTTTTTCAGAAAGTGGGGATAGTGAGGAATACTTGAGCATGCCTTTCTCCAGTTTCCTGGAAGAAAAGCCTGTACTGGCCTGTGGTCTCTCTCCTTTTGCCCCTGGATTCACACACAGTGTCATTAACCTGTGACTTGTAGGGTGCTGCCTTTCACACTGCTTTCTAGCATTGGTCTTGTCAGCAGAGAGGAAAAGAGAGATGGAAAGGGACAGAGCACTCAAGGAAGGCAGAATCCTTGGAAACAACCAATAATGAACTCAGACAGACAAGTTAGAAGTGAAATACTATAAAATGGTAGTGTCAGATGTTCTCAGAAATGGCCTGCAGTGCAGAACTGGCCAGTCACACAGTGCTGGCTCCCCTCAGCCCCAGCTGTTAAACTGTTATGAAGCTAAAGTTGCATGAAATACTTTCCTAACTTCACTTTTCCATGGATGTAATAATTATCCACACCACAAGGGTGTTTCACAACTGCAGAATGGGAAGAGGAGTGATACACAAGACAGTCTGTATTAAAATGTGATCCATGCTATGGAAAACAAATGAGAATCCTGGATCTGGCCTAACTGTGAAGCAATTTCAAGTGATAATAAGACACCAATGATGAATTTGCTAAATCTGGAGTACATGTGGAACTCATCTGAAGCATAAAGCTGAAAAAGAAATGCACTAATTTTAAAAGGGATGCAACAGGACATTTTGTCCGTAACAACTAGCTGAGGACAGTCTAGCCTGCAATTATACCTTTGTAGACACAAGCTTGGTAAATATTTTATGTATGTTAATATTTATTGTTTACAGAATAGTTCATCAAAACAGCACTCTCCTCCCCAACTTAGAGACACCAAAAGTCACAAGGTACAGTACAGCAAGGGTCCTACCACTAATTCATGGTGTATTAGTCTTTTAGTCACAAGAAAACAAAATCAATATCTGGTTTCAAAAGCATCACAATTATTTTGAATTGCTCATGGATTTCAAATATCAGCATGCTCACAAAAGAGCTAGAACCAATCCTTACTGCAACCATGTTGTCAGTATGTCCATAGCAGGACCAAATAAGTTAATCTTTTGAATCTTTTCTAGCATGACATTTCCAGCATGACATCACAGGATTTCATCCCATTAAATATGTGCTGTCTTTTTTTGAATCAAGATCCAATGTGCCCAGTCTAGGATTGTCCCTCCTAGATTCTGTCTAATCTCTTCTTGAAAGACCTCAGTGACAGCAATTTGGCTACTTCCCAACAAAGTTTGTTCCAAAATCTAAGCCTTCTGGGTATGTCTACAGAGTATCTCAGTTTTCCATCTACTAAGTGGTTTGTACTTATGTTGTTTCTTTGTAGTTCTCAGCAATTCTCATTACTAACGTTCATGGACAGCATTTTGCAATAACCTATCCCATTTTCATATGCTGATTTCTGCTTACTCACTGAACAGGGAACTGAGGTCTCCAAGCTGGATTTCTTTTTTCTGTTTCCAGTGCTAGGAGCTCACAAGTCAGGTGTGGAGATGTTGAGCACTGAAGGACTGGTGGATCTGGGTGTAAGTACCCCTAGCCAATGAGGTGTACAAGCATACAAGTCTGCTTCAGAAGAGAATGAAGTTTGAAAGGAAAACAGGAATAGCTCTATGGCAAGCCATGCTCAGAGAGGCTTTGTAGTTACCTTTTAGAGAAGGAAAACTAGATGCACCCTCCTCAACTATCATCAATAGTGTAACTTAATGCCAGACAGCTGGCTGCCATTCATTTTTCTAACAGGTTTTGATCTTACATAACTCAGGAACATTTGCCCACTTGGCAGAGACCTCATTTCCACTGTACAGCAAAATCTTGAAGTAGGTGAATATTGCCATATAACACTGATAATGACAAAAGTCAAAGCATTTTTTATTCCTTATTTTTTTGCTCCACCTCCAAAGCTTCACTCCTTTTTTTGCCATAGCCTAACCCTGCAATCAAAAACAGTTAAGGTGTACTTTTATGTCAAACACTGGTAATTTATCAGTAAGGGGGGAGAGAGAGACAGAGATTTATCAAGAAGACAATGACTCCAAAGTACTGTGACAATTAAAAAGGAGCAGTCTAAATTTTCAAGGACTTTTTGGGTTACTCCATGGAGAAATCAGGAAGTAGGACGCACATGTCACACTGCAACCTTTCACAACACAACAGCCTAAAGGCAATGAGAAGATTTTCATACTGCTGAGGGTAAGTGGTTTGTGAATCCTACAGTAAAATATTCAGTGTCAGGAAAATTACCTCGATCTTTGCCCTCTGCATGATTCATATTCTTTCAAGTTAACACTGAAAACAAAACATATGAAAATGCAAGTATGATGAGTGTCCAGCTATAAACACAGGACTGTCCGGTCAAAAACAGATGTAATTTTTACGCCTTTCATTTACTTTTGTCTTCCTGCATGCAATGTTACCACTGAGAATTAAATCCCCATCATGCTTCTGGATAGGTTTTCAGGCTAAATTCAGTTTATTGAATAATCAAATGAATGTGCAATGAATGTGGGACTCACCCTAAAACTCTCATGAAAAACTATCTTTTAATCTTCACAGAATCAACTAGATTGGAAAAGACTTTTAAGATTATCAAGTCCAACCTATGACCTAACACCACCTTGTCTTAATTATTTAATTTTCAGGACTGAAAATTTAACCAGAAGAAAGATTTCTATTGATTTCACAAACTACAATGCTTTTCTTTTATCATACCATCTTTAAAGACTTCCTGTGCCTGTAGCACAACCATGTAGGCAAAAATTTCCCAAAAGAGATATTTGCTAAGAACAGACACTGTAAATACCTGGTTGCACATTTATAAAGAACAGCATAGAAGATAAGTGCTGTGTTTCTTCAACATTCTAAGAAAGTCACTCTTTTGGAAACATCAACACTTCCTTCCAAAAAAAGAACAGTCCATACCAAATCGTAACTCCAATCCATATGCTGATAAATTTCCAGAACAAGCTGGTTTGTGTTGATGAGAAAAGGCCAAGGAAAGGTTAAACAATAAGTCTGGCCCTCTCTACACTAAGTCTCTTTTATACTAGTTTGGCATTGTAAAAAAAAAAGCCTTTTCTGAAGTGCAATTTATATTTTCAACCATACAAAGACTTCTACCTTGCCAAAAGAGTACAAAGAAGGCCTGGCAAATGAAAACCAGCCCAGCATTGGTACATGAAGTATTAGCATCTCCTCTCTTCTCACTCAGTCGGCTAAGTTTACAATAATGTGTATTTTCACAATGAGAAGCCCAACATACACCCTTGTCTTTATAGAATTGTCCGTGTTTCTATTATTTAGTTATATATCGAGGTGGGACTCAACATGCCACATGCAAACACCAACTTTTCATCTTCAGTTACTGCAAAGGTGTGTTACAAAACAGGCCTAGGCTTGGTATTACCCCTGAATCTCTGTGATCCATACAATAGAACTGCAGTCCTGGTCTTGAGTGTCATCACTCTAAAATACTTCACAGCATAAAGTCCCTGCAGCTACCAAAAGCAGTCTGTATGCACCAAAGTCCCTTACTACAGTGTGTGAAGATGCTCAGTTCTGTTTAAATTTCACAAGCATTTTCTCATTCTTCCCAGGTCTGCAGGATCTGTTAACTCCTCAGTTCAGAAAATATGGGGTGCCTCGGGTCAGGTCATGTACCCAGCAATATGCACTGTCCTCCCCAGTGGCAGGAGGGTCACTGCTCATAGACCTGGGCTGCTCCATCCAAATCAGGGCTGCTCACAGCACTGCCTTCTGCTCCACAGGCACAGCCACAGTGAGGTGGACAGGCTTTGCACATGTCTGGTAAGTCAACATTATGATGGGAAAAACTCACCCAATGCCAAGTGCTCCAGCATAACCACATAACACTTCATTTGTGTGCTAAAAACTCAACAGGGATTTAAATGAATTAGATCCTTGTGCACAAGAGAAAGTTAACCCTTGCTGAATAAACCTTCTTTATTAGTGTAGCAGAATTAGAAAGAATGTACTACTTAAAAATAGTTTAATGTGAATGCGGAATAAATGACTGACATACCGTGTCTTCAAATACTCCTGTTTCATAATTGTTTCTTCTTTTTTGTTGTTGTTTTGTAAGTGCAATGTTCCACCAGGGTCTTCTTTTTCCTATGTACGACAAAACCAAAGATATCTTCTAAAAACAGATGAAATAAATCAGAACACTCAAAGTCAAGGCTCTCACTCTGGTTTGACTTAAAACAGAAAAAAACCATTACAAAGTACACCAAAAGTTTGCCAAGTCTCTTCAGTGACCCAGAAACTGATTATGATGTACTGAATTTTGCAAGTTACTAAATCTGCCCACATATACAACACCAAAACAAAAAGTTGGGACTCTGTCACCAACAGGATTTTCTGTTCAAAATTAGGCAGATGCAGTAACATATCAACTCCCAAGGAAATCCCTTGCTGGCTAACTGGATGCACCTTCAGTGGAGTATTTCTATCAGCTGTGCTGCAGAGTTATCCATGGCAACTCCTGGCCCTCCAAAAGCCTCATTTGAGACTGGAGGGCTAAAGCCAAATCTTCATCCCAGTGTCTGTGCCTGCCTCCTCTTGCCTGTGCACTCCTGTCAGTGTGTGACAATATGGGGCTGATCCCAGCTCCCTTAGGCAGCAGAGCAGGACAAAGGTAAAACTTGGCATTCAGAAGTATTGTTCCTTTTTTTCATTAGCCCTAGCACCTGACCCAAAGCCTTCTCAAGCTGGCTGCTGTCTGTCCATTTGCTCCCCTGGGCTTTTGACCAGCACAGGTTGCAGTGTGGTATAAAGCTGGGCACAACTATTTTCACACACAAATAGAATGACAGGAGGGCACCAGGGCTGTGCCTATCAAAGCCAAGGGCTCCTAAATATAAGTGACTGAATTATTGTACAGAAGGACAAGGCTGGAAAATTAAATTATATGTGCTACAGAAAATCTGCCTTTGTTTTCCAAGCTGTTATTGCTTTCATACTTGAATGTTTTGTGTTTCCCTCACCAGTAAGCACCACTTGGGAATGGCTGTGTCCTTGGGTGGACACATGATTCACGGTGTTGTTGCTGCAACTTCTATGTGTCTTCCTGGAAAATTTCTGTCTTAATGGTACTTTTTTTCTTAAAGAAATGTACTTTTAAGTCAAACCGGGTTTTCAAATATCTCACCAAGTCAAGTCCAAGTGGATGAAAGGCAGTTTTATTTTCTTGCTACAAATTTTCCAATCACACCTATTTTTGTGTTACCAAGGGAAACCTCCATGATTTACTAACTACAAGCCCTTTAACAAACATGAATTCAAACAAGCACTTGTGGAGAGCAAAAACAAATGCTTCACTCTGAAAGGTATGTTTTCCTTTCAAACACTTCTTTCGTTAGAATTGAAACATAAATTCAACTGATTTTCATTTTTTTTAAACAAAATGTTATTCCCCCCACCTTCCATCCCAGATGTCTAGATGTTGACTCAGTGCAAAGAACTTGGGAGGCTAAGCAAACATGAGCCTAGCTTGACAATCCATTATAACTTGGCTAATGCTCCTCTGTCACCAATAACCAAGGCTCTGCTAACACTTTCATTTCTTTCTCTTTTTTTTTGCTGAGTGCACTGCACTCTGCTCAGCTGAATCACCAGGATTTCTTTTCTGTCAAGAGGGCCCTTTCTTTTAAAGATTCTTAAGGGAAAAATATTTCTTTCTTCAGTGAAGCCCTTGAAGTGGTTTGCTTCTTGCAGGTGAATTAGCAGAAATATTGGTCTGCAGAATAGTTTCAGGCATATCTTTCTCTCTGCTCCTCCCCTTTTCCAATGCAGCACTGTGCAGGGCAGCAGTACCCAGCTGCAGCACTTAACCCTGTATTTTCTGCCCTGCACCAGCACTGTTTAATAGAAAATCCAAATATGAGGCTTAATTCAACAGAAGTCCTCAGTCTGCCCCTTACAAATTTCCTCAATCCTATTAGAAAACCTCCAAACAAAATAATCCCGCTAATTTGGACTTCTTTATCAATTTCTTCATGGGGGCCTGAAATACCACTTTTAAAGGGGTATTGGGGCACAGTGCTAGCTTTTGGGCATAGTTTCTCCAAATACCCAAATTCAGGTGCTCCCAGGGGAAGTCTGGATGCACTGCAGCACAGTGAACCAACAGCCCAGCCGTGGGCACACAAGCCTGTGTGGATCCCAGTCCCCGTGGAGAAAATATAACTGCACCTTGTTCTGTTGGTACAGGTGTCTGCAAAGAGGCCTTGGCATGGCCCCAGGCTGTGCTCTTGCCCTGCTCCTGTGAAGGAAGGAGTAGTGGCTGTGTGAAGAACACCAGCACCTGTCTCGGCAAAGGAGCCCGAGGTCTGACACACGAATCACAAGCGGTGCAGGAGGGATGTGTGTCCTGCCTCTGCCAGGCAATACATCTCTCCTGGACAATCTCCAAAGTGTGGCAGACTTGTGCATCTCTCAGTGAGCTGAACCACGTGCTGGGCTGAGGTAAGCAAAGCTTGGCAAGTATGCATTTCCCTGCAGAGCATCACTGCTGCAGGCAGGGGCACCTCTGGGCTGGAAAAAACATAACAAATGGGGATCTCCAAATTCTCCCAGTTGGGGTCTCTTGGATGAAGCAAAGCAAGACCAAAAAATAATCTCATTTTACCCAGTCTGTGCAGGAATACAAACATTGACGAAGATTTTGCCATCTGAAGTTTAATATAGGAACAAGGCTAATATATTGAAAAGATCCTAAGGCAGTAAAACTTTACTTAAAAAAACAGTGACTTAGGTGCACTGAAAATTACTCCCACCAAAGCCCTCAGACCTGGGGTCCTAAATCACTTAGGTGCTCTCAAAGATTGGAAAATTCAGCATTTAAAAGTGATGTCTAAGGCCTTCATCCAGACAGCAAGCTTTAAAACTGTCATATTTGCAAAGGCTTTGAGGTCTCATTGCTGCCCTCCTCATGGGAAAGACAGCTCCCCCACATGCAATCAGGTTAAGGCAGAAATGTCTCTAAAGCAAAACCACTTAAATGAAACTTTTTCCCATGCCTTTCCTCACTGCCACCAAAAGAAGGCACAGCCCTGTAGGGGACCCTCTGCAACGTTAAGCTGTTTTGAGCAGGGGGTGACAGCCCTGGAGTGGAGTCCATGGGATGGGCGGTCACCTCCTGGAGAGCAGTGCCACTGGCAGGCACAAGGCTGGGGACCATGCCCTATGGGGCTGTCAGCAGGACAGGACAGTGCACTGTGGCCCCACAGCACGCTCCTACCTGCTGGGGTGAGCGTGGGGCAGCCAGCACATCTCCCACCACAGATTAACAGAGAAAACACCTACCTGCTGAGGCAAGGCTAGCACGCCTGCCCCACTTCTAATGCTGCAGAGAAGAGGGGGCCCAGCTTTCGATGGCAGGAGCATCCTAAAGCACTTGCAGAGCCAAAGAGTCAGTGAGCCAGAAGCCGTGGAGGGAGCCAGTGGAGAGTGCAGCATCCAAATCAGCAAATCCCTTAAGCATGTGTTTAAGAGCTTTGCTAAATCAGGACCACAGGCTGTCTTCATAAATGGCCCTCACCAATCCTGGGATACCTGCTAGTATTCCATGAAGGGAAAAGGGGGCAGCTCAAACCCCTGCAAAAGCATACCATGGCAAGCAAAGAGAGCGTGGGGACGTGGGTAGAGTCTGCAGCCCTCTGTGGCAGAGATGATCTGCATCCAGAGGGATGCTCCTTGGAGCAGTTCACTTCTCTGGGCAGTCACACTGAGTTATTGCAATACAACATCTTTCCTCTCTTTTTTCTTTTGCCTTTTTTTTTTTTTTTCTTTAATGTTGTTTATTTCAAGTTCTCATCTCCAGTGGAAAGCCTTATCCTACATATGTTCTACAGATTATTGGACACACCTCCCCCTCCAAGTGTTTTGACAACAATCACTTCGTTTTCTGTGCAGCAAGAAGGATTACAGCCCTGTGGCATCTTTCTGCATTCTTTAAAATCTTCTCTCCTCTCTGGGGAAGAATCTGTTTCTGACGTTAATGTGGTGCTACGTGTTTTTAAAGTGTTCTGATCCTGCCTGCTGTCACCACAACATGGTGATAAATTAGGAGTTTAATTTCAGTTTAATTTTCACATGCAGATTAAGAAAAACAGGGGACAGGTCACGGAAGGACAAGAACAACTCTAATATCTCTGCCTCGCTCATATGCATTTCTGGTGACTGTAAACTGCTTCATCCTAGTGTTGATGAAGAAGAAGTTAGAAACTTGAAGATTTAATAGATTCAATATTATTTTTACTCAGATATTATGGAAGGTGAGAACTTCAGAAAAACTCCTTGGCAACAGAGTTAACACAAATCCTTCTCACTTGCCTTAAGCTTCTCTTCTTCTTCCTTAGTACTGCAAGAAGGCAGTAACGTGCTGCATTTGAAGTATGCCCTTAACCCCTCAACTGAGCTGAAGTGGGTTGGATGAACAATAATTCCAGCAAGATGGATGGAAACAGAGGTGTAGGCTCTCCAGCAAAGGCACCCCCCCAGAAGGAGACGATCTCATCCCTACTGAAGGCATGATGGTCTTCAGCCCAACCAGCCATGGGGAGCTGTTCAGGATGCAGGACACCCAGCCAGGTCATGCTCACCCTTGCCATGTGGACAGCTGGCCTTACCAATTCTTGCAAAGGCACTGAGTCATTGTGGGGACTCTGCACCTCTCAGGGACCCCGTTTCTCAGACCCTTAGAGGGAAGAGACGAGATCAGAAAATGTTATAAAGAAAAAAGTTGGAGCAGAGACCACTCAGATCTTGGCAAGACTGTTTAAATTGATTGAAGTGATAAAAATGTAATGCCCATGTTTTGACTGTAACATATAGAAATTGTGCTAGGCATCAGGAACTTTTCAAGGAGTGCTAATTTATAGATGCTTTTCTAAGGAGGACATGTGAGTATATTACTTTTCCTTTAAAGTGCAGCTGCAACAGCAAACCACACACACTTGTAGATTTTATAACCTTGCTAATTTTCCCTAAGCCTTGGGAGATATTGGTGGTAAGTATAAAGGTATTTTGTTTCAACCTAAGAAGAAAAAGAAAACTGAAAACAAAAGAATTTCTTTTCAGAGTACAGTTAACAGATAAACTGAAGAGATATTGACTCTGTTCCCCACAGAACAGACAGTGATGCCAGGGAGACTGGTACCACTTACTCTGAATTCAGCTAAAGAAATTGGGGGGTTATTTTTATTCCTGTTGATGTTAGTGAGAAAACTGGGCATCCTGAGCATGCAGGAACAGAATGACAACCTAAAAGAAATGCTGTATGAATCAGTAACCCACCTGGCTGTGTGCAGAAAAATTGGAGCTATGAGAAGAGAGACCCTGGGAGCATTGCACTGGATGAGGTACCTGCATGAAGAAGAATCAGATACCAAAGTAAGGAGAAGCATGTAAGTGCTAAGACTGAAAGCCTCATCCCCTGTTAGCATCACCATCCAAAGCACTGGCCGGCCATTTTATTTTATGCCAGCTCCTAAAGTTTGGATTGCTGCTTTTGTCTCATAGCAGAAGCAAACAGTGTTTTTCATGCCATCATGTCAGAATAGCTCAGTAACGGGGTACTGGCCCACACTGAGTTCACATTTCCATTTCAGCAATTATAGGGGAAAGCTTTTGATCTGAGGACATTAAGAAGAGAACTTAGACTGCAGGTTTGCCAGGCTGCCTATGCTGAAGGGGTGGAATCAACTTTCTCTATGACTAAAACATTTTCTGGGGACATAAAATGAAGATCTTCTGTCCAAACTCAGTAACTGTAACCACAGTCCAAATTTGCAAATAAAACACTTCAGTCATGCCTTAATATGAGGGGGACAGGCTGCACAGAAAGTTTATTTGCCTACAACAGCCCAAAAATGGAACTGAAGCACTTCTTCTCTCTCCATTCTACAGACTTTTGTCCTTGCTTGTAGATCTATGGGAAAAATTCATTGTCAAACCCTCAGAGACGTCCACAATGCTTCTCACATTCCAAATCACTGGGACAGCTCACAGAATAAAATATTTGCTGGAAACGGACCAAGGCATATTAAGTATAGAGAGGCAGCTTTAACTCTCACTTTCCACAATTTCACGAGCCTGAGTCAGAGCTGTAATTTTTTTTGAACTATATATGTACTTAACTTATGGCATTTCTTCACCCATCCAACACCTTTTTATTTACTCCCATATGTTATCTCATATTATCTTATTAGTTAGGTTGTTTTAGCTGCACTTTGCATGCAGATGATATTGCCAATTTGCTACCTAGTCATAAAACTGCGTACCCTATTATTGTCATTGGGGTTTTCCAAAATATGCACTAATTCTACCATCTCAAGATATATTACACCAACTGAAGAGTACATTATTAAGCATTTCATTACTGTAATAAAAATGAAAATGTATGAACAGAAAAATTACAGATTTTTTTTTTTGTATTCCATTCTCATTATTCTAATTCTCATTTGCTTCTATATATATCCTGATTAACAAATGCCACATGAGAGGCTTAAAACTAAATGGCCTGGAAATGGGAATAGAAGTTAAATAAGTTCACAATGGCACCCAGAGACCAGTCAAAATAATTTTAAAACTGTTTCCCACCAAGCTATTAAAGTACAAGGCTAGCTAGACTCACTAGCACAAAAGCAATGATATCATCAGCTTGCTAATATAACTTCCATTTCAAGACCACCATCAGTCAAGCAGAAGACTCAGCCTGTTGGGTTCATTCCATAAATAGTTATTAGCCACAGCACCGAGCAGAGTGATGAGAGAATGTTAATGTCCAGCAGTGAGTTCGTGTTGCAACAAAGGAGCAGCAACAGAAATTAAACCTGCTTTGTCCTTAAACTGGGAGATCATCCTCTGGCTCACTGGGAAAACCCAGCTAAGCCTCTGTAGAGTTCTCGAGATTCTCCTGCTTTCCTTTTTGCCTTACTGGTCTGAGGCCAAGATTTTCAGGTGACTTTGGCATAAAAAATCAGCATATTACATTTATATATTCATTTACTAAACTCACAGAAAAGTTTATCCCTTAAACCTTTACATATGAAAACTTTATATTTTGGAGTTAGTCAGCCCTGCCCACAACTCACGGTGGCTACTTCCTTTCTTAGACATCAAACATGAAAGGCTTCCTGAACTATATATTTCCTCCTCCTGAAACTAATTGCTGCTGTAGGACATGTATGATATACTCAAAAAAGACAAACTGGTGAAATGTCATTGGGTGAGATGGCAAGTAATGAATTTTCTCAATTGTTTCACAGAGAACAAGAGCTTCTGGGTGTCTCTGCTGTATTTCCAATCACGATTAACTTATTATATTAAACAGGTGAAATAATAAGCAAAAGTGAACCACCCCAGTTCTTTTGATTCATTATAGGCTGTACAAAAAAAATCACATTTTGCCACAGATCTGTGAAAAGTGACAGTGAGACTAAGTTGTAGTGACTGAACTCACCAAAGATCAAAATAAAAATAAGAAGCAAGTAGCTTGCAGTGTTAGAGTTTAAAGTGTGCGTTTTTTCAAAATAATCTTCAAAGACAGGTCAAATGTTACTGGTCTAAAAAAAAACCCCTGTGTATCCAATCTGGAAACTCACTTCTGCTGAGCAGCAGATAGGACAGGATCTTCAAGCTCACATCAGTCAACTTGAGGAGCTTATTTCAGCTCTCATGGACTTTTCCAAGTATGCACTATGTACTGGAGCATGTATCAGCAAAATCATCCACAGCTCCACACAGCACTCCCACTTCCAAACAAGGAAATGAAAAGGACAAACAGCAAGGCTTATCTTCTCCTTTAACCAGAGATACATACCTTACAATTAGCATGCCTGTGGTTCACAGAGGGGAAAAAGTAACAAAGCACAACAAACATACTTCTTCTCCTAAAAGAGTGCTTCTCCAGCAGCACTGTGATCTCCAGGCCCCAGTAGGTCCACTGCCAGAAGCAGATCAAAATCTCATTCCTGTCACCGAGGCCCAGTTTTGTGAAGCCATGCACGCCAAAGCCTAAGAAATACTGTGCAGAAGTCAGACTGCATCTTTTCTGAGGAAGAGTTACTGGCACACTGTGTACTCACACATAGCAGTAGCACAGAAACCTGTGCATGCCCCCTCTATACAGAAACAAAACCAGCACAGATGTTTGCTACCAGTCCAAACCTGCACCCTTCCATGTACATCAACTTCAGACATGCACAGAAAGTTCAACAGCTGTCCTTGAGTGAGGGAAAACACACAGTTCACAGGTACCCCTTCAAACAGCAAGAAACAGTGCTCTGCAGGGGTTAATGCACTAAGGACTCAGCTGATTCAAAGTCTGTATTTGACTTTCCTACAGAGATCGTGGGATCTTGACTACCCAATTCCTCCCTAATTCCTCAAAACAGAGGCTATGCATGCCAACTATACATAGAAATGTTTAAAGAGTTTAGCATTCCAACTATTTGTGTGTGGAAAGCGAACCTTAAATGCTATTAATTCCATGACTCTGACCACACAAATCCATTAACATTGACTTTCATTAACACATAATGGAATTATATTCAGTGTGAGGGTGTTACAGTCTCACAAGAACCCTAAATTACTGTAACTTCTAAGTCAAGCCAAAAGAGAAGAATGTGTCGGTGATGCCTTCTAAATGATAATTCTTCAACAATTCTTACTAAGACTGATATTTGGCATCACTTGTCAGTTGGTTCAGAGTGTTACATTTCTCAGAATAAAACCTTGACCATAGAAGTCTGGTGAGGTGAAAGTTGTTGGTGTGAAGTAAATTGTATTGCCTGACAGAGAATTTTCTCTATACAGAAACAAAATGGTCAAGGCCAAGGTCTTCTATGGTCAAGGTCTGTATTGCCTGACAGAGAATTATCTATTGCATCTTGCAAGTTTTCAATTACGTACTTAACTCTCTACTCTCTCTTCTCTTATTCAATGAATAAGCAAAAATTAAGATATTGCATAGTATTTTAATGTCAGCTGCCACATTAATTATGATTGCTCTCCCTCACAGACACAAACAATGCATATCTGAATGTTTCTTCAAGACAAGATCAGCTGAAGAAGTAACTCCTTTAGGAAAAAAGTGGATAATGCTCTCTTTCATCTGCTTCTGGAACTCTAGTCACCTTCTAGTTTGCATAGCATGAGAAAATACATCCGAGAAAGCTTGCTGCAATATAAGAAATGAACTCCGGGAGTCTTGGAATTGTTTAAAAGTGAAATAAAAATGTAGATATCAATTCCTCAAAGCCACAGGTTTCTGCTTAGGGCCGGTCAAAATCCCACTGAAATTAATATGAATTTAGTGATTTGCTTTAATATCTGTCTTTCATAACCATTGTTCATGTAGTATGAGCACAGCCACATTTTGAATTCAGTGGGATATACACCATTTCTCTTACCAGTTCCAGGAAAGGATAAGAGATATTACATGATGAATATGATGCCCTTCGCTGTGATTTTATTGTCCCTCCATTTCCGCTGCCCTGTGGAATGCGCAGAGAAGCTGGTTCCTGTGATGAGGAGAACAATCCAAAATGAGTAGGGAAAAGAAGGTAAACAACTGGTATTAAATTCAGTGTGTATTCACAGGGCTGTGGTTTCTATCTGGTGCAGCAGACACCCTGTCATCGCTCTGCTCTTACAGCAATCCAAACAGAGGACATCACCACTGATGTAACTGGGTATATGTCACATAATTGCTCTGGCACAGCACAGTCTATAGATTAAGTACATGACTCTGAATGTGTTAGTGGGTTATTAACAAAAAAGACATTAATCACTGTGACAGACACAAACCAGCACTATTCTCACCCTCTAAACTGAGACATCAAATAGACCCATTGCTAATTAGGATGATGACAGCGAGAAATTAAATTTTACAGAAGCTGTTTATTCCTCACTTCTAAAAATTTTTCCTCACCGTCCTACCCTATTCCTTCTCACAAATCTGGTAGTAAAACATTAGGCAGCCTTTTCTGTGATTCTGCTGAACAGTTTCTTTTTAACAGACACAAAATAATGATGACAAACGAGAGAGAAGAAAGTGGTTATTAAGCCATTAGAAGCTGAATGCACACTGTTTGAGCACATCCAGCATTTATCTAGCTTTAACTTGCTTCCCTAAGCCAGGAAGAGAAAACGATACAGAGCAGAAAATGTAAATCATCAATGATGTAATAGTGACCTGTGTGACACCTTGGAAGGGCTTAAGCATACCTTCAGATTTTCTTAACAAAAATCCCATTGTCCTCTCCTGACACACAAATGCCTGCTTGCTTTCTTCAGGGCTTTGCAGTGCACTGTCTGTTAACCCTCTCTGTTAGGTAACACTGCATAGGCACCCATGTCTCTGTCTGAAAGGTTACAGCAATATCTACCTGCACGTGGCTGTGCGGCCAGCAGGAGGATGGGACTCTGTTTTCTTAAACAGCTTGTAAGAAATACTCAGCCGTACCACCACTGAATTCTTCCTAGTGTTTGTAGAGTGAAAAATGTAAAAAAGGCATAAGGCAAGCACGCTGTGCTTCCAGAGTGATTTTTCATCAGAACTGGACAAACTCTTGTGCAAAGGCACCTAGAGGATTAAATTACTCTGGATGATTTCTCTTTGGCTTGCCAAAAGAGGATTGAACACGAGCAACCTGACACATACGTACCTGGAAGGAGCAGACACAGAGACAGAGCAGGATGGAAGAGCTTTCTGGGAGATCTGCAAATCTGAAAAGAGCGGACATGACCGAAGCTGGCCTCAAAAACAGATGGTACCAAGAAACTACAAGTGAATCCAGAGAAACAGCTGAGGTGAACCTCTTTCCAGAGATAACCTTTTGCTTGTCTCATTGAGTAGATTAATGAGCTGAGAGGCAGCAAGTATTATTAAAAAATAAAAATCTTGATGGGGGAAATCTGGAATGTTAATTTTTTTGCTGTTTTCTGCAGTTTGAGGTTTGTGTGTTTGTCAAGTCGTGCTTTGAAACAATCTTTTACCAAAAGTAGTTATGGTTGGGGGGTTTTAGACAAAATATTTTGATAATGTGCTTTGAATATGTTCCAATTACCATTTCAAAACAAATTATCACTGACATTTTCAGGAGGTGAAATGTTGGAAAAGCCCAGCTTTTCCCACAAGTCTTGTTTTGCTCTGGAAGAAACCCATGCTGGAATGAAAACATATTTCTTATCAAACTTCAGAAAGCTCATCTGATAATTTGGTGAGTTCACTATTATTGGAGATGGCAATTCATTCATTAAAAAAAACAAAAACCCACTCAAACAGAAAGGGTATCCCACAGGGAAAATACTGCCTGAGTGTCAGAGGTAATTTGCAGCAGTGACTTTCTAACCTTGGTTAAATGTTTACAGGAGGAAGTCTGAGCAGAAGAGTGACCTCTTCAGTCTTTTTGACCAAACATAGCACCTGTTTAGAAAAAAATAGCTTGTTAGCATACATGGTGTATTTTTTTTCTGAAGATCAGTATCTTTTCTTCATTTTTCTCATGTTGAAATTGGCTTTTTCAACTTGCCTATCTTTTGCAACTTGGTTTTACTTTCTTTCCATGACTGTGTAAAAAAAAGAGTTTCAACATAGTTGAAACTATAACAAGTCAATGCTGAATTAACTGCAGACTGACAAAAAAGACATAACAGAACAAAAAGAATTTCTGCCTTCAGCTAACTTGATCTATAATTACAACTGTATAGTTGTAATTATAGAGAAAGATAGAGATAGAAAATAGAGAAAGAAACACTACAATGGAAGTGTTCAAATAGTCAAAACAATAATGCACAAATTTCTGCATGAAGACATCAAAACCCTTCACAGGTAATCTTGGACTCAAGCTACAAGTACAGGGAAGGTAAGTTAAAATATCCTCCACCAAGACATTAATAACAAGGTACATTCAGTTTTAAAAGACCCACAAGAAGAAAAATACAAGAAAACTCTTAATGCTTCTCATAGCAATGAAATAGCTACTTAAACGGAAAAATGAAAACTTAAAAAACAAATGGAGTGTAACTTTGATTAAGGATTTGTTTTTCAAAGGCATTCATCTATTTTATATGACTGATGAACTTCAGTCCCTGTAGTGCAGCATGTTCAGATTCCAGCTTAGATTTTAGGGAGTACATGAAGTTTTGATTGGAAACTGGATACAAGGAGAATCCTTCAAACAATAACCAAATGAAGACATTGACATGAAGAATTTGGTTGTGGTTTCACAGGCAGCCCAGACAGTCTAGAAGCTCGATGACCAAGCCAGGGCTGCTGCTTTTCTCCCCACCAAATTTTCCTGCTGCTGCCCCAGCCTCAGCCTTGCTCCCATTCCAGGCTTCCCCACTGCTCCTTCCCTCCATTGCCCCTTCCTTCCATTGCCATGACTCACCAGAAGGCAGAAACCAACACAAGAGTTCTAATTTCCTTTTTATTTTTTTACCTTTTCCTACTCTGGGGCCACTTTAGCTCAGTGAGCTAAATCAGCCGACCGAGTGACACTGCAAGTGCCAGAGGCAGCACAAGGAGAGCACTGGGAGCACATGGCATGGAGGAGCTGCTGAGGAAGGTGCTCCTGCTCCCCAGGTTGACACTGAGCTCCACCCACAGGAGCTAACAGCGAGGGTCCCACTGACTCCAACAGGTTCTTGATTGGTCCCACATTTGGTGGGACTCATATGTGAAGCCCACATTCACTCCACGTGTGCCAGTGCACACTTTTGTAGATGGCACACTGGATTTGATGGTACTGGATGCCTCCATCAGGGATCAGTGGAGCTCATACCAAATTTGTCCTAAGGAAGAACCTGTGGAAAGTCACAATGCTCTTACCCCCCTCTTGCCTACAATGTCATCTACCTAGAAGACTGATCCTATGAGTCTTTTGGCTCGTTCCCTGGCTGCCCACACAGCCAGGTAAGGACTCTAAAATGCAGTAGAAGTTTGGCCTCTTGACTTTAGGCCAGAGCAGCCTCTCTGAAACAGAGATCACCCTTCATTTCATGGAGAATTTCAAGCTGCAAGAAGTTAACTACAGACGAGGTAAGAATGAGCAGTGGTGGCAGCAGTCAAACCCTGAGCTGCACTCAGGATTTATAAACAGGTCCTGCTCTCAATTGATGCTCACACCTTCACCATGCAGAAGTTTGCCCAAGGGAAGAAAGAGACTGGGTAATACAATGCTGCACACTGCAGCACTTTATTAATTTTTTTCACAGTGAACTGAGGACCTCATTAGTTATGTTAATTTAGAACTAAAAGCACATTTGTCACAACAGCTATTTCTTCCCTGAACATTTTACATCAAATTCACAAGTTTGATATTGCAGTATGCCAAAAAAAAAGTGAGAAATGCTTTCCCTGCTCCTGACAAACCTTTTTCTAATTAGGTTGGCCATTTTTCTGCCTAGATGCTGAACTGGAAAGATTTTTTTTTTTTTGTTAGAATGAAAGATACCAGAAGTACCCATTCTTCTGGGTTTCAAAGTGCTTATTAACACATCTGTTCTAACCACTGATAAGACGTCCATGTGTTCTAACCACTGATAAGACGTCCCATAGTTATTCATAAAGCTGAGGATACCAAACAATACACAAATGTGCCCATTGGTTTAAATAATTAAGAGGCTGGTGAAGGGGAAACTGCTGAAACAGTGATGTGTATCGGTTACATTAGTCATTACATTGTATAAACCTCAAAGTCAAGGCCTCTTTCCCTTATTTTGCTTTGTGCAGTATTTGTACCACCAAGACAGCAACCATCAAACCCAGCTTCCATTCCTGCTTGTTCTTTCAAAGATTTATTGAGGATTTTCTGTTTCTAAGAAAAAGCCACCTGTGGCAGCCCTTTTGCCCAAGGCTTCACAGCTCCCTGCATTCAGAGGGGGCAAAGATATGATGACAAACACATAGCACATGCCCAGCCCAAAGCTTCTATGCAACCTTGTCTGCTAATCACAGTCATCAACTCTAATAACAAATTTGTCCAAAGACTTCCAGTAAAGTGCTGGTGTTATTACAGGAAGAGGACACACTGTTGTTGATCACACAACACCTGACAATTATTAACATAAACTGCACATAGGTGCCCCCACAAGCCTCTCTTTGCATATGACTATGAAAAGTCTAGAGGGGATGAAGTGCCTAAGGTACAGAAAGAGCCTGGCTGAGCCAAGAAGAGAGTCCACACGCTAGCTGCCATTTGATTGCTCAACATCCCAACCCTCTTTTCTAAAATCCCACTGGCCACTGTTAGATATCTGAGTAAATCTCGGGTTAAAGCAGCAGGCATGGCTCCAACACCTGATACAAATTGACAGCTGAATAGATAAAAGAACCCAACAAAATAAAAAATTTTGCTTGCAAACTTTAAAAAGTGAGTTAAAGGTTCTTTGAGAAAGAGAAAGGAGGCACAAACACCCTCCATGACGACTGTGGTCAGGGAAAAGAAAGAAGCCTGGAGACAAGTCTCTCTGTTCTGCCTAGGTGTCCTAACAAATGGCTGGCTTAACACAAAGTGTAAAAGCCTTTCTTTGTGCATGGACTGCAGCCCAGAACTGTCTCCCCACGTGTACGCATATTTGCCCAGCCGAATGCCCTAGGCACTCAGTATTGAGTCACACACCTAACTCCATCCACCTGCAATGGGATTTACTTTATGTGGCATGACACAGCTTCAGAAGAAGGGTGCTGCAAGTCATGCTTACCATGCCGTGCCCCAGCACACCCTTTCCCCTGTGGCTGCAGCTTAGCTCAGTTTTGAGGCACACTGGTTTCCTTTCTGAAAGCAAAATGCTCCTGTGAACACACAGTATGATGGGCATGTTTAAAAACAGCTCTTGACTGACAGTCCCAGAGAAAAACAACATGTCTGGATATTGTTTGGGACAAGGCATGAGAGATGCTAAACTGTTCCCACAGCAGTGCATGGCAGAAGAGCTTCATGGCCTGAGCTGCAGTCCAGCTCTAAGAGCCACGGATGTGCAGAAACCTGAGCAGGCATCTCGAGTCCCCGACTCTGGCCTCAAACAATGACATTATGTTCTGGACCTTTAAAAGCAGTGTTTTGGAACATAAATATACAGATAGGGGTTTTTTTATCAAGATATAAATTTTTCTTAGAATGGTTACTTTGTTCTTTTATTATCTGTACATGAACTATGCAGGGCATTTGTTTAGGATCTGTAAAAATCTGTTTCCCATAAGCAGCTTGGCATTCTGTCTTTACTAACTACAACATCCATTGAGAATGAAAACATTGTACTATCAAACTTTGAGAGAAAACACTGTACTATCAAAAAGAATCATTATTACTTTATCACACTGGGTGATTACAACTGAGATAATTAAAGGCTAATTCGAGAGGAACTGAAGGGGAAGTATAAGCAGAGCTAGAAGTTAATCAGAATGTGCCCGTATTTAAATCAGGAGTGCACAGAGTTTGATTTCTAGCAGATTTTTGCAACTCAAACAGGCATAAGAAGGAAAAACAACATAGAAAAATAAGGGGGAGAGAGGAATGGTGAATGTAGGCTGGAGAAGAGCATGTTTGACCTGCTGGGCAGGACAGACCTTCTGCAGGCATGAGCCTCCTGGCTCAGACAGTATGCTCCCTCTCCCTCCAAAAACCAAGCGTGAGTTCAGCCCCAGGACAAGGGGACCCTGAGCAACTCCACACAGAGTGTGTTGAAACAGGCTTTGCCCACCAGTGCTTCAAGGTGGGAGCAAGTGGCAGAGGTCTCTAGGAGGAGCAGGAGGAGAGACCCTGCCCTTGGCTGTGAGGACGAGTTGGAGTGAAGCAGTAGGGCAGGCAGATCACAATCTTGCTAGCGGGAAAGTTTTTTAAAAAATAATAATTTTAAAAATTATTTTTTAAAATTTAAAAAATACAAGAAAAAAAAGACAAATACAGCTCTGACCTTGATATTAGGGGAAAATGACAACTCTAGGGCAGAGATGGGGTCATCCAAATGAGAACAATGGCTGGTAGAGGGCAGGTTAGATACCCAAGCTCTTTCAGGAGCACATCACTCCGTGGGAGTGGGAGCAAACTTTTCCAAGCTCCCTCACCAAGTATGTCTGGAGAGCATGCTGCCTTGTCTAGATTCTGAAGCAAACCCTCACCACCACCTCTCCAAGAAGAAAGAGGAACACATCAGCCCATGCCATATGAGTCAAGCTGTGCTGCTTCCAGCATCCTTGGCAGCTCAAGCATGTCCTCATAGCTCTGGACTAAGGCACACAGATGTGTGTGCACCTCTTGGCACAATCCACCACAAATAACCCGCTATGGCAGCTCCTGTGCCACCACTCATAATTGTCTGAGCTATCACGAGACACATAGGGACTAACTCCTGGAATTCTTTCTTGCTGTTGAACAGACCCCTTAGAAACTCTTATGGCTGACCTCTGCAGAGGAGTTCCCCTGCTTCTGCAGGGACTCTCTGAAGCTGTGGAGGAGAGGAGGGCTCTGAAGGCATGGACGGCACAGCAGAAAGCACCACAAGTTGAGCTGGGTTTCACAGGGAATGGGGGATGCAGGACCATTTCTTCTGCCTCACTGTGCTTTAGGAAATGCTTGGTAGTATAATTTTTTCCACCACAGCCCTCTCAGAAAATCTTAATGGCTTGTTTGCTTTGCCAGAATACCATAAAACAGGTCAGCGTGTGAAATAAGCCATCACCAATAAAAACACGCTTATGAGAGGATAATGGAAATTTATGGTAGGGCTTTGGCTTTTATGGCAGTGCAGCTAAGAGAAGAATTAAAATGGAAAAAACAGTGCTTGGTACTCCTGACAAGTGATTAAGGCACTTCTTACTCCTGTCACTTCCTCAGATAGTATTTCAAAAAGGGTTTAGTCTAGAGGAATTGGTGCCTCAGTTAAGGGAGGGTGAACCTTGCCTGCTCCCCATCATCCATACTCTGCCCCAGGAACAGCACTCCCATCTTGTATTGGCATCTTGTATACCATCAGGTATTCTCCCAATTAATGAGCAAAGCTAATTGAAAGACAGAACATCCTTGTTTCCATTGCAAGGAGATTCAGAAACAGACTTGAACAGGGAGGGAATCAGGGACTCATTACTTATAGACCCAAGCCCCAGTAGTCTCCTTTCTCCAGTAAAAAAAGCCTTCCCATGCATATCTGCTGTGACAGACCTGTGACATGGGATTTTGCCAACTGCTTGACATTGCCTAAAAGACAAAAAGAGCAAGGGCATGAACTGACACACGAGCCCTAGACCCACTAATGTCTGGCAAGTACCCCATCTCCATTTTCCTGCTTCCTGTTTAATAGCCCCTTTAGGGAATTTTATTGCTGATCTATGCTAGAAAATTACTCCTGTAATTGAAACATCAGTGTAATATTGTTTCCCCAGTATAACTTTTTCTTTGCAAATTTCTGGATGCAATTATCCCTTGTGACTAATAAAAACAATGGCTTAATCACAAATATATGGTTAGAAATGTAATTTTATGATTAAAAATAAAATGCCTGTTGTCTCAGCATTTCACATCAAATTGACTATCCTTCCTGGGAGCATCCAAAAGAATTTGAGGAGCAGAAACAGGGTAGGAATGACAGGAGCTAATTATCCTTTCCTCAAGAATTTTGCTGAATAAGCATTTCAGATCTGTCCTTCATAACAGTCCTCAGATGCTTCTAAGAGCTTTAGAATCATATGAAGGCACCTTCAAACCCACCAGAAATTTAGGACATGAGCCTCTGCCTGATACAGGTCTAGTGGCACCTCAGCCCCACTGCCATCCCTGTTCTTATCCCCTCTCCACATGAGCAGGAGCTGGGCTACAGAATGGCCAAGGGGGCTGCTTGGCATTTGTCCCCTGGTTTCCAGTGGGGAAAGGTAGTTCACAGAACAACTGCTCTATAAAGGTTTGATTGGGCCATTTTCATTTTGCAATTTTTTTAATGAAATCCACTTGATTTTATATATCTCTCTGTGCATATACCAAGAATTTTACATACACAGAAATGTAAAGGCAATGAGGAAGAGGAGAGTGAACACTGAGTTTTGAATCCCTATAAAAACCCCATATTGCTCATTTTTAAACCCTTGTATAATACTAAAATGAATAAAACTGCTTTACAGTCACACTAGCTGAGAAATAAAGAGCTGCTTGCAAAACATGATGAGGCTCAATACTTTTCAAACCTCTACACAAGTTCACAAAAAACAACCATAACGTACTAAGAATTTCTTTTCAAATTAATGTTAAGCAACTAGAACTCAATCTCAGGAAGTGGCCTAAAAATTGAAAGGTCTGGTTAGCTGTTAGCACCAAGCATCAGAGTCCTGAGCTCATAAAGTGAACAAATCCTGCCACTGCCATCTCCATGAAAGAGGATTCAATACGCATAACATGATATTGTCCACATTCACTGAAATGGAAGAGAATTCCCACATTACATCACCAAAATGTTAACTTTTATTAATTTAGAGAGTTTAAATATAATTCACTAGATACATTTTAAAAAATTAAAAACCCGCTACACCTCTAAATAAAAAGAGCTGTTTTGAATCCTCTGTGAGATCACCAGGACCCACACATCTGAAGTGATGTTCTTTCCTTGCAACACACCAAGGCAGAACTAGACTACATGGGAACCACCAGAACACTTGGATCCCAGTACTCATGTCCACTCAAAAATGGCTCCTGTGTCTGCAAGAGGGTAAAGCTCTTTCCTGGTGCTGAGCACCACAGAGGAGCCCAGACACACCCTGAAACTTCACAGCAGATGCTTTCCTTTAAAGTACCATGCAGCACATTCACTTTGGGTTATGAATTATTTACTACCAATGCCGCTTAATTGTACTAAAGTTGAAATCAACATACTACAAGTATTGAAGCAATTTTGGTCTTTCATTAGTCTTCAGACAACATCAGTGCAAGCATTGGCACCAGCTTCAGTATAAGCAGAATGCACATTTCTATATGTACTCTAAATTAAATATGTATGAAAGCCTGAGAACCACAATGACAATTACTGCACCTTGGAACGAGACTTGGAATATTTCGTCTGGCAGAGTTCAAAAGACTTTTCAGCTGGGAGCAGCTGTAGCTTGGTTAGCGCAAGAATGGATTGATTGCAATTCATAACTTGGAATATGGATTAATGCAATATTCATGGAAAACTGCGTGTGCAGAGCTCCATATGGCCAGTGAAGCTCTGAAAGCATTTTACTTCAGGGAAAAATCATGTCACCAGACTGCATTTGCCTTTACTGTATCCAAGTTAGGAAGGAAGGAAGCTATTTTCCTTGCTTAGCTGGTATGCAGATTGTAGAGTCTAAAACTCCCTTTGCCTCTACCCAAGGAAGCTGGAAGAAACCTCTGTTCCTAAACTAGAAGGCTGGGGTTTGACTGCCTCCTTATTTGTGCCCTGCAGGCCACAAGATGCATAAGCTCTATCTAGAACATCCTAAAAAATCCTCTAAGGTGACCCTCAAGACCAGACTCTGTCAAAACAGACAACAATCAGGATCTACTCACAGTCCAGGTGGACTCCTGACAGTAAAAAGGCCACCACAGACCAAGCACACCTGTCTGCTTTGTACAGTATGAATAAACACTTTGGCTACTGAATAAGACATCAGACAAGCTCAGACTCAGGCATATGAGATGAATGCAGAGAACAGGCAGACTGCTGTACTCACCATTTTCTATCAAAGACTGAAGAGAGCATTACAACATCCTTATGCTGTGTACCAGGGAAAAGTCAGCCAAACTCCCACAACTGCTTGTTTGGCATCTGCTTTCTTGTTCTAGTGCTACTGAAGATCATAAAGTCAAGACTGAACAGCATATCTGGTAGGTCTCAGCTGAGGACAAAAAAAGATGTGATGTCAAATTACTCTGCTAGCTGGGTCCCCATTCTTCACATGGCTTTGTCTCAAATCACTTCAGGAAAATATTTTTTAAAAAGTAGGAATTGTCTTAGATCACAGAATGGTTGCTGTTGGAAGAGACCTCTGGAGGTCACCTTGTCCAACCCCACTGCTCAAATAGGGTCACCTAGAGCTGATTGCCCATGGCCATGTCCAGTATGTTTTGAATATCTCCAAGGATAGAGACATCACAGCCTCTTTGAGCAAACTCTGCCAGTGCTCATTCGTTCTCACAACAGAAGAGTTCCTTTTTTTGCTCACACAACACCTCCTGTGTTTCAGTTTGTGACCACTGTCTCTAGTCCTGTCACTCAGCACCACTGGAAAAAGCTTGTCTCTGTGTTCTACAGACTTTCCCTTCAAGTATCGATCTCTTCTTCAGGCTGAAGAGTGGCAGCTCTTTCAGCCATTTCTCACAGGAGGAGAGTTCCAGTTCTTTCATCATCTTCATAATCCTCTGTTCAGTGTGTCCATATCTCTGTTGTACGAGGGAGCCCAGAGCTGGACACAGCACTCATGATGAGGCCTGAGCAGTGTTGAGTAGAGAAGGATCACCCCTTTGACCCACTGGCAATACCTCTCCTAATGCAGCCTGGGGCACACTTCGTTGTCTTTGCCACAAGCACACATTGACAATTCCCCAGGCCTTTGCCCACAACATGGACCAGTTCCCAGGGGGTTTCTTCCCCAGGGGCAGGTATTTGCACTTCTCCTGGCTTAACTTCGTGAGGCTCCTGGATAAAAGATTCTGTGCAAAGACACTGCTGTTGGAAGGAGTAACCTTGTAGATTTGGGTCACTCTGGTTGGCTTCATGCACAGGAATTGTTCTTCCAGTAGGCTGAAATACTGCAGCTGCACTAATACATGAGGCATGCATTTTACATTTGAAATAAATAATATTCTACTGAAAAGGAATATACTTCAGCAGGATGACCTTGCAAAAAAAGTCAGAGGGGAATTCCTTAAACTTGTATTGAGCCAGGATGCTGAAGTACGATGCAGGTTATCCCCCTCACCCTGTAGAGACCACAATTAGAAATGTCTTTGGGAGGCAAGGCTTGAGCAGACAGACCACCTCCTGCTGCTCAGCCCTTCCGAGAGACATTGACCTGCAAAGTCTTGTGATAAGAGGAAAAGCAGGGAGACACCCAGTGCACTTTCCAGGCATGTATTTGTGGAGAGATAGGTTAGAAAACCACAGCCTATTTGAAAATGTGGCCTAGTTCCCATATATTCATTTCTCTGAGAAGCGTTGTGCTACAAGCACTCCCAAAGACTTACAGACATTATACTTGCCAGTGGGCAAGATTTGACTTCCATTTGCACTGGTGAGACTCGTTTTTTCCCTAGACTGGATTCACAGGATGCATAGTGCACTTTCACATCTTTCCCTGGTGTAATTTAATCCCTTCCCACTTTTCTGTACTATCTGATGAAGTAGTAGCACACTAGGAGCACCCACTGGTTCAGCAGGGACTGTGATCTAACTTACAAATTTCCAGCAAAACCACAGTGCAGCTCAGGGAAACAGGGGTGTGCTTAAAGCAACTTGTGCAACTCACTAGAAATTCCACCAGCTATTACAAGGAGGAAGGTGCAGTTACTGCATGCTGTTATCTAACTTCTGAGAATTTGGAAGAGCATTGCCAATAGTGAAACAAAACCAGTGGGAAAAGTCCCCCCATTGTGCCTTCAGAGGGTCAGCAATCCAGTTCTAGGTGTTCAGTGCTGAAGGCTGACGCTTTCTTGAAGTTCTTTTCCAGAGTCTAAAAGCATTTTGGGGGAAAATAAATCTCAAATTCCAGGACTCCTGCTTCATGTCAGTGTTTACAAGCTGTAGATTTGCAGCCTTCTCAGAATAGCAAACCTTCAGCCTTTCACATGATGCTCCTGAAAACACACTTCTTGATGAGTTGTTTTTCAGCAACATCCCTGGCTGGTAGGGGCTGTGCAACATTACTTTATTATGCTCTTCAAGCTGATTGTTTTCCCTGCCCCATGGCCTCCAAGGCATACTGCAATGATCTAGGATCTGGCAGATTGGATTTGGGGAGGCAAAATGATCAGAATTGCCGCTAAATTGTGTTTCAGTTTGTGTGCCTTTTCATTCAATGTGTGGCATTGTTTCAAAGCATTTTTTAAAACTAGAGTCTCTCCAGAGTCCATGGATTAACAAAACGTTGTGTCTTATCTTCTCAGAACAAGTCTACAATTACAAGGACTGCCTCCTGTGATTATATTTCACAAATAAATAATCTTTCTAGAAGGCAAAGTCAAAGCTTTCCTCCCCACCACCACTTTTTAAACAATATATTAGAGACTCTGTTTGTTGTCTTCTTACAGTGATTTTCCCTGCACTCAGGTAATTCTTCCTCATGAAGATCTTGTGATCTTCTGCACACCACACCTTCTGATGAATTCCCTTTCCTAACAGCTTGAGAGCTCTTCAGGTGGGCCAGGGCCATGTGAGGTTGTGGCAGAAGACCCAGAGGTGGTAGAAAAAGAGCTAGAGAATGCTCACAGAGTGAGAGCATCCATCTGATCTCTACCTGCAGCTAAGAAACAAGAGAAACCTTCCCTCACATACCTTAACCTCTACTTCATTGTCAGTGGTGCATGAAGAGCCTGCCTCTGTGGTGCTTATATCTGATTCAGAAAGCAAAAGGTCACTGAAAAGCACTACTATCACCCTCACACAAGACACAGATCAATACAGCCTGAAGCACACATACTCTCTCTCCCTCTTTCTCTACCACCCAGAAATTCAGCCAAATGAAAAGCAAAGCCTTCCCTCCAGGAAAACCAAACAAAAGCCATGTGTCTTGAACCCTCTTTGTGTCCAGACAGGCACAGGGAGTTTGCCAGAGCAAACAAGTTCCAGAGTCAAAGGATTTCCGCTGAGAGCTCTCTGCAACCAGTCCTCCTCAGACCGGCCCCGCACTTCCCAGCCAGCTCTTGCTGCTCAAACCGCGGCAAAGAGGCCTCCCATTACAATGACACATTTGACAGCTTTGCCAAGAGCACTTGGGGAGGTGCCAAAGAAAGAAGCAGTGCGCTTTCCTGAAAAAAGCAGACACTCTGGGGAGGAATACTTGAAATACTCCTTCTAGTAAACCTGAATGGTTGAGTGCCCGTGCAGAGAAGCACTTGGGCTGCTGTCCCAAGGGAGAGCAGAGAACAGGCTCCACCAGGTTTCTCCCACTCCAGAGCATGCCCCCCCACTCTCCTCCCCATTCCCAGTGTCATTCAAAGCATCTCCATCTCCTTTTATGCTTGGGCTCACTCTGAAGGCATCCTTGGCTGCTGAATTTCAGCCTGATACCCTGCATTTGCCTTGCCCCAATCAGCCGTGCTTCAGAGCCCTGCTGCTCAGCACTGGGCTTTCACTAGGCCTCCTCATTACCCAAATGCAAGTCCTAAGCCTGGCTGCAGCTGCTCCCGTAGTGAAAAGTTCCACGGAGAACTGTGGAAGAAGTTCCACAGAGAAGTTCCACCAAGATCTCACTGTCCACACGAATCCATCATGAGCAAAATGGAGATGTACTTAAGAGGATACACAGAATTTGGGCAGTGTCTTCAGGGAGATTTACGCTGTGATGAATGACACAAAGATAGCCATTTGACTCCAAAGCAAATATCGCCCTGAATCACCAGCCTTGAGTAAGGGGACAAGGATTCAGAATGTTTATACTTTATGTCTCAAGACAGAGACAGAAGCCATAGACTTGTTCAGGCTTTCCTGCCAGGGAAAACCTGAGGAGGAGAGATTGCCACTGCAAGCACTAGAGCATTTCTTCCCACTGCCCACAGTGAAAGGATGCTTCACAGAGTCAGAGCTTTAAGAGACTCACGGAGCGCAGCAGAACACCCACACACGTGCACATGGGTGTGCGGAACGAGTGTACGAAATGTGTGCATCTTAAGGTCTCCAGTATATTTATCTGAGGCAGCATTCAACTTCTAAACTTGTATCTTGCAGAAAGGTTTTAATAGCATGACATAATCTGAGTCATGTACCAACTCTGTTTTTAAGACCGTTGACTTCTGTCTGGTTTATACAATTCCCTCTGATTTTACACAAAGGCAAGCATAATGGAAGACTCTTCTTCCATTGCTTTTATGTGCCATAGCCTTTCTTTCTGTTTCTTCTTTAAAACACGTCGGGTTTTTTATTTAATGCAGGATTGCACATCCAGTGCTTTGCAGATGGAATGCATAATTGAACCTTATACTCCACTCTTGAGAGACACACCATAAAATTAATATTTGAACCATATCCTTGCTGATCCAGGGCAGAGAGAAATAGCACAAATAAAATATTCTAAAGCAATTTGTGGCCTATCTGCAGAATATTTTCCAGACATTAGCATAGCAAGAGAAATACTTAACATTAATAAAAGGTGAGGTTTCATTCACAGGCATTATACTGTGCTGGGTTGCTTTGGGCAATTTTTGCAATTAAGAAGTTGGAGTGGGGTGATGAGGAGAAAACTAGGAGTGAGAAAAGACAAGATTTTAAGCAATAGTCCCTGTTCCCTCTCTCACCTCCCAACACACACACACACACACACACACAATTGTGCAGTGGGGAAACACAGAGCAAGAGACTGTTAGAGATGAAACCACATTGCAAATGGAATCACAGTGGGGTCAGTGTTTCACAGCATGGAGGTCCTGGCTTCACGAAAGGCATTTGAAATGCCTAGGACAAAAGATTACAGGTAATGTTTGATGCAGTACTACTGTAAAGCCAAGGGAAAACAAAAAAAAAGAAAAAAAAAAGTTATAAACTCTATTCGAGAGAGAAACAAAGCCAGGGCAAGCAGAAAGGGGATGGCCATTACTAATCAACTACTTCTGTCATTACCACAGCCATGAAACAAAGATATGAACTTGGAGTAAAAGTGCCTCATATGGGGGTGTTTTGCCCTGGGAAACTGGTGTGAACAAAGAGATGTCAAGTCATTAAAATCTGCGCTGATGCCAGACAGTCTCAGATTTCAGAGTTAGGATCCGGGGTTTCTAATTATGTTCAAAACTGTTTCTAGACACAGGAAAAATTAGTTTTAACTTTATCATAAGAGCACTGATTCCTGATCTTGATACCTACTGGCATCCAAACCCACCTGAGTTCTTTATAAGCTGTGTTTTTGTGCATTACTGGGACTCCATTTTTCATTTGTACCAGATGGTAAGGTTTTCCTTAGTTAAGATGTTGAATTCTGGTAACGGTGGCTGCAGAAACACACCTTTAAAAGCATACACTATGCAAATAGCATTGCTTTGCAGTTGTAAACAGCTTAAAATTATGGCTGAAATGGAAATTCACTTTTTTTAACTGGGCGGACATCTTTGCATTGCACAAATGGACAAGGAACAAAGAGAAAATGTAAAATTTCATCTTCAGAAATAGCTGAAGATGCATAGGTGCATAACCATGACCCGCAATCACCAGAGTAATTAATTGTAGAAAAGATTGAGGCAACAGGTACACCTACAGTACCACATCTGCAGCTCAGATGTTTATTAGTCACAACTTGACATTAAAAGACCTTCTAATTGGCAAGGATTTATTCCCTCTGATCTCAGGAAGTTTATAATTGCAAGGGCCATAGACACAACACAAATAACGTCTAAGTCTTCCACCCTTCCTAATGTGTTACAGAAAGCATGCACTTTGGTGCAGAGAGCAGGGGGGCAGTGAATAAAAAGCAGGTGAGCTTCCCCTCTCTGGTCTACCAGAGAGGAACCCCCCACAATGCCTGGAGTAGGCATAAAACCTAATTTTCACTTATAGCCTTGATTAATTCTCTAATTTTTAGATTCTCCCCGGTGTCCAGCAGCCAAGTCTGCCTGACACGCTCCTGGTTCCGTCACTGCACGTGGGAGCTGGCCAGCACCCCAGTGATGCTGGGGTGTGGGGCCTGCCCTCCAGCCAGCAGGGCTGGGGGCACACAGGTGTCCCACTGACATGGCACTGGGCCACCACACACACACGTGCAGCCCCTGAGCACACATACGGGGCTGGCCACACACAGAGCCGTGACGGGGACGGCGCAGCGGCACCACTTTGTCACCAGCACCCCGTCATCCCCCTCGCTTGTGCCGGCTCGGCCGCTGCTGCTCAGGGAGGAAGCACCGTCTCTGTTGCGATGCCAGGGATGTTCTGGCAAGGAGGATTTCCAGCAAGCTGCACATTTGAGAAGGCACTTTAAAAGCCCAGAACTCTTTGTTTAAACTCCGATTGAAGACAGACCCATAAGCGCTCTATATTATTTATTAGTTATTGTCTTATTTAATCCCCTTTGGAAAGGCAACAATAGAGGCGTTACAGTTCTCCACTTTTTTTTCCAAGCCAGTGATGTTGTTCCTGAACTTAGAAGCTGAAAGCAGACCATACCAAACACTTAACTCCCAGCACAGATGGGTTACTGTGATCAACCCCATTTCCCCCATTCCTGACTCACTACCAGTCACCATTAGTGACGCATTGGTCCCCAGCACAGGATTCCTGGTTCCCTGGGGAACACAGGTCTTTGCCCAGCTACCTGAGCTCAGCAGATGCATCTCTGCCTTCATGCAGAAGTGCACCTTTCCTGATCACTCTGGAAGAACACAAGTGGTTGGGAGTTGGGAAGAAGCCCCTGGCAGACTGCAAGGATCTCACCCCATGTGCACACCACACTAGTTTCAAATTCCCACTTCCAGGCCAACCTACAAAGGAAAACCAGGGGTAGAAAGGGGCAAAAGGGAAGGAGAAGATTTTTGCCAACCTAAGAGTGATCCTCTAATGGTTGAGTAGCAACCCCAACAACTCCAGAAAGTCTGGGTGACAAACAGGAGCAGGCTTCTGTTTTTCGCATTGGGTTTCTTAGTAAAAACAAACACACCAGAAAAACCACAACACTGCTACTCTCTCCTGCTAGGTAAAATCCCATTAAACAAGCAGAAAGATCAATAGACTTCACTCTCCCTTTCACACTGACGCAAACTGCCCTCAGACACAAGGTTATTTTAGGTACCTCTGCTGAAGTTTTTGTTTTGAAGAGACTTTTTTTTCAGGGAAGACATACATAAGAGTCATACTGCACCCTGAAATCTGATTTTACTCCTTTAATGGTGGGCTTGGGCATCTGGAGTGTATATGAGCAACAGCTAGCCTCCAGTTCAGCTTGTAAAAACTTTTTGTGGGGGTTAGTGACTTTCCCAGTATTTTTCATGTTAGAATAAATTAACTTAAGTGTGCATGGAAGGTAGAAATACATATGACTGAAATGAAAAGTTGGGCTAAAAATAGCACTAAACCAATTGCATTGTTCATAGTGAGGGAAAGGAAACCTGGGGGAAAAAAAAGAAATATATTTAACAGCTGTCTCAACATAATGTCAGATTTATTCAAGATTTCTAAAACGGTCTTTGACAAGCCTTGACTCATTGGGTAGGACTGGAAAGGGTAGTGAGGGTTGACTATTTCTTGTGATTTATAAGAGACCACTGTGACTAGTTTGAAAAACCTGCATACAAGTGCAGTAAATTAAAACAGAAGCCTACATAAGACATGTACGTTACAGACAAAAGGCTTAAAGCATTCTTCAGTCTGAATCACCAGAGTGTGGTTTGCAAAGGGGAATTGGTTTCAAGAATTTCTGCTAGCCAAAGATGTTTTCTCCAGTATTTAGAAGAAATAATTCCTTCTTTTAGCACCCTTTGGAAATTAAAACTTAAACTCATGCAGCTATATCATGCTTCCAAAGGCACGGCACTTAGTCTCTGTATCAAAAATAGCAGAAATAATCAGTGGTTCACAGCTCACACTGGATCACGTAGTAGTCTCATGTATCAAAGAGCTTGCATGGTGCATACAGCAACCTCTACACAAGTGCAACTTAAAAAACATTCAATTTTGCATGTGCAGAAGAGTGGAAAATGAAACCATGTGTATTTGATCAAAGACGGGCATGTTGGCCTTCCCCTTCGCTCTGAGAGATAATTGCACAAATTTTCGCATAAAATTTGAACATTACTTAATTCACCAACAGAACCTTGCACAGGCCGTACCACAAAGAAAATGCTCCAGACATCTTCACAGGAAGTGAAAACCCCACAGCTAGAGGTGCTCTGCATAAGAAGTGTATTAGTTTCACAGATTGAAGAGAAGTCAGATTGTGATCTTCCTTAAAACCCTGGTTTTCCCTCTCCCTTCAGGCAGATACTCACATTCCCCTGCACAATCCAAGAAATTACTGAGCAAAGGTTCACTCTGACTCCCACAGCTCTCTCCAAGCCCCACGAGTAAATCAATACAGGCAGCTCCTTTGGCTTCCACCAAAATGTCTGCGGAGGTACGTGATCTACACCAAACAGTTTTGGAAAGGCATAATACCTTTACTGTGAAGCTCTGGCACCAGTTTGGATGTCCAGCACAACTGGAATCACAGAAGGGCTACTTGTCCTTAGAATGAGACACAGAATTTGGGATTTCATCCAAACTCCTTTAGTTTAGATCCTCTAGGGCATGGTAGAGTAATAGCTAGTGGCATCCTACTAGAGAACAGATTGGGGGAAATGGCATCTTATGGAGATGCTTTGCTTGCCGTTACCTCTTTGTGATGCCAGCTGGTGATTTGTGGAACACCCACCTCAAATGACATATGGGAATTCGGGACCCAAAACTCTCACATGACATTTACTGCCCTGACTATATGATGACTCCATAGCCTTTGTGTCACCATGCAAATTTAAGGGATCAAAATCAAACCTCCCAGAGACTTCTACACAGCACTGTAACACCCCTTTTCAGTGATGGGGCTTTGTTTGTGGTGGAATGACCTGGAATAGAGCAGCTGATATTCTTAATGAAGGCTTGACAGCTCTTCTTTGTATAACAAGAGTAGTTAATGCATTTCACATATTATAGCCAAGAAGGCAAAGGGCTGGAGAAAAAGGAAGTAACCCTGAAAGAAAAAGAAGAAATTAATAAGCAAGAGAGGGGCCTGAGACTTCCAGCCTCTTCATCATCTCCTGTTACACAGGTCAAAACAGAACTCAATGTTCTGTTCAACCACTACTCTATTGGAATAAAATATTTTATTGAGTACATGTGCTCCAATTTGCCTTGCACAACTGCAGTCAGAAAGACTGCTGTGTTAAACCTTAGGGTAAAAGGTCATTGCCCAGTAGGGTCTCCTTCCTTGTTCCACAGAAACTACCCAAGGTATCATTTCCAAACTTGAGGGGATATGATTGCCTATAGCAACTTCTCCCCTTTTGTGTCAGTTAAAATAAAGGATCCTGGTTTTGAACTCCCATCCATATCCACATCCACATCCATAAACCTAGCTTCAAGTCAGCACAGCTCCACCAGAGAAAAACTGCTGGAAGATGCAAAGTGCCTTTTATCTGCTAGACTGCCTACATGTTGTGCTGAAACAATGGGTCAATTATCCCAGCACAGTGTTCTTCCTGAGCTGAAAGAGAATAGTAAGTTGAGATCTCATCAATCATTCCAGCTCCTATTGCTCCTGCAGAGAGAATTGTTATGACAACAAGAGGCTGAAACCCAGGTTTATTGTAGCCGAACAGATGGATTCCAAAAGTCTGGGACATTCTTGCAATGGAAAAGCTGATGAATTACAGAAGAAAAAACATATGTCACTTATTTAACCTTCTGATTTTCTTTGATTCATTGCTAGGACAAGCAAACAAATCCTTAAAAAAAAAAAAAAAAAGGAAAGAAATAAAAAGAGCACACAGTATTGTGATTATTGGTTCTGTATTTCATACAGTAGTGATGTGTTCTATGCCAGCACACTGCCTGCCCCTTGACCTTCCTACCTCAAATCCCTGGATGTAACCCTGATTTTCGAAAGGGGTGGGGCTTATGTAGTTCCAGAGAAAGTGTCTTCAGTTCCTCTCCCTATTCTTTTTTTTCCCTACTAGCCAATGGCATTAACATTTGACAGAAGTGTAGCAGCCAAGAGAGTACATTTCTGTATGAAAGTTGCCAGCCAAGCAGGGGACAGAAACCCAAACCAGTGCTCCCATGGCTCACAGCAGTTGCCAGAACATCCACGCTCTGTGGGCAGGAGGAGAGCAGGGGAGACTAGAGATGATGTGCAATCCATAAACTGGGATTATAACAGGGGATGTGGGACACTTGATAGGAAAGCAGGTTACACTGCTCAGGAACAGATCTCTGTGCATGATTGCAATAAAAATCAAAATGCATTTCCCACTTCTCCCCGGGCAAAATAGAAGAGAAACACTTCTGAAGACTCAGTGCAATGGGAGAATGCATGCCCTGTGGCTGTGTGAAACGGCAAGAAACCAATTCCTGAACCCAACCTTTCCTCTGTGTGTGTGTGTGTGTGTGTATGTGTGTGCTTGCACACGCCTGCACACACAGCCAGACTACACATTCACCCGCAGAACCCAAACACGTGTGTGAGCACACGGAATGCAGTACACACTCGGGCTCACTCACACAGGGGAACAGTTAAACACAGCAATCATTGCAAGTATATCCATGCATATGTGCACAGACAAAACCTGGGATTTCCAGCAAAGCTTGAGCAATTCAGTGTAATAAAAAAGGGCTCCTTGCAGCAAAGCACTTAACGAATGGCAGATTGTATCCAAAGGGTGCCATTACCCAAGGGAGCAGGGGGATTTGGCTGGAGCACACAGTATGAATGAATGCCCTGAAGATTTGTCAGGGTAAGGACTGCATTCGGCACAGTCTGAGGGCCTCATCTCCTCTGAAACCCTATATATTTCATTCCCAAAGCAGATGACACTGCAATATTTTTCCATACTTTAAATGTAAAATTTTTGTGAGAGAAATCTAATTTCTGAAAACTATTGTACCCTCCTGGTATTTACACAGTCAGGTTCTCCTCTCAGGCCCATTAGCAAAAAAAAAAAAAAAATGAACATCTTTCATTTCATTTAATTTCATTATTTGTTATCTTCTTACATATCAACCAGGGAAAATTGAAAAACCTAAAAAGAGACAACAATAAGTTTCTGTTTTAAATGGCTGGTAGAGACAAATAATGGTTCTGACACTGGCTACCTTCCAGAACTCACCTTTTCACTTTCCCCTATAAACCATAATTTGAAGTATTTGCAACTCCTCTTGTCTCGAACAAAATACATTATTCCCGCCATGTTTTCTATTCTGAGATCTTAGAATTCCTCCTCGACTCCAGCTCAAACACTGCTTGTCTCAGACTCTGATGGAGCATCTACTTCTGATTACATTCTGGCAAAACATATCATAGAAAATTGGAATTCCAAGGAAAAGAACATTTCATGTTTCGTCATGTTGTTATTATGAGAAAGGCAGGCTTTTAGCTTGATTGTTTTATTTTTACTGAGGGATGCTCAGTGCTGTGTTTTATGTGCTCCCAGAATATGAGCCCATGTACTCGTGATGTTCCAAAACCTCAAAACCCACAGTCAATTACACTGCTTGAGAATGGTGACTCTAGATTCCTTACCACCAGTTTCTCCTGAGGTACTGCTGGCTCCAGCTGTTCCATGCAGCCATACTCCTTGTGGCTTTAAAAATGCACTGACTCTCAAAATGCTTGAGGTTTAAAGAGACCTCTGGAGGCCACCTGGTCCAACCCCACTGACCAAACAGGGATAAAGTCAGTTGCCCAGGACCATGCCCAATCAGGATTTTAATATCTCCAAAGATGGAGACTCCACAACCTCTCTGAGCAAACTGTCAGTGCTTGACCTCCCTCACACTGAAAAAATGTCATAGTTTGTTTAGACAGCATCCCCTGTGTTTCAGTTTGTGTCCATTGCTTCCAGTTCTGTCATTGAGCACCACTGGAAAGAGCCTGAGTCTATTACCTTTTTACCCTTACTTCAGGTGTTTATAAGCATGCTGAGATCCCCCCAAACCATCTCTTCTCCAGGCTGAACAGTACCAGTTCTCTCAGCCCTTCCTCATAGGAGGGATGCTCCAATCCTTTCATCATCTCTGCAGCACTTCACTGGACTCTCTCAGGTAAATCCACATCTTGCTTTCATTGGGGAGCCCAAAATTGGAGACAGCACTTCAGACCTCACTGGCACTGAGTAGAGGGGCAGGGTCACCTCCCTCCACCTGCTGGCTACCTCTCTCCTAACACAGCCTGGGGTACTTGTTAGCCTTCCTAGCCACAACAGTGCCTTGCTGGATCATAGCCAGCTTGGTGTTTGAAAGGTACCTTCCAGATGGTCGGTCCCCACTGTGCTCTGGTGCCCAGGGTTGTCCCCAGGTGCAGGACTTCGCATTTTGCTTTCATGAACATCATGTGATTGTTATGGCCCATATCTCCAGCTTATTGAGGTCTCTTTGAATGGCAGCACAACCATCTGGTCTCTCTCACTCCTGAGTTTTGTGTCACCTGAGAGGATGATACATTTTATTTCAAACTTGATGAGGGTGCACTGTGTATCAGTGACCAGGTCATAAATGAAGAGGTTAAACAGAATTGGCCCCAGAGAAGACCTGCATAAGGAAGCCATTGAGTACCTCAGGTATTTGTGTCCTTTGTCACCAAGACCTTTGCTCCATTCAGAAGCAGAGCCACTTTTTTCCTTGTCTCCCATTTACTCCCATGTACTGGTCGTAGCCCTTCCTTTCATGTCCTTTATCAGATTCAGCTCCAAGTAGGCTTTGGAATTCCTAATCCCATCCCTGCATGCTTGGACATCATCTCTATGTGCATCCTGAGTTATCTGTTTTTACCTCATGTATGCTGCCTGTTACATTTGAATTTAGTTAAAATCATCTTGTTCTTCAGTGCAGGCCTCTTAGCAGAAATCAAGCTGCCTTTGCTTGGTTTTCCTGCTCAGTATGATAAACTTCTCTTGAACTTGGAGGAGGTGATCCCGGATAAAAAACTACCAGACCTCCCAGACACCTCATCTCTCCAGCATCATATTCCATGGGATTCTTCCAAGTAAGACCCTGAACAGGCCCAAGTTTTCTCTCCTGAAGTCCAGGGCTATGGTCCTATTATTTGCCTTGCTCCCTCATCTCAGGATTCACCATGTCATAGTCACCCCAGCCAAAGCTGCCCTGGCCTGTGCCTCCCCAGCCAGTCCTGCAGAGCATTTCCCCTCATTGCCTGCTCCACCACACGCATCAGGATATTACCACGAATGAGCTACAGAAACCTCCTGTGTTGCTTGTGTGCTCAGCTATATTGTTTCTCCAGCAGATGTTAGGGTGGCCAGAGCCTCCCATGAGAACTAGGGCCTGGAGACTTCTTCCAGCTGTCTGAAAGCCTCACCTCCTTCTTCCCGATCGGGGGGGTCGCAGTTAAAAATATTATTTACTTCCTACTAGTTTGTGGCTTGCAACACTTCCGGACACTTCTCCGTGCAATGTTTTTTTTAGTGAAATATGAGCAAAATAAAACCTGAGTCAGGAAATAGCTTTTCTCTGTATAGTCAAGCCCATCCTCTTTTTTTTTCCCCAGAAATTTTATCTGTAGGCTAGCAACTTGCAAAGAACAACCCAATAATTATGACTACATTTGAGCTGAAATCAATATATAGTAAGTCACAATCTGTGATACCCAGACTTACACCTTCAAAAGCACTGCTTGATTTATGGATGCCGGGCTGGAAGATACTTTGTGCTTAAGCTCCCAGACATTGCATAAATACTGCAGTGCATAAGATCCCCTCCTCCAAAGGAATATGTCTGCTAAGACTGAGCAGCATCCCCCCATAATGAACTGCCAATTTACAGAAGAGAATAACTTTTAAAAAACAGTCCTGATTTGGTAGCCACAGATGGGGATGAAGCTGTACTTGTTAATGCCATCACAGTAAGTCAGGCCCTTCTTTGATATCTAACCCACAAAGGAACACATAGCTATGCATTTCTATCACCTCCAATTGCAGCATGACCAAAAGAGTAAAGTAACTACTGAGTGTAAAGAAGTAACTGATATATTACCTCTTCTTACCACATGCAATACCAACAGCATGATACTACCAGTGAGTGACCCAAGTTTAAATAGACATTATGGTGTAAATGCTGCTAAAATACTTCCTAAAAATAGAGGCAATAGTCAGAATTTGTCCCCTCCTTATGAAATTTAAAAAAAAAAATAAATCTAAGTATATTTTTAGATAATATGTATTTAATATAATATATTTCAAAATATTTAACTGCAAGCAGCAAGGTGCCAACCTCCCTCATAAGCAGAAGCCATATTGTCCTAAAAGGTCACAACTGAGGGGTTTTTCTTTATCAGTGAACACTTGTACTGCCAAACCTTAGCCTTGCTTAGACTGGTGACAGGGCTGAGCATGCCTGAGTGCTGGGCTAAATAACGAGGTAAATTTCAGTGCTCAGTGCTGGAGCCTTGGGGTATTACTGGATTGATACTAAAAATGTCAAAACCCCCTTTGCTAGAAAAAGAAGCTTATACAGAGAGTTGCAACATTTTGCTCGAAATCTCACTGAATTAAGCAAAGCTGAAAACGGAAGAATTTTTTTCTCCCAGCCCTGTACCTCTTTCACAGAGCCACCCTTCTGCTTTCCCAGAACAAGGCAAGGTAAAGAGGGAGCATATACACACTTTGCTGTAAAGCAGGGAAAAGTAGCTGGGAACTGACATTGCTAAATCAGTGCAGTCTCATTCATCTGCTTAGTGTATCTAAGGTAGATCTGAAGGAAAACCTCAAGAAACTGCTCAATAGTTATCATTCTCTACAAGCAACTAGCCAAGGGAAAATCAGCTTAAGCATAAGGTAAGTACTCATGGACATATTGCAGATACAGGTAGTAATGCTAATAGGTCTTCTACAACTGTGAGTAGGTAACAGTTGCCAGATGCTTCTCTCTCTTCTTCACAAAATCTAGAGGTTTAGAAACAAAAAATATCCAAAATTCAGAGACATATCCCAAAAATAACAGCAGGCGTTTCAAATATGTGGCCAGCCCCTACGGCCATAGCACAGCTGGGCAGTGCACAGCTTTACAGAGTTAAAGCTGTTACCTGCACACATTCTAAATGCACAGCCAGCATTAATGACACAGGCCATCGAGGAAGGATTAAGGATTAGTTATCATTTCAACCCGGTGAAAGAAGATCTATATTTCTCTTTTAGACACGTAATTCACAGGAGAATCGTGCTTGCCAACACTCTGAAAAAATAATCTTTCAGAATTCTTGCAAACCCACTGTGTTATGATTTCATCTCATGAAATACAACACCTTTACATTAAACCTCATAAAACTAAATCCTGCTGGATCTTTTCCAGGCTTGGAGAATAAACAGCTATATCAGTGATGCCTAGAACAGTAAAATCTGGCCCACTGTCATATGGCATGTTCCCATTTACAGAGGGGAGCAGGTCTGCAAACAGCTAATTCACTTTGCTATTACAAAAACCTCACATGTAATGAATTTCTCACATAATTGTTCTAAGAAATACTTCAAGAAAAAAAAATAATGCTTTGAAAACCATAATACATATTTATTTATACTGGTTTTGGGGGGAGGGGTTGTTAACCTGTTCCCTGCCTTCCCCCTAATGAAACGCATTGCAGAGCTGCTCTGGTTTTCAGCAAGCAGGAGCAGGTTTAGTTGTCTGGGGCTCTGGTAGATAGCAAAGGGGGGAAATTTCTTGTCAAAAGAGCTCAAAAGCGCAGATGAATATATCCAATGACTTTACTTGGTAAACCATGATTATTGTCCCTTTGCTGTCAGAAGTGCTACCCAAATTCCTTTCAGTCTTGCTGGTCTGGCCCAGAGCACAAGTAAGGAAGATCTCCAAATAATCAGTACAACTACACCAGACAACACAGATCTAATGGTAAAGCCTTCCTCAAAATCCCAGGGCAAATGTCTTCCATGGAGATGGAGGCTGGTGTATAGCCACAGAACAAAAGCAATTTTCTATATGACTTAGAATCTTCTCCATTTCCCTTGCAGAACTGTGCTTCAATCCCCTGGTCCAGAGGTTGGCACCTCTTCATGTGGAAGCTGAAGTTACAGACCCAGATATGCAGATGGCACACATTCCTTCCACCTTGTCTATCATTTATCTGGCTAATTACATATCAGGGGAACCACAGCCAGGTCCAGAGTGCAAGAACCGATGCCATGGAGAACATGAACTTATACCAGTCGGTACCAGAGCCTGAATTTCCCTAAGGTTCCCCTTCTCATTTTTTCCTTTCTGACCACAGCACTCTGGATTTTAGTAGCCATGGCTGGAGGATGATACTTCTACAGTAAAAGGGAGAGGTTAACAGTGCTGTAACCTGCCCAAGTCCAGTGGCACAAAGCAGAGGAAGAAATCCCAAAATATGTAGTCAGGCAGGAGCCAACAAGGAAGGGACAAAGGTTCCCTGGGAATTGTTAGATCTTTTTTGAAGTGGCAGAAGAAAAACATCCCTGTTCAGATGGTTGATTAGATGATACAACAGCAGGACAAGGTCGCTGACCCCATCAACAGCATAAATGAGGAAGGGATGGGTGTGGAGGCAGTAGATTGTGTCTCCAAACTCCCTGTCAAGCAGAGGACTATGCAGGACACCTTCAGCAGCCACTGGACATCACATGCCCACTCTTTCCCTGGGGTGGGGAAGACTGATGCCCTAGGAATGCTCTCCATGGATTCACGATTCTCTCAACCAGCAAGTGACCTCTGTCAGAAAACTACAGTATACACAGGGTGTCAGAATTACAAACACTTGAGGCTGGGAGAAGAGAATGGCAGCTCTTTACATGCTTGACCATGTAAGAAGCTCTAACTCTTGCACTGGCTGATGACTCCAGCCCACAGTTAGCTGCTCCTAAAAGGGGCACACCCTGGCAGACTGTGCAACACAGCACCAGGTGAAGTCACAGTGTCCACAGGGGCAAATCATCATGAAGGAAAGAAAAGCAAAAAATAACAAAACACAGGTGACAGCACACCAGGGTAAAGTGAACTGGTATTGCCATTCTTAAGGATTTACTCTGATATTTCAAGCATCATTTTCAACATAACTTCATCACTTTCAACCAAACCAAATGAAGATAACGCAACACAGTTTCAGCTTTGTTCTTCTTTCTCAGCGTGAACTCTTCCAAGCCCCAAATGTGTAACTCTACACATTAAGTAGCAAAGGATGCACATCTGTAAGCCATGGTACTTTTATTTTTAATGTTTATAAAACTACTCAAAACAACATGATTTCACTAATTATTCACAGATGTAAATATTAATTCTAAACTGACCCTGACACAGTTTCTGCTACAACTTTACTTACAGGGTCTAAACAAACCTTGTTTGCTGTGAAATCTTCTAGGGAAAAGAGCATTACACAAGTAAACCAGAGAAGTACATTCTCATGTTTTTTTCTGAAAATGAAGTTTTCCCTGCAGAACGTAAGTCAACCCCACTCCATGTCAATTGGAAACATGGGATGCAAGAAACCCACTTCCCTCAAAACTAGCAGTTCCAATGAGAAGAGAAGACCAAGCAACAACAACCTATTTGGGTAGAAGGCAGCTAAAATGGATTAATCCCACAGTCAACAGAGAGCTGGGAATACTGAAAATATAGACATTTACAGAAACAAATTCATAATTTTAAAAAAATCCACCAAAATAATAAATAAACATGCTAGGTGGTTCTAAAACTCACCTCAGCTTATATTAGAAGTATGTGCTTGCATGTACTGAGAAAGGAAAAACAAATGTGGAGAAGACCAAGTTTATAAAGTATTTCAAACAGGGGTTCCTTTACAAGACTCTACAGCTTTACTTTTCTGCACCAAATTTGGGAAGGTAAAACTGTACGTTTCTAGGTTGAAAGCAGAATAGTAGAGGAAAGAAGAAACTGGAGACATTGAACAAAAGTTTTAATATATTCCCTGAATACATGTTAAATGAAAGTTGCTTGCCTTTTCTCAATTATTTCTGAACTTGTGAAAACTGCAGATGTAACACCAAAACATCACAAGCCATGTCATGCGGACTGCTTCTGGGTCAGCTACTTCAAACTTTTGGAGGGTTTTTTTTAATTAAAATTTGGAAACACCAACTCTAGAGTCTGCAAATATATTTGAATTACTGATTATGTGCCTACTAGTTTGATTATTTGAATCACTGCGCAATTTAACTCCAATGCAATACAGAGATTTGCTGATTAGATCAACCTGACATCCCTGTTTCATTGCTTTATTTTAAATAGCATAGCTTTGGGGAACAGGTTCTCTTAATTTTGCTTTTTTAAATGTTTTACTAAAAATTATTATTACTTTAAAACAATTTCCCGTGACAAGTAACAGGTGTCCAAACCTCGAGGCCATTAGACTAGCAATCTATCTGCAAATCTGACCATTTCCCTGCAAGAAGCAATTAGCTCTGAAAGTGAGTTTCTATACCTGCCTCTCTCACACACTCATTTTCAGCTGTTTTCTCTGCCAGGCACTGCAGAAGCAGAGCAGTCAGTGGCTATTTTTTCCCTTGCATCTGCAGATTTACATGACCCATCCCCAGCACAGAGATCCCCACCAAATCTCACCAATGTCCACAGCTTCGGCCACTCATCAGAGGAAGTCCTGATGGCAACTTTGGGCATAAATGGCCACAATCTGCCAAAGTCCTAACAGGGAGTAAAATTTGGAGCTAGACCCCTCATGACCAGTAACAACAGCAAAACTCACACGGTGGCCAGTGATGGTAGTATTTCTGTCCCATGTCACCCAGCCCAGATGGAGGCAGCAATTCTCCTTTCTCCCCACCTGAAGCACCCGTGCCCTACACAGAACCCAGGCATTTTGGTAAAAACACCCTGTCCTTTTGTATGGCTCACAGTGTGGGGCCTCGCTCTCTGCTCAAGGTGCTAGCTGCTACCAGGCTGCAAACAGCAGCTAGGGGGAAAGAAAGGAAAGATTTATTACACTGCAGCTTTTTAAACAAAATAATCTAGGAAAACTAGCTACCATGCAATGGTAGTCCTCTAGGGCATGGTTCTGCTACCTTTGCTATCCAGCACTTAGATTAGATAGATAGTAAAGGGACTGGTAATTACAAACAGAAATTCTGCACAAGCAAAAATGCTCGCCATGACAAAAACTGTAACCAGATAGAGATACATGTCTGATAAATCTGAAGGATCATAACTTACTAAAGCACTAGCATATAGATAAATCTGGATTTATATATATATGTGTGTGTGCATAATACAGCATCTAAGCACCTATATTTACCACTTCACATAAATGGAAAGTACAAAGCAACATTAAAAAGCAGAGGTTTGGAATAATATTTAATAATGCTCCTATGGAAAAAAAAATAACTGGAAACTTCCAAAAAACTTCCAAAACTGGAAAAGAAAAAAAAAAAAAACCACGAAAATTTAAAGACACTAAATGCAGGGAAACTACTGAGGGAATGACCACTAAAATTAAAATAGTAATAAAAGTGAAAACCTAGAAAACTACGTGTGATTTGGTTTTGTTTCCATTTGAAAGCAATCAGCCTCGGTTTGATCTTTCCCTTCCCTGATATCAAACCCTATCTAAAGAAGGCCTGGAGTTCCAGTCCCCAGAGAGAGTTTCTGGAGAAGAAGGGCAGCGAGCAGAAACACGGAGCATCGGCAGATCGCTACCCCGTGTCACCGGGCAAAGGAAAACACGACACCGTATGCACAAGCGCCACCAAGAGGTTCTTCTGCCATCGCCCAAAGAAGATTTTCCCCCGGTGCCTCTCAGGCACATTCTCATCACCCTCCAAGCATGCTCGCTGCTGCATTTTCAGTGAGCATTCCAAATGGAAAGCAAAGAAAAGGTTAAGTTATTTTTCAAGGGTTCTTTCCAGAGAAGAAGCGGAAAGAGGGGAAGATATATCTACAGCAAGTGCAGTTTTTGACAATGGAACTTTTAAGTGTTGTGGCAACAGAAAACAAGATTGCTGCCCAGTCCGGATCTGGAAAATGTTAAATTCCACCTTATCAGCCACCGAAACAGCCTCAGAAGGGATCTGTTGCTGAGCTGCCTCAATATCTATGTTGCTGGGCTGCCTAATCAAAATCTATCCAGTCCTAATTTTTTTTCTGTCAAATTCAATTGTGAGATTCAAATAGCAATATTTCTGTAGTCTGATGTTGGAGACCATTTTTAAAGGTAAGCAGAAATTTTCTTCAGATGTTTTCATCGTGGTGAGAAAACTGGTTTTGTCTTCATCACTGCCGTTTTATGAGCTGCAGAGAATGAGCTAAAAAGCCACAGGCTTTTCCTTTCTCTATAAAGCTATGGGCAATTCCTCAAGCTCTATCTTTTTGCTTAGAGACCCCCTGAGGTCAGATCCCCCTAACCTGCTTGGCCTGGTTACTCTCACCAGTAAGCATCAGTGGGGCTGGACTCAATTCAGGGGTGAATGCATCACCCAGACGAGTCACCCAGGGAAAGGTAAGGCTTGGCTGCCCTCCGTGCATCTGTACCTCCCTTTGTAAATCACTGCTCTCAAAGTGGCAAATCATCCATCCTGGTCTCACCATCTTCCACAAAGGGAAACCAATCTGTGGGCTGCCCAGGAGCTTGAAAGTTCAACGTTTTCTCCAGGAAGAGGAGAGAGGTTGAGACACAGTCTTAAATTAAGCCTCCCAGGTGAGGGTGCAGGCATCCCAGGGAGGCCTCAGGAGTGTCAGGCTGCAAGCCACCAGGACTTGGAGCATTGTTTTGGAGTAAGTGGTCTCTAGAGATTCCCTCCAGCCACAGTTATCCCATGATTCTGCAACTCAAAAGGACGATGATATCTTCAGGTTGGTGATAAAAGAATATGAGGCTCAGGCTGGAGGAGCCACCGGTGATGGCAGCTTTTGCCTCAAAGCCCATCACATCACCAAAGCACCTCATAGGGTCGGGGAAGGGAGAAGCAAAAAGGGCCCCCACATACAGTACACAGCCAGGTAAGGGACTGAGTGATCTCAAGGCAGAAGACATGGGAAAATATGAAACAGATTAACAAATTCATACTCTTTATTGCTGCCTGTGTCGAAGCAAGTGTCTTGCCTGTTCTTCAGCAAACAGACAAGTGTCAATACATTTTCCATTTTCCACTGGACTGGTCAGAAAAAGGTACAGAAATTCAGAGTTCTCATCAAGGTTTGAAAACAACGGGAAGCAGCACCACGGTTTTAACTTAGCACAGAACAAGCACACTCCTTAGAACACAATGCTACACAGAACCCCACACAAGTTCCAAGGACTCCAGTTGTTTTCCCCACAGTTCATTAATTTTCACCACCAGCCATCAGGTAACATTTATTGAAGGTTGGGGGAAACTGGAGCTGAGGTCCTTCTTTCCAGGCAGCTCATTCTCTCACCTAACTCCCAAGATTTAAGGTGATTTAAGCACTTGAGGATTAAAGGCGTTTTAACAGCTTATACAGATTTAAACATCTAAAGTGGCTTAAACGCTTATGCTACTTTCAGGGCTTAACTATCCATGGCACTTGATGAATTTACGGGCGCTCAAAAGCCTATGCTGCCTTTAAAGCAATAAAAAACCACCTTAATACATTGAAAAAAAACCAAACTGGTATACCTTAAAGCATCATTGTATTTTAGGAGCGCTTGGCTCCGACCAGGTCGCCCAAGCTTCCATCCAACCCGCCGCCTGTCGTGGGAGGTGGATCCCAGTCCCGTACCTGGCGGCCTATGATGGAGGCGAGGCGGGGCAGGGCGGGGCGGGGTTGAGCTCCCCGGAGGGCGGAGGGGCGGCCCCACTCCTTAGTCCCTTTCCCAATTAGTGAGACAGTGGATGTTAATTGGCCCGAGCGCGTGCCGCGGAACACCCCCGCGGGCTCCTCCCGGGGACGCGCCCGGCCCCGACGCGTGGCCCCGGCAGCCGGGGGGAGCAGCGGCACCGAAACACGGCCCCGCTCCGCCCGCAGCGCCGTGCCGTGCGGGGCAAGGGGTGGGTGCTGGCGCTGCGCTTCGCTGCGCGGCGGGGCCGGCAGGGCGAGCATCATCCGCGCCCTGGGAAGGCGGCTGGGGTCACGGTGAACGGGCACCGCTGACCTGCAGCCACGGCGAACAGTGCGGGGGCCGCAGGGTGAGAACGCCGTGTCCGAGCTCTGAAGGCAGCCTCGCCCTCTGGCGCTTTCACCTGCAAGGGATCAGAGCGAGGGCACGAGTGATTGCTCGGGTCTGCAGGCGTGGGTCGGTTCTCTTTTACTTGATCTTGGGTCATTTCAGACTTAGAGCGAAAGAGTTCAGCGGGGGTCATTAAAAGTGGAAATAATAAGGTCTGAATAAAACCTTGCTTCAAATCTAAGCTTCATCCAGGAAAATGTGTGGTTTTTCTGCTTATTTCCTGTGGGCTGGAAACAAACAAGCAAACAGTTCTGGTGAAAAGAATGAGCAGGTTTCTGTCGGAAATGTCTCATCCTCTACCACAAAGAATGGTTATTATCTCTAGTCTAAACAGTCTGCTCAGATTCGGGTCTTTGCTTCCACATAGCCTAGCTGGCTGCATCTGTGGAAAACAGTGTACAGGGATTTTATGGAGCAGGCAAATTTTCTTCTGATCGTGCTGAAATCCACCTGAAGGGATATCAATGACTCCAAAAAATGAGAAGCAGTGAAAAAAAAAGGAGAGAGAAAAACAAACCACAAACTTATCAAAGACCTGGTGAGTAGCCCGATCGTTCAGGGTAACAGCAAACCTGTTGGTAGATCTCCTTCCACCAAAGAGGAGTTTGGGGTCAGAGGCTGGTAGAACCAGTACTAGGAGCTGGAAGGGACATTCCTAGTAAGTGGCAAAGGCTACAGCCTCTGGCAATCCTCAGGACTCCGCAAAAAAGGCTTTAAATGGGCACCCTTAGCCATCAGTGGGGCTCAGTGCTATGGAAGGCAACTGAGGCCAGGAGTTTACATGTGCTCTGTTTAAAGGTAATTAATGGCAAGAATATGTGGTGCTGTAAGAAATAAACTACTTTTAAGCCTTACCACGAGTGACACTAGACATTCAGGATATTTATTTTCCAGGTATCAAACAGCTTAAGGAGAGAAGCTGGCCTACAGGGAGATTACATTCATCAGCTTGTCCCACTGGAATGGATCTTGGAATCTCCTCTGAAAGAGCTGGCGCTGCCTTCACCATGTGACGGCAGCCTGCCTGGGGCAGCACTGCAGCCATTCCAGCATGGCAGACCTGTGCCTGCCTGGGGGGAATGCCTCAGGTCCCATCTCTTCCCTATGCCACAAGCAGTGAGTCACATCTCTGGGAAGCCCAATCTGGAAAATAGATGTACAGGGATCCTGCAATTTGCAGAAGTCATCATGGCTGAGGCTAGCTTCCCATAAAACATCTCTATAAGGAGAAATATTCAGTAGCTGATTAATGAATGTGGTTTACCACAAAATGATACTACACAGGCCTACTCTTTTCAGTAATAATCCCATAAATAATATTACTAAAAATCCAAGAACTGTCCAAAGCACACTTCTGAAATTGGGTTGTGATCCCAGTGCCTTGCCTGTTGTCTTCCCCTTGGTGGTAAATCAACACAAACACAATTCTTTAAGGGAGTTTCTAGGTGAAGACAGGAGTGAAGGGAAAGGGATGTGCCTATGCTGCAAAGAGCCAGGCCCGCGCTTTTAGCCTCTGAAAAACGTGCTAGTATTTCGAAAGCACTTGGATTCTTCTACTCGGGGAAAACCCCCACTGGCAGTCGGGGACCATCCAGGGGTTGTAGGGCCCGGGTCGGCTGCAGGCCCCCGCTCCCGGCAGGGGAGAGCCGGGGCAGGAGGGGCTGGAGGGCAGCGGGATGGCCCCTCCTGGCAGCCCCCAGGGCTGGGCGCTGCCGAGCCGGAGTGGGGCCGGGAATGCCAGATGCTGCCTGCGGCTCCAACACCGGGCCGAGCCGGGGATCGCAGGGAGAGACCGGAGGTGTCAGACACCCCCCAAGGCTGAGGAAGCCGGCAGCCTCGCCCCTTGCTTGAGAATCGTCCCGGCCACACCTCCCGTCCGCTGGCAGCGAAAGCTCCGAACGTGGGCACGGGTGCCGGGGGGAGCGGGGGTCCCGCCGCTCCGCAGTGGCTGTGCCAGAGGCAAAGCTCACCTCCAGCTCCCCGCGGCTTGGGGCGGCCCCGCGCCCCCGGCCCGGCACAGGAGCTCCTCGGGGTTCTTTGTTCGCCGGGATCTTTCCCTCCTTCTCCGTGCTCGCACGGTAATGTTCCTTGCAAGGATTTCCTGCCAAAAGACAATCCCCCTGAGCAAAAGCAGACCGAGAAAGTAGTGACCAATCCTTTCTGGATGGCTGTCACCAGGCTCCTCCCAGCCCCCGCTCCCCCTGCTATTTGCATACAAAAAAATCCAGAAAACTCCCGCTTGCCCCAGCATCTCGCTCAGACCCTCCGTCCCCGCCTGGCAGCAGGAGCCCGGGCTGGGGGACGCTGCCTGCGGCTGAGGTAGCGTCGCGCCGCCCGCCCCGTCACCCCAGCCCCCCGAGCCTTTC